>JAKGUB010000326.1:5955000-6137500 GCA_026261675.1 Hippocampus mohnikei
GAAGGTGGGAAACAGATTCAGACATGCACCATACAGTATATGTCCCATCTTGGCTTTTATTTGGTTGACATTTGGCTTTCATTTCTTCTTAACAGCAAGCATTTCCTGACAGTAGAGGAGCATTCATTGCCCTATTTACTCCGTCAGTCTGTGTTCTCCTTTTCAGCTTCACCTGTTGAAGGCCTGCTCTTCACTTACTATCACTCTGACTCCTCCATCACCTGTCAATATGACAACCTCAGCACTGCGTAGGCAGGTGAAGAACATAGTGCACAACTATTCCGAAGCGGAGATTAAGGTATTGTGTGGTCTTTGTATATCAGTGATGGATGATGAGGATCAATTAAAAAAAAAAAAAAAAAAAGTGCAAGTCATTGTTCTTGCCCTGCCGGTGGTAGGTTCGCGAAGCAACCTCAAATGATCCATGGGGCCCATCATCGTCTCTCATGTCAGAAATCGCTGATCTGACCTTCAACGTGGTGGCTTTTGCCGAAGTCATGAGCATGGTGTGGAAACGCATCAATGACAGCGGCAAGAACTGGAGGCATGTCTACAAGGTAAAAGACGGCTAAGTCGCATGTGCATGTAGAACTGCTGTACGGTTTACTCAGAGGTGCTGCTCATATTTTGGTTACCTACGTAGAGCTACACGAGGACAGCAAAACACTGTACAACTCTCAAAATTGAGTTATCGGTATCCATGTAAAAGCATAACTTTTGATATAATTCTCATATCGGATCCAGTTTATAAAAGGTGTAAGTGAGAGATTTCCCCCACTAATTTTGTGTTTAGCTTCTACAGCAAATGTGTAATGATATTGAGCGGTGTGTATTTTAACTTCAGTCCCTGACTCTATTGGACTATCTGCTGAAGACGGGATCGGAGAGAGTGGCTCAACAGTGTCGAGAGAACGCCTTCACGATTCAGGTTCATCAAAGCAGCTACAGAAACAGTTCATGAATATTAGGCTACCAACGACATTCTATAAACACTCACTTTTACATTGTTGAATCTCCTGACAAAAGTCAGTCACATAAAGTGCAGTGTTGATAATATACATCCATCCATCTATTTTCTGATCCGCTTACCCTCACAAGGGTCGCGGGCCTGCTGGAGCCAATCTCAGCTGTCTTCGGGCAGTAGGCAGGGTACACCCTGAACTGGTTGCCAGCCAATCACAGGGCACACGTAGACAAACAACCATCTGCGCTCACATTCACACCTAGGGACAATTTAGTGTGTTCCATTAACTTGCCATGCATGTTTTTGGAATGTGGGAGGAAACCGGAGTACCCGGAGAAAACCCACGCAGGCACGGGGAGATTGACAATATACAACATGTGCAAAAAGGTAATGGCAACGCAATACATTGGACAAGTGAAGCGAATGTGTTACATGTTTTCTTTATGTTTTGAGGCAAAAGTATACATTTTGCAGCGATATGTGGTGAGGTTCATGAGTGATGACTCTTGAGGATATAGAAATATGAACCCCAAATAAAAAGTAGAAGATTAGCCTAGAGCTATTTGAATTTTGACCTGAATTCAAACATTTGTTCAACTGCTCAACAATGTCATCGCAAGAAAAACAAAAAATATATATTTTTCACAAGGTCGAGTTCATTGTTATTCTTGCTGATCCCTCTTTTTTTAAATTGAAAAATCATTTTGTATTCCCTTTATATTTTATATGTTCTGAAAGCCCTGATTATAAAATGACCCACATGTCTGGTGTAATAACTCCATGTGTGATATTTCTAACAAATCAATCCGTGACAAAATCGATTAAAGAATTAATACCAAATAAAACCATCTGGATCCAGATACATTTTTTCAAGTAGATATACTGTCCATTGGGTTGACACTTCTGATATTTATAAACATAAAACCAAGGTGGCCTAAAAAGAAAAAAAAAAGCTAAATTACAAAACAAATGTGTCTATACTGTGATGAACTGATTAATTTGAAAATGACCTAAAATCTATTAATAACGCAAATAAAAATCCACATTTTGTAGTCTGAAACCTTGTCCAGCATTTTACCCAAATAATCCACAGGAATGTTTTTGTCTTGCTTCAGACGCTTCGTGATTTTCAATATGTTGACCGTGACGGCAGAGACCAAGGGGCCAATGTCCGAGAAAAAGCACGCCAACTGGTGTGCCTTCTACGGGATGAAGACCGTCTTCGACAAGAGAGAACTCAAGCTCTGAAGACCAAAGAGCGAATGGCAGGGGGAGCCGGTGTGGGTGGAGGGGCCATGTATGGAGGAATACCCCCATCCTATCACCCAGGCAGGCGAACCAGCCAGCCCAGTATGGCTGTACTCTATGGGGAAGAGTTAACCCGCTCCAGAGGTTCTCCATCCTCCTTTAACTGTGAGTGTTCTGTTGAGTTTTAAGATTGCATTGGGGTCTTGACTGCATTAAGTTAGCATTAGACTGCCATTGCTGTCCTTAAGCTTCCACGATTGTACTTAATGCATCAACCTCACTGAAATACATATAGGTATGCACACATCCAAACATATCGCCATTCCATCCTCATTGCCTCTCAGCAGCCTCGTCTTCATCTCCTCGGGGTGCCTCGGAACTGGAACAGGCTCGACCTCAAACCAGCGGGGAAGAGGAACTCCAGCTCCAGCTGGCTTTAGCCATGAGCAGAGAGGAGAATCAGAAGGTAAAAGAACAGTGCACCAACTCCATTGATTGTATGCAATCCAAATGTTTTATTCTTTAGTCTTCAACAACCAAAACAAACCTCCATCAAATTAGTTTGCTAGTATTTTACTTTGTTGGATTAAGTTGGAAAGAAACCAAAATCAGGTGGCACAGTGGTTGACTGGTTAGCACATCCACCTCACAGTGGTGCAGGGTTCGATTCCGGCTTCGGCCTACCTGTGTGAAGTTTGCATGTTCACCTGGTGCCTGCGTGGATTTTCTCTGGGTACTCCGGCTTCCTCCCACGTTCCAAAAACATGCCTGGCAGGTTAATGGAACACTCAAAATTGTCCCTAGGTGTGAGTGTGAGTATGAATTGTTGTTCATCAATGTGTGCTCTGCAATTGGCTGGCAACCACTTGAGGTTGTAACCCCGCCTACTGCACAAAGACAGCTGGGATAGGCTCCAGGATGCCCGCGACCCTTGTGAGGATAAGCGGATTAGAAAATGGATGGATGGATGAATGGAAGCCATAACATATTTTGTTTGTTGTTTGATAAAGATTTCACTCAGCCTCGCTTGAGGTCTATGCCCCACTTGGCAGTTGTGATTTGCAGTATCATTTGTGGTGAACAGCTGCAATGCATCATTGTGGAAGGTGTTTCAGAATGTATCTAATTTAATTCATGAAATTATGATGCACCAGTGCAAGGCCAAAAAAACTAAGTAATATTAGGTGGACTCTTTGATACGGCCCCGGTATTATGCTCTTTAGTATATTCAGCTGTACCATAAAGAATGGGCCGCACGGACTTTATTTTTGCCACCCAACCAATTTTTGAATGTAAAAAGATGATTGTACTGTGATGTGTCGTTCTATTCCTTTTACAAACAGAATCTCAGTTCAAAAAATGTTTTCCCCGAAACAAAACCCAGCAAATCCATTTCATACCTTACAAACGTGAATTTATATCAGCATATACTGTATCTGAAAAATGAATTGCCTTCAGTTTACCCAGTTAAGTTCAAGCATCTTTCTCAAAGATCAAGTGCTCACTGATGACGGCAATGATGGCACCCCTGCAGGAGCAGCACTGTCACCAGGGAGACGAGTCTGTCCTGCAGAAGGTCCTGGATGAGAGCAGGAGAGCGAGTCAGTCAGGAACGCAGGTGGTAAGTTTGAAACCATTTGTGAATGCTTTCCATGTGGGTGTATGCTCTGAGTGTGCGTAGGCATAGTTCGCTTGTGCCGTGCCCACTGTGGACTTGTGGGGTAGAGAGTGTCAGTGATATGAGGCAAAAAGACATAGATCAGCATAATGAGAACGAAAGGTGAGAGAGGAGAAAGAGTTGCTGCTGAATGATAACGCCTTTGTCTTGTCTAACCTTGAGCTCAACGTGACATTTCCCGCAACACGATCTCCTTATCTGGTGGCACAGAAGGCCTCTCTTCTCATTGCCGGTTGACAAGCGAATCAGAGTCGCCTGTTGATGTGCATATTGGTTTATGTGCATCCTTCCAACATTCAAATGCAAGTGCATACTGTAAATACATTACTGTAGATAATGTCTTAATAGTATGAGTGGAAAATGATCATTGATTTGAAATTGCCATAATACAGTATACCATTTGTATGTTGACTCCACTTTGCGCTTGTAGTAATTGATTCTTTAGTTTGAAAGTGGCAGTAATAATATGGGGAATGAAAAAACTATATTTGAATCAATGCGTTAGGGAGCATTCACATAGAGATTTGAAGCTTGGATACTGTTGCCACGTGCCTTAAAACATCCTGTTGAGGAAAAATGTTGCGCAGTGGAGGTTGTTTGTTTTAACACAGCACTTTCTAACTCTGTTAATGAGGTGGGTGAGGAATGCGTCAGCTGCAAACGTCATCACACTGCAGAGGCGCTTCTCGAGGGAAAGCCTCATTTTCTCTTTTGACAATCAATTTTTGGGGGCTTCTAACAACAAAGTCACCTTACTGTGCTCAGCTGCCTCCCTACCGCAGATGCATGCCTTTCTATTTGGCTGTTAGCCAGTTGCTACTGAGGATTCAATCTCAGTTCCTTAGAATTGAAATGACTGGCCTCATAAGTCTTGGTCAAAATTGTGTCTACAAGAAAAATGATTGAGTTGCATTTGTGATTAACTCAGACAACAGAATTACACATCTATAATTTAACAGTAGCCTTATACAATCTTGTTGTTGAACAAATGGTGGGTATAAAAAGTCTACACAATCCTGTTTGAATGTAATTTTCATGTCAAATCAGAAAGAAGAAAATGTTTTCTTCGAGCAGGAAAGTGCAAAAGAACAAAGAAGATAATGTGGTTGCACAAGTGTCCATACCATCTTATAACTGAATACGTTTAGAATTAGCCAATCACATGCCAACCACTTAAAATGTCTCATACTAACCCCAAATAAAGTTCAAATGTTCAAGTAGGCTTTTTCCTGACTTTTATTTTCCTTTCTTGAAGCACATAAAGGTTTTGGAACTATTCATAATTCCGTCCACCTTGCCCAAGGCCCCGTTTCCAGCTAAAGAAAAACAGCCGCCCCAAGCATCACAATGTTATTGCACTATGTTGTTCTTTTGGTGATGAGGACGGTTGTAATTTTGCCAGACACTTTTGGAATTATGGTCAAAAGCCAGGAAAAGCCTACTAGAAAATCCTTTTCTCTATAAATCATCCAATATTTTGCACAAACCGATATGAAATATGTGGTTATTGTTTCAATAGTCGACCACGCTGGACCTAGTGGACTTCCTTGGTGCATCATCTGAGAAGCCACCTCCACCTGGTGACCTTTGGGACTCTGCCCGGCCTTCCTGTAACATTGCTTCTGATCCTTGGGATTCTGTAGGTGAGTGTCCGACCGTTTTCACACATACAAAAGTGAGAGGGTAAAGTGATCATGTTTCCAACATCACTTACTGTATGTGATGTATACAAAATTTAATTTATCTACCTACACAGCCGTCATAGCCCCCCCAGACCCATCCGCAGATGCTGCTAATCCTTGGGCTGCATATGCCGACTCACGCCGAGAGCTCTGGGAGGCGGTACCCACCTGCAGCCCTTCAGTTGATCCAACGTTGGATAGGACCTCCGGGCGCGGTATCTTCCAGAATCACTGGTTTATTTGCTTAACCACCTTTTAATTTTTTCAAATATACAAGTATACTGGTTGTATTGTTTCATCAATGAAACATGCTTCATTTAGGGAGTGATGGAACATATCCTGTCAGTGCTTCTGAAGAGGAGAGGCTTCAGCAAGAAGTTCCTCAACTGTGTTCTCCTCAGCCAGCTAGCCCGACAGGTAAAGCAAGTGACGAGCGAAATCTTGTGTTCTGGGATTTGGGTATTATACCATTGTTCCAGGTGGGGCTTTCACAATCAAATCTTTTTAGAGTCGATTAGCCTACTGACTGTTGCAAGTAATTGGTTTATAATAGTTGGCGCTTTCTTTTAGACCTCTGTTGAACTGTAGTCATTTAGGGACACCGCTACAGACATAAGTCTGTCAGCTGTATAGCCATGATAGTCAACATTCGAGATATGCAGAACTTGACCCAAGCAATGGTAGCACATACAGGCTGAACAAAAGTTGTCCAAGAACTGATCCTTCAGGGACCACATACATTTTGTAATGGCCCTACAATTAGGTTCAAAATTTCCATTGGTCACAAAATAACTCCTTTCTTCCATGTAGGACCTGAACCATTCCATGTTCCATTTCGTCATCAATTCATCGTTATTAATCTTCAAATGTATGATAACTAAAATACATAATTACTCCTTCACTGTGTTTCCTTTTTAATTTTTTTTATTGATTTATTTTTAGTGGAGGCTCCTTTCGGGGGTTTAGGGGACTGCCCTGACTGAGGTGACCAATTGATTATTTGCTGCAATTTAGCACTAATTTTACAATAGTTTTGCAAAAAGTCAGATGGTATTGAGATAAGACAGTGCTGAAGCATTTTCGCTATGTTTTTTTTTTCTTTCAGTCTATCAAATAACAGACGGTAATTGAGTTATTCCTGGGTGGTTTAAGGTTTTGCATCTTTTTATCATTTTGCCGATTTGTGTTTATATTAAACTTGATGGATTGTATTTCTTACATTATGATGCAAGCAAGCTACATCCTACATTCCTACATTTTGATTCTAATGCCTTTATTATCAAAGTGCACCTTGATAGTGTTTTAGGTAGGCTCAAGGTCATCTTAGTTTTTACAGGAGACACACCATTCAAGGCACTTGAACTTCTCCCAGTGAACGTATTCAAAAGTTCATCATCTGTCTCTGCATTCACAGTTGGTGAAAAAGCCATGACTCATTTAGCTACTTTTTCAAAAATAGAAAGAGTGATTACCTGAACTTTTTGAAATGCATTGTTTGTAATTCACACCGAAATGATCTGGGATAACTTAGTCCTGTCGGTCAACAGATGAGATGTCTACAGCTGTAGAGATAACTAGGTCAAGAATACAACCTTGGGAGTGTGTCTGACTTTTCACTTATTGTAACAGACCAAAGGTTTCCAGCACAGCATAGAGGTCTTTGGTATTATTTTTTTCCATGTTATTGTCAACATGAATGTTGGTTTCCTGTTATGACTAAAAAGTCTTAGTGGGTACTGATTGCAGTTCTTCCTCCATAATTTAAAAATATAATCTTGGAGGTCTATAAATTATTATAAAAATAACCTTTGGATAACCTTTTACAAAAAAAAAAGTGGGCAGTGTTAGTTTGAGTCTCACTAAGACAATTACTATCTAATTTCTATGTTGCAAACCATGTTGATTGTTTATGTAATATAATGTATTGAGAATTAAAGTCTTGAAAAATTTGGGGGTTTTGTTAACTGTAACCTATAATCTGTTTTTATAAAAAAGAAAATTCTCACTGTGTTTAACGAATAATATACCAATAGTATAAATTCACTCTTTGGATTGAACTACTGAATTAAGTTTCCTATGACATTCTATTTTAGAATAGACACACCTGTACCATTTTTATCTTCTATTGCTCTTCCACAATGACTATCATCAGCAGATTCTGAGCTACGTGGGTTTGCGGATATATCCTGTGGAGCAACTTCAAGCACTGATCCCTTCAGGAATGAAGCTCTGGTCAAACCCCAGCTCAACGGACGGGACTCGGACAGTCCAGAGATGTTTGATCTGTCACGACTCGCGGCTCCTGTAAGCACTACGACGCGTGTGTGTCAGACCCCTGAGGCCTTCCTTGGACCTACGGGGGCTTCGTTGGTCAATTTGGATGCACTGATACCTCCAACTCCGCCAAGCAAGGCGCACAACAACCCATTCCTCTCAGGTAACACCTTTTGATATATAACTTACGAGGACAGCATTCACAATCCAAGTTTTAGGTTTCTAACCAGAAAATGGCCCCACCAACAGGTCTGAGCGTGCCATCTTCCACCAACCCCTTCCACTGTGACCAGCCTCGCCTTACCCTCAATCAAATGCGTCCATCTTCGACATCTCCGCTGGCCTCGCACATGCTCTCCTACAGTCCGTCACTTCCACTCCCTCTCCATCACAGGGGGGCAGCCCTTCCCTCCTCGCACACCCAGCCTCCCACCAGACTTATGGAACTTCCCTCTAACTTGCCCCAACCCCTGCTTCCCATCTCTCCCCGGCCGAGACCCCAAGCACAGACACACAGCCACAATCCATTCCTCTGAGACTTCATTTGCCCTTCTTATTTACACACTAGTCTAGACGACAACATGAGCCTGAATCAGAGTCAAGATTCTGTTCAATATCTGTGCGTACATGTGAAATGGATCAAACGTGGACTTGATGTATTTGTGTCTGTCCTAAGACACATCGGCTGCTATATGTAACCGAACCTGAAGCCCCGAGAGCACTGCAAATTAAAGACGAATCAGAAACCTGATGAAGGGAGTATTTATTGCCAAAGTGTTGTGTTAAACATTTATACCAGATGAACTGAAGTGTGGCAAAGATAACAATGCAAGACGGTAATATTGTTGCAGCAATATATGCTATGCTCGCAATAACAAAACTCCATTGAGAAATTGCTCACTAAATTAATAGAATGTGTCCTATTTTTGCCATTTACATAAGAAATTGCTGCCTTCTAACAGTGAAGCAAATTCGAAGCGTCATTTTCTGAAAGCATGATTTTCAAAATAAGAGAACAAATGAACCAAAACTCGACGGGAATGCAGAACAGCCATTTTAAAGAGGACTTATTCAAAGGATCTTTGTTTTGTTTGTGTATAACGAAGGTTTGTTCCTTTTTTAATTCATATTTTGTTAATGTTACTTGTTTTTAGGTCAACATTTTATGTAAAATTTCAGTTCGGAAGACAATGCCTCATTAAGAATTAAGTGTTCAAATTATGAACGAAGTTAAATGATTTTCATTTAAAAATGAATCCCGTCTTCGGAGAATCATCAAAACGTATGAGTGGTGGGGTATTCATCGTATGACAAACGACTGTTGCACATTGTACTTCTGCAGTTGCAGCTCGTCGCCCTTAAATTGCGATCCACGAGGTGACCACAAGATGTCAGCGATGCCCGCGTTTACAGTATTCAAGCCTGTGCTGTTTAAGGTGAAGATGAACTAAAACTTCATCAGTGCCATTAATGGAATTGGTGTCTATGGTGAAGAATGTCGAAGTGATACACTTTGACTGAGAGATGCTTTGCCATTATGGCCACAGAGTAAACATGCAGTAAAATATATTATTATTACGGTTATAACTTGCCGTCATGTTTTAGTTGTTTTAGTTTTATCTATTCAATTGACCTGGAAATGACACAACAAAGTGAGACTGGAAGTTGTCTTAAATTTAAAGATACGTATATGTACAGTACATGGGTTTCAAAAACAGCTCTCTCCTTCCTGTCTAGAGTTTGCACAGTTTCTTAGATTAAAGAAAGACTACAAATAATCCACAAACATAAATGTGAGTGTGAACGGTTGGTTCTTTGCAAGTGCCCTGTGAATGGCTGGTGACCAGTTCAAGATTTACCCTGTCTCATGCCAGCATGTCCGCTGGGATGGCTGCAGCTCGCCTGCTTGCGAGGACAAGCAGCACAGAAAATAGACATAATAAATGTAACACAAACTATGATTACAGCACACTTTAGCATAAGTTCACTCGTCTTACTGTACATTAACCTTGAAAATAAAAAATGGCAGCTCAGTCCAGTCGCTTAGTTTTAAATGACATTCACAGTAAATTGGGTTGCAATGTTATTTAGCCCCGCACAGCAATAAGGCCACTGTTCCAGGAAACATCAAAAGCAGCCTGATGACCTCCCCATTTGACATCACAAGGTTAAGACTTCATCAATGGTTAATACAGAAAGTTGTTTTTCATATTCCGAACATGCAATAGGGTAATTCATTCACCAATGTCAACTTGCTAATATAATAACTCCTGTCTGAATGTGATGTTGCACAACACTCACGACAGTAAAAATCGGACATACTCTGCCCAGGTTTACAAGCACACATTCCTTTTTTCCTAAAATCTGGTTCTTATCGGGAAAAAAAATCAGATGTAGACCTCAACAGCTGCAGCCTCGACCTTCAGATATTCCTGGTTGAACTGCATGCAAAAGTTCTGTATTGTTTTGTTTAATGCAAAAAGTGAAGTTGAACAGATAGCCACGAATGACTGTGAGAACACTTGCATGAGCTGATTCCAAATATTGTGAAATCATTCCGCAGATCAGTGAGCTGTCAAAGTACCACAACCATAATTGAATCAGGACCCAAAACAGAACTTTTGAGACTAAAATACGTGTGATATTGTGCTGAATACATCAGTGTAGTAGTTCTTATTCCATTTTGTCTGCTTCTGTCCATCTCTATTCGTTCAAATTAGACACCTGGTTCGCTTCTCTTGTTGAGGGCCAAATTCAAATGCTTTGTCTGGAGTCTCCCGATGTTTCGAAGGCCAAGCTATAGTCCAACCGAGCCAAAAGTTCTCATGATTACACTTCTCATGCATTGAAGCATGACAGGATATTTCCTAAAATTGGCTTCAGTCTTTTGTCCCCTGGAGCTGTTGTTCCTGGCCCGCAATAAGATAACCCATCAAGTTTAAAGACGCATTCGGCTTAAAGATCAGTGTGATCAATGTGGAAACAATTAGTATGTGCACAGACTAATGCAATACACTACATGTATGGGCTGCTTTAGTCAAGTCCACTTCAAAACTGTATCCTGTCTTAAGTGGTGCCCTGATTGGGGTGGATTGAATGTCTGTGCACATATGGAGTAAAATGTTAATGGAACACATAAGGGGCGCAATGAGGGTACACAGTATGTTTCTAAAATGAATGTAGGCTGCTGTGTTCCATGGCGCATTTTAATTGCCCTTTTTCTGTTTTTCTTGGGGCAGCATGGTGGACTAGTGTCTGCATTTCGGAGGTTTGGGTTTGTATCTCAGCTCCGGTCCTTCTGTGTGGAGTTGGCATGTTCTCCCCGTGCTTGTGTGGGTTTATTTACGGTAGTCCAGCCCCAAACCATACTTTGTCAGTGTGCCGTTAGGTTAATTAAAGACTCCAAATTGTCCATCAGACTGAATGTGAGTGTGGATGATGGTTTGTCTACATGTGCACTGGGAATGACTGCCAACCAGTCCTGGGTGAATGCCACCTCTTGCCCAAATTCAGCTAGAATATGCTGAAGCTTACAGATAAAAAAAAATGAATAGATGGAAGTTTAATGCTAGAGCTGTGAGAAAATGCTATACTTCAGAGTGCAGAAACCAGATGAATGATTAATACAGCTCTCGCATTGTGATATAATACTGAGAAATATATAAGACCAAATTATTCCAAATCAGTTCTTTTTTGGCCCTTGACAGAGCCTTCAATGGTGTGGTGACTGCAGTCTGCTGCCTGCCTTTACCTAATGTCCATCATGTGAAATGAAAGGCTAAATGATTGATCCTTGCAATGCATTGCCCCCAGATTGTGGAATGCAATTTTTTTTAATTAGCTAAGTGCTGTCCTTTCAGTAGCCTTTTTTAAAAGTGTTGTAGTTAAAAACACATTTCTTTAGGCTGGCATTCTATTAAATCTATATTTTTTCCATTGTATTTTTCCATAATTTTTTTTCGTTGTTTTTTTTTCTTTTAGTCACTGTTGTATTCACTTGTTGCCTCAGTCGTATTTTAACATTTTAAGAAAACAAAAACATTTTTAGCAAGGACAATTGTTATTTCTTACTGATTTGATAACAGTAAGTTAAAACGGACTTTCACATTTATGGCATTAGGGTAACAAGATGTATGACTGTATTCTATAACTATGTGAATAAAAAAGTCCTCCTTGGAAAAAGTGCTACACAAAATGTACAAGTCTCAAATTTTGTGGTCTATGCACATAAAAGTGGGCGTTCACTGTGACGCCACCGCTTTCTCAGACTGACAAGAGTAATCGCGAATCCCATGTCTTATTTTCTCGACGATTAGCCAATCAGAGCATGAGTTTGATTGTTTGCGGAAAACATTGCACAGCGGGCTTGCAGTGTACGTGTGAACGAGCCATTCTTGTAAATAAATAAATAAATACCCCTAAGACTGCCACTACTCGAAATAAACACACCGAAGTGTTTCTTTGGGTGAAACAGTTTTGAAATATAAGTTAATGATACTTTTGTAAACTGTTCGTAGTAGCCCGTAATTTACGCGTGGAGGTAAGCATGGAATGGCCAGTCGAGGAGTTCGAGGTGAATATGAAGCCGCCAAAGCGCCTCCGCATCGTGCAAAATGCAGCAGAAACAGCACTGGAAGTGCAGGAGAAGCGCCAGGTTGCAGTTAACGTGGTGGGTGACAACACGGTTGACGTGACTGTGACTGTCCAAACAGGTGCTGCCTGTTTCCAACTAAAATGTTTTGGAGGGGGAGGGAGGTAATTGAAGTAGAGCTTACGTGTGTTAATCATGAAAAGCAATAACGTACAAGCAATGTTCGCTATGTTACTTAAAAAAGAAGTACTTATCCATTATTTATTGTATTTTATCTATAGTGTACAGTATGTTTGTAATAGCTCATATGAACATACATTTGAATGCATGATCTCCTCATATTGCTATATAATGTACAGGTATACACAACAAATTGATGGACAATCAGTTCTGAAATCAGAAGCCAGTAAGAAAAAAAAAATCATTTATCACTCTGTTTTAAAGTGCAGATTGTTAAAAAAAATTCTTGCAATATATCAACGTTATTAAACTTGAAGATAATTTGCTGTTTTGATATTTTAGCAAGAAATCAGAAGTTGATTTGCACAACATGATTTGCCTTTGCCGGCCACATAAATTGATTTGGTGGGCCAAATCTGGCTCAAGGGCCTTGAGTTGAATACCCGTGTTGTACATACTGTGCAATATTTACCTTCTCTATTTTAGTATTGACCTTGTCTACCTCAAACTCTTCAGCTCATTCAAGACATACGCTGGCGCTACAGCCTACCATTCCAAAAATTCCAAAATGTTCTTCAAACAATTCCCTAACTAAGCATCATTTTATACGTTTACATTTTCCTTCCACCTTTTTTTTTACCAATTCAAATAATTGCAGCTTCAAAACATTCAGCTCATGAACAACATTTTGGGAAGTATTTATCACATTGTCAAAATCCTTAAATTTCCAAAGCACCACAGAAATTTTGAAATTTAAGAATGTAACATTTTACATAACTGCATCCTCCACAATTTTTTCCAATGGAGTTTATGTAAGAAGCCATTGAAATGTTGGTTTTGTTTGTTCATTTTCTATCAAACAATGGTGACAATATAAAAAGCAGACCATCATTTTCACATTTCAATGCATTCTGTGATCATTTACTGCTGGATTAATGAGAATATTTTGTGTGTCTCAGAGTATCATCATGCCTGTGTATAATGCCTCCTGTTGGCTAGATGAGTGTCTGCAAGCAATATTGGACCAAGATTTCACCGGCACTATGGAATTATCTGTTTTTGACGACGCCAGCACCGTATGTTTGTTTTACTCACATTTGCACATATGTGCTTTGTCTTCTTGAATATGTTGTACAATCTCAGTATGCATGCATCTTCTCTCTAATTAAAAAAAAAATCCTCACTGTATTATAGTACCACATACATTTTCTTCATCTCTAGCTACAGTAGCCATCTAGTTATCTATCTAGATATCTACAGAATGTATCCATGTCTTTGTCCCAGGATGACTCCAGAAAAGTGGTGGAGACTTGGAGGGAGAGGTTGGTGGGAAGGGGCATCTCACTGGTGTTCAGTGGCCACAACTCGGACCAACCAAGAGGGGGTCTGTTCTGTTGTGATGAGCATTGAGTCCTTTTCTTAGATGCAATTGTTTTTGCTGTGTGTGTGTGTGTGTGTGTGTGCGTGCGTGCGTGCGTGCGTGCGTGCGATCATAGGCATGCCTGTGGGGATATAATCTGTATGTTAGGGGATGGGGTTCTCTTTTAATGTTGTAATTCTGAATTTTTTAATTGCACGGCACTTTGAGTTGCATTTTTATGTCTGAAAAGTGCTATATAAATAAAGTACAATTGATTGATAATATAATCTGTGTCTCACATGCTCATTAAATGTCAAAGATCACAAATGGAAATCTAAAGAATCTTTGTTGTTGTTGTTTTTTTTTTGTTTGTTTTGTTTTTTCAGTGGGATATGCAAAAAATAAGGCCGTGGCACAGAGCTGTGGAAAGTACTTGTGCTTCCAGGATGCGGTAAGTGAGTGTGCAGTCTTCTGTTCGTAATATTAAAATGTCATTTGTCTTCTGAGGGCCGACTTGAAAAATCTGTAATGGAAAGGCCATCTGGAGCCTTCTGTCACTAATCAAATGAAGTTGACCTCATCACTCCGTTGTAGTCTTGCTTTTAAACTGCATGTAAAGACTTTTCTTCCTTCCAGCGGAGGGTGTCCCTCAGAAAAACAATGCCTGACAGTCCGATTACATTCTCGTAAAACAACCTACTTGCTCAATTAGCTCTCTTGTAATGGTCTCTGCTCGACACAGTTCAGGTCCTCCGGCAAAGTCCAGAAGTAGATGAAGTAGGCTTTCTTTTAGACATTGTCCAGCACATGTTAAATGTTGTTACAAGTGTGATCTTTTCCTCCCACATGCCTGATTACTTACATTAAGAGAAAATCAGTTCCAGATGAGGAGATGGGGGAGGAGGGGGATCCTGCTCAGAATTCTTCATGTTGGGTATTTGTTCTCTTAGAGTTCATAATCTTTCATATGATTTATTACGAGCATTCTCTTGAAAAGCCTCCGTAGGCTCCAACAGATATCACACTCTATTATGTTTGCATCCTGAGTCACATTTGACATGTATTGTGAATGACTGACTCTGTGTGTATTGCAGGATGACATCATGTTGCCCCAAAAAGTTCGGCTGCAGTACGAGGCATCTGTCCTCCACTCAAGCTCTGTAAGTTTTTTCGAGAAGTGTTTTGTCATTGCCTTCCTTCCCTTTTCCTCACCTACCTTTTCTTTTGAACTGGCTTTTCACTTTCTGTCGTCTGTCCTTCACGCCGCTCCCTCAGCCAGAAGGTGTCAGTTTTATCTGGATTCATTTGTTTTGGAGACCTGTGTGCAGAAAGTGAATCAAATCCAAATAGTATGTATTAGTAATCCATCCATCCACCCATTCATCCATCCATCCACCCATCCATTTTCAACTCCACTTATCCTGAAGAGGGTTGCGGGCAGTTGCCAGAGTCTGTCCCAGCTTATTACGGGCGAAGGCTCTATACCCGCTGAACTGGTCGGCAGTCAGTCGCAGGGCACATATAGAGATAAACAACCAATCACACCTAAATTCACACCGTCACTTAGTGGGAACTGATCCCACGCTGCCCGCACACAAGTCCGGCATGTGGACCACTACACCATGAGCGACCAAATCTTAGTAATACAGTATTAGCAAAATGTGAGCGACTGAGTTGGCATGCCAATAAAGTAGGGGTGTAGAACAGTGTGAGTATCCGGTGTTGACGCATTGCCCTCCTCCGGGTCAAGGGTTGGGGGTCATGTGTGTGAGGGTAGTGAGGGAGGCAGCACAGAGACAGCAGGCCTGCCGCCCTGCACAAACAGCCTGTCCCTTTCTTTTACGCCAGTCTTTTTTTTTTTTTCACTTGACAGCTCAGAGTCAAAATGCAAAACATTTTTCATTTTTTATTTTGTCAAGAGCCTCGGCTTTCCCATGTGCTTATTATTGACTATAGAGTTTGGGTCAATATTGTGCCCCCCCCCAAAAAAAAAGAAGGACTTTAACCAAAGTAGTCTGATTATCAAACCGCATATCCGTTGGATTCCAACTGCTGCAAAGGTCAATGTATGTATATTAAAAAAAAAACATCTAAACATGTATTTACATTTTAAGACTGGTATAGAATTTTAAATAAAGTGAGATGATTTTGTGGATTCAAGCCAGAGTGCTGTTTTTTCCTTGTTAAAAGGAAATTAATACTATTTTTTATTTTTTTAGATACTTTGCTAACAACAAACTAAGATGCGCCACACTTTGAACGCTTAACTTTCCTGGCAGAAGTAAACCTGTTGTAGACAGACTTTAGATTGTGTTTTTTGAATTTATATTTTTATCACAAGAAACAATATTTCTAAATGTTGAAAAAGACATTTGTGTTCAATGTTCCCTTAGGTTATTTGTTGCGAGGCACTTCACCATCCTCCGCTGGCTGTGCTTACTGTGTTCAATGTACCAATTCTTTTCCAGTAATAATTTCAAATGTTTTCAATGATTCTTTGAAAACTATGTTGACCCTCTCACAAATGTGTGTTTCCATTATAGTTGATAGGCTGTAAAGTTCGGAGGCTTCCAGAGGGATCCACGCAACGCTACACCCGCTGGATCAACACAATCACTCAAGATCAACTCCTCACGCAAGTAAACACTCCGAACTCGCTGCGCTCTGTTTGGAGGGGCCTTTCAAAGGGGTCACGTGGCAGTCTGAGAGCAGGTCAGTTTTAAACAGGATACGTACCTGCCCCTTGCCGTTTCCACGGAAATGTGCCAGCGGACTGGACGTAAACTACAGGATCGCCGGCGACCTTTCTGTCGCTCGCAATCCCACCAGAGGAAGCGCCTCATGCCGCCATCTGTCAATAGTGGAAAGTTTCGGTAGTGGAACTGATAGTTTTGCAAACAAAACGGCACTGTGAGTTTATTGAGCAAACAGATTGTCTTCCATCTGCAGGGGACATCTGGGTATGCTTATAGTGCTGCAACAGTACATGACGTTCACATCCACACTGCCAAAATATTAAACTTTCATCCAGATGGTGTGGCTATCTCTTGAAAAGTGAGGAGCAAACGCAGTGAGACAATTGATGAACAAAACTGTTGGGGACAACCAAACGCCCCCCCAACCCCCACCCCACCACTAATTAAACGTCGGGTATTTCAAGGGTAAAACAGCTTCCTAAGACTGGACATTGTTCAACATCATCCAAAAAATTTAAATAGTGGTTCCCGGACACTATGAGTCATTGGTAGTGTCGTGGTTCACAGGCTTGATTTTCGTGCAGTCGTTGCGATCACATCCCGCTCAATGAGCAGAGGCGTGAATGGTTGGTTGCCTCAATACGTGCCCCGTGACGGACTGGCAATCAAGGTGCCGTCCGCCGTATGGCCAAGGTCAGCTGACGTCAACTCCAGCTCCCCGCCGCCAATGATCCCTGAATAGAAAATAGACGGATAAAGTTTTCTGATGATTGATTCAAGAGCTGGAGTTACACTGCAAACAATCTGACCTAAAGCTCAGGAAGAAAGATGGTAACTACTATCTGACTCTGTAAATACGATTAGAGGCATGAACAATAAGCTTAGACCGTCAATTAATTGAGTGAAACCTGACTCTCTCTCTTTCTCTCTCTCTCTGTCTTGGTAAAGTTGTTTTTTTTCTTCAAAAATTACCTTTGAGGAAATTAGCATGTACTATAGTTGTGTGTACTTCTCAAAATGTATCAAATATTTACGAGGCAGAAAACCGAAAAGTTGAAACATTAATACAGTTACATGTATAATAAGCATTCAGGATATGGTATTTCAATTTATGAAGCGGTGGAATGTAGCATTAGAACTGCTGTTGCTGGCCGAGCAAAACACACTCTGTCACCACGGCAACAGGTCTCTTTTGCACACACACACACACACACACACACACACACACACACACACACACACACACACACACACACACACACACACACACACACAAAGTCTGTATAGTGCCTTACCAGATATAGAAGAATCTTTATATGACATTACAGTTTATGAGGATGTGATTGTTCCTCTCCTCTCTAGCTTTAAAACAGCTCATTTTCCAGTGTACTTCTCTTTCTCCACATTCTGTGTCTTTGCCTCCACTTGTCGGGTCAAGAAGCAGAGCCTAGGTAGACGTAAAGCAGATTTACTCAGGGTGGTGCTTGCTTAACTTGATCCAGAGCGGGACTCTTGAGTGTTCATCTGCTGGACATTAGCTATGGTTATCAATAACCTTCCCAACCCTCCTCACTAGTCGCATCTTCTTTCTCATGCTTTCCCACATTCTGATTCATCCGATTCATGCAGTTGGCCTGCGCTTACACCTGCAAAGTGTTGAGATATTGCAACAGAGGGGACACACGGACGTAGGTGGGATGCACATAAACACACACATGCTCATATTTAACAGATTTGTCAAGCTGACTCTGAGGTTTTCGCAATGTTTTTCCATCAGTGAGCCTTTGAGTCATGCAATTGTGTGCACATAAAGGTTAAGTGCACACATTCACACATCATTTGAAATATAGCGAGGCAACTGAGGAAAACAGGAGATTAACCTGAAATCACCCTCACACACACACGAGACACGTGTAAGGAAGGCTTGGAGCAGCATTGAGGTGGGGGTCTGTGAAGATGTAAATACACAGCTCATAATCGCTTTCTGGTGTGTTGAGGAGATGCAGCCAAAGAGAAGAAGAAGAAGAAGCCAAAACAATGGCATTAATCTGTGTTTTCACATCTTGCTTGGGAGCACACTTTTAGCAAAGCATGTGACTTACTGATGGGACTTTTTGAGGCAGACATATTTCATAATTTCACCTGAAATTAAATGGTTGACAAACACACACAATACTTTGTGTTGCAAAGGTGACCCCCAGATCACCTGCTTGAGCCCAAAATATTGGTTGGACTAGCCTGGTCACCCCAAATGCTGTGGTATTCTTTGTGTCGTTGACATGACTGTGCTGAGTTGAGGCTTGCGCTGCTCTCCGATTTCAACAGTTTATTTGAAACCATTATCCGTTTAGTCGTCGGTGGCTGTCCACCATCAAGCAAACTTGACCGCAATCAGTTTTTTGTTGATTTTTGGATTTAGCCGTCACTTGAATATAAACTACCGATCTTAACTCTAAAGGCAGCCCAAGATCCAAACCAGTTCCCAATTCCTTCCTCCTGAATGATCTTTAATGAGATGATCTCGAGTCACCGAGTGTGTTGTGGTTCACTCACCTGACTGAAGTGCAGGCAGAGTAGGTTCACTTCCCCCTCAGTGAGAGTGTGATTTTTTTTTGTGCCTGTCTCAGTATGTGTCCAGTGAATGACTGCCAATCAGCTCCTGAAGTATAATTCTGAGTTCACAACAGTATTTTGACGGACAGGATTTTTTTCTACCTACCATTCTCCGAACCACTTATACTTCATATGTGCTGGTGTTATGCTAAGACATTCTTACACCTTAGGTATATACATCCCATGGACCAACAGTCATCATGCCGACTTGGTTCTGCCCAAGAGACTGGTTCTCAACTGTTGGATGGTTCAGCGAGGAGAGCAAGGTAAGGCACCCCAGCGAGTACTGTTTTTATTGCCCAGTTGCGTTTTTTTGGCACTTAGTAGCATTATTGAACAATAGTCAACGGAATTCCATGGAAATTTGTGGGGGGAAAGAACCCATTAAATCTCACTGCGAGTGGGAATTGAAATGCATGTCGGAAAATGCGTTGTCTCTTTTGATCGTTTGCCTGACCCCAATATACAAACTGTAAAATCTTAATGTCAGAAAGTAGCCAGCTCGCTAATACAGACAAACACAGGTCGACATTTTTTGCATCAACACGAAGCACGGCTCTTTTTATTCGGGTCGTTGGTTGTTATCATGCACTTCACATCCACCCGTCTCTGCCTCCAGGGAGTCCCTGAGGACTTGATCTTCTTTTACCAGAGTCTTCGTCAAGGCGGACTTGTGATCAGAGTTGACCACTGCCTTGTGGTGTACCGTTACCACGAGAAGGCCACCACACACTCCGTCAAAGAGTCAGTTTCAACCCGCACCAACTCCCCCACTACTTGTGGTGGACATACTGTTGATCTTCCACCTACTCACAGCTGTCCGTCGCCATCCCACACATGCAATACAACATTTTTGCCTAGAATATGTTCAGGAAAGTCCCAATTTCTCTCTCCTTTCACTTTTCTTGATGTGCTTCTTACTATGTCTCACGTGTACCTCGTCCTTCACCAATCCTCGCTCCTCTCTCTCATCGTCTATTATCCATCTTATTTTGGGAAGCCTATTTCAAGCTTGCCTACTTTCCACCCAACCCCCGCAACTCCTTGACACCTCCACCCCGTCCGCTACTTCCGTTGACAAGTGAAAGTATCATCTTCCACAACCTTGCGCACATCAAGTAATTATAGCCCACGTTTGTGAGGTGTGAAATGCTTTGAAAAAAAAACAACTTAAGATGGGGACAAAAGGCGCACCGAGATGATTGGCTCACCACACGAAGACGGGAATTTATGAACGTGATTGTGTGTGCGTTATGGGAAATGTGCGGGCGTGTTGATGAGCCGGGTTCAAGGGACACGGATGTAGATACTTAGATTTATACCTCCTCCGTTTTCAGGGAAACCATTTGGAACCTGCGAGTTGGATTCCTTCAGGAGAGAGTCATTAGCCAATGGGAAAGCTTCACCATATGGAATGCCGGGAAACAGGGCCGTAAGCTGTACCGCTGCCTGAACGCCACTAATCAGAAGAAAGTATGTCGTCATATATACATGGCAAGAATAGAACAGATTCATTGATGGAGTTGTGTACTATTGGGAGTTGTGTTGGTATTCGTGGGCACCGCCAGTACTCTATTCATGGCTGTGACGTCATTTCTTTTTAATTTTTTTAAGGTCAAAGCTTTCTGTGATGTGGACAAGAACAAGATTAAGAAGGGTTTTTACACATATGAGGACTCCAAGGTGAGGTTACCGGTAACTAAGCAATTAATGTCTGTGCATGGAGAGCTACCATGGATCTGTCTTTTTTTGCGCTCCGTTTAGGAACGACCAAAGCCAAAAATCCCAGTCCTGCACTACAAAGATGCGTCGCCCCCTTTTATCATCTGTGTCAAACTGGTGAGCTGAAAGTGTTTTTGTGTGTTTGCTGTTTCTGACCCCCCAGCTCTGCAATCGGAGTTAACGACATAATGAGCGAGGGCGTGTGCCCGGCACAGGACGTTAGCACACGGGAGGCCTGCAGGAAATGGGTAGAGACAGCAGCCTGATCTTTGAACACAATGGCGCTTGTATCAACATCAACAGATCTGCTCATTTTCAAATTGTTGTCAAAATCTATTTGGTCATATCTTGAAACCATGTCAGGTAAATTCCTTTTTATTGTGTTTCTTTAGCGTGGCCTTGTAATATGCACACAGGTGCAAAAATAATAATAATATGAAATAAATGAATGGATAAACATCCAGGCTGCCAAATAACACATTTTATCCTTATCCCCCAGATTCAGACATCAAATCTACACTGACCCCATCAGCAGGCCATGCCAATTGGTCAATTATGGGAATTTGACATGGAGTCAGTGTAATTTTCTCTTGAAAACACCTGGACTCGATCCCATGTTTGTCAGCCAAATGCCACATTGCTCAAAGCAACAATAGCATATCTTTGAACAGTGCTGACAAGCCAAGGTGAAACCTGATTTGTTGAAGTCAGAAGCTTATTCGTGTGGTTGTACATTTTTTGCACATCCAAAAACTTCATTGAGAACTCTGAAGGAGGCCACCGAGAAAAATACCGTTACGCGTCTAATGAGGTTTTGAAGAAGCATTCTGCGTTGTCTTTCTCTCGTGCGCTCCTTGTGCTTTTCCGCTCATATACAATGTTTCGGATGTGTTTAGGACATGACGGCTGGCGTTCTAGAGGAAAACCTCAACTCATTACAGCTGAAAGAAGGAATCGACTTCTTCCATTTCAACTGACTGACCGCAGCTGGTACATCACTGTTAGACATATTAAATCACAGGAGTAGATTTAAATCTCATGCACACCCTTCCATTCATTTTTTTCGAGGCTAATCCTATTCAAAGTTCAAAGAAGCGCATGTCTATCTGAGCTAAATGAGCCTGAGAAGCGGTATACACAAGGCTGCACATCCATGCTCACATTCAAAGTACGGCCAATTTAGAGTCTTCATTGAACATAACGTGACTGTACGTGAGTCTTGCTTTTTTTTCTTTTTTTTTTTTTTAACTGTTATGTGACTATTGAACAATTATAGGACCGGGCGATTTTCCATTTTACCTCTTCATTCATATTTATTAGTCAGAATTATTCATGTACACACACACACACACACACACACACACACACACACACACATGCATACATACAAACGCAATGTACATTATATCAACCCCAAAGGCTCTTTTTTTCAATTCACTGTCAAAGATGAAAACAAAGGACGCCTTTGCTGTAATTATTTATCAGAGTTGAGGATTTTGAGTCGTATGATTCTGCTCAGGTTCGACTCAAGTTGCTATTTTTTGGACTTGCTTGCCAAAAATGTGGGTATGACTTGAGTTGAGATTTGAACATTACTTGACAAGTCATCTTGTTTTGATAGTAGTTTTAAATCTGCATTTTCGTGTCATCTGTCTGATGCATCTAAGCTAGCTCTGCGAACCTAAGCTAACCAGGTTAGCTCCACAGTTTAGCTGAATAATCGCTGGTCAAATACTTCATGTCGATTCTGCATTTCATTGAGAAGTGTTTATCTCCACGTTAACAGCGTGCTACTCATATAAAGGTCAATATGAAAAAATAACCTGCATTCTTCGAAATACTTGAAATGTAGACATTCGTTTTATAAGTTCATTGTTTTGCATTTCATTTTTAGAGATGTAAATGTAGGATCAGTGAAAACAAATGTAGCACTCCAACATGTATTGAGCAAGAGTTTCTGATTTGATTTACGACTTGCTTGAATGAAATAGTGACCTGACTTGCTTGAAATTTGGTGGCGATTCGAGTTGACTGGCATCATTTTTTTTTTCCCACAGTGACTTGGGACTTGCTTGAGACTTGAAGGTTACGACTTGAGACTTGTGACTTGCACATACGTGACTTACTCCTACCTGTGATAATTATTGTTAGTTTTTGTCGGTTTGGTCAACATAAAATGTTCTTTCAGTTAGTTTTCCTTTTTTAAAAAGCATTTATGTTTTTATGTTATTTCGTTTAAAAAAAAAGTTTTTTAAATTTTCGTTATTGTATTTCATTATTTTTTGTCAACCATAATAACCTTGACTACTCTGACATATGGACCAGCTGAGCCGTGCAGTTTGAGGGCTTATTGTACTGGAAGATTTTAAACTGTCCATCCATCCATTATCGGAAGCGCTGATCCCCCCTGAGGGTCGCGGGCATGCTGAAGCCTATCCCAGCTGTCGTCGGGCAGTAGTTTTGAATTTTAATCTGTTCACGATTCTATTTATGTAAATCACATGCTTTGTGAAAAGGAATATTTTCCAACCGGGAGTGCTTTTTTTCAACATTATTGTTTCCATGAAAGTTAATGGAAGTTAGTGCTGGTTGGAGGCAAGGGGGGAGGAGGGAGCTCGTGCTGGAGGAAGAAAAAAAAACTTTCAAAGGTTTCTTGGTATCAGGAGAAATTAAGGCCATATCGCACAGCCCCTTATTAAATTCTTTCTGTCTGTCAGCCGGGGAAATGGCAGGCTTATGTAAGCACTAACACTGGAAATAGCTTTGTGTGAGCAGACTGGAAACATCAGTGCAACATCATGATAAGGCTGAATAAGTGTAACGTTATGTTTTTACATGGTTTATGCGCATAATGACGTCTTTCTGGACTATCTGCTTCTTACAAGCTCGCAGCGATGAGACCTGTTTTGAGTACCGGTAAATGTGCACACCAAATTTGTGTGACTTTTGGACAGGAGCATGCCAGCTTTTGCAGTCTGCGCATTTAACGAGTCCCGCTTGCTTCCCGACTTACTGCACATTTCATCCACATACAAAATGTATGCTGTGTCCATGGTGGCGCTCTTCATGGCAGGAAGCGTTTCACCTGGGACCCTCCAGAGCCATTCCTACATATTTAGCTTAGTGGACTAGAAAACTTTTTTTTCAAAGATGACATGATGAGCACAGCTGTAATTTGTTAGTTTCGAAGGAATCAAAGGTTTGATCTGCGCACTTGAACTTTTTAATGCTAGGAAAAAAATGGGAGGGAGTGTGTACCGTCAGAACATTGAACTTACAATGGGTGTGGCCTCCCTCTCTGATGCAACCGCGCGGACACATCTGCTACAAACATGGACACAGCCTGTGCTTGTTTAGCATTCTCCAAGACTCCTATGAAACAATATTCTCTTCCAAGAGAGCGCAGATCGGACACGTAAACCCTCGGAGCAAGTTTATTTTACCTCACAGAGCGTGAAACGTTTGCTGCCTGCAGCCAAACAGGCCTTTAGCCACAACTCTCCTTCAGTGTTCCCGTCTTTCTGTAAATCTGCGGCTCTCTGCAACTTGGAAGGAGGCAGCAAGGGCCACACTGCAGCATTGTGTTCAATGAATAGGCACAACTGTGTGGACCTGATAGTGCTTTTAGTTTTCGGTAAGATTGTCGTCACGTTTAGCCAAGCACTCGTGGGAAGTAAGCATTGACAGTTAGGTAAATGAAACAAGATGTGATTGTGGGTCTGGGAAGGCCTGGCAAAGCAATTCCAGGGAGGGTAACTCAGAATTTGGTGACATTCAGGCTGCCATCCACCACAATGGATTTTCCCCCTGCGTGTGTTCAAAATTTGGGTTTTATCTACAATGGTGTCACCTTGTTGAAATACATTTGAGCCCATGACAATGGCAAATGTCCCATGTTTATGAAAGCGTTTAAATGTTTTTGTATGGAAGCAAATTCATCCAAATCCGAATACTGGATTTGATTGGATTTGTTTTCTACGCATATGTACCATCATGCTTTTGTGATTAGATTTTCGGCATGATTGTTTATCTTCTCCGCGTTGTTTTCAATTAGTTGATTCATTTTGTGGTCTCTCATCAAAATAGTCAAACAATGACTTGGAAAAAAAAAATCTGAAAATGTTTACCACTAATAGTTCTGAGCAAATGTTGCCTCCTTTGAATCTTTGTCACTGAGCCAGTTCTCATCTTTGCTCCGGGATGATGCATTTCAACATCTGCAGGATGGATTGCTACACAACGTTTGTTACAGGCTTCTTGTGATTGGCTGAACTCACTTGTTTTTAGCTCGTACCAGTATCGCAGACGTGGTTAACGTTCCAAACATCCGTGTCCCCCTCTTCTGTAGCGTTGTGCCACAAATAATGCATTTTTCTTTATTACTCAACTGATAGAAGTCAGTAAAGGAATGAAACTTGGTGCTCATTTGAAACAAGTGTGTTTGTATTTTTCTAAGCCTAAACCTTTTATTGCTTCCCCAATGATGACTTTTTTTTTTCCACAAGAAGATGATGGAAAGAAAAGCAAGGGTGTGGCAAGAAGGAAATGTGCTAATAAATAACAACAATGGAGGAGAAAGAGGCTCCCACGTGTTTAAATCTCAGCATGGGGCTGTTTGCTACAGTGAGAAGACACGTTTTTTGAGAGGAGAGCGATGGCTACCAAAGAATGGATCGCAACAACAAAGTAGAGTGTATGGAGTACAGTGGCACCTCTACTTACGAAATTCATTGGTTCTGGAAGAAATTTCTTAACTAGAAAAGTTTGCAAGTAGACATGTTTTCCATGAAAATGTCCTAATCCGTTCCAAGCCCCCGCAAAATTCAGACATAAATGTTTTCTAAAGCAAACAAATGCATCAAAATATGTAACAAATACACCTTTCAAAGAGATTATTGCACAATAAATGAAAGTTGAGCATAATGTAAAAAAAAAAGAATGAAGAATTAAAATGATGGTCATTTAACTTTTAACTGTGTCCTCGTCATTTTTTTGCCCTCTTTAGTTCATGTTCTCTCTCAGAAGTGGTTTTTGCCTGACGTTTTGTAAAGAACTGATCCAAAGACGTTTGCTTTTGTCGGCTTTTAACAATCCTTTGAAAATGTCCAAGGCAAATAGCAGAGTGAGCGATCGCCCGTCTTGTGAACACTTTTTCTGGATGATTCACATTTCGTAAAAGTATCGGAACGCCTCATTGCCCGAGGGGCGAATGACGAGAACACTACATAGATAGATAGATAGATAGATAGACACATATCTATCCATCCATCCATCCATCCATCCATCCATCCATCCATCCATCCATCCATCCATCCATCCATCCATCCATCTACACACAGACAGACACATATGGTGGAGGCCCCTTTTAGCCAATGGGATGCCAATGGCAGAAAAGCTGTAAGTACTGTATGTTGCGTTCAGGAACCTAAGGAAAGTAGTTTTTTCCCTTTTGTATCTTGAAATTTCTTTCGGAACAAGAGGCAATATTTTCCCGTTGAGGCCTTTCATAACTTGAAAATTTCGTATGAAGAGACATTCGTAAGTAGAGGTACCAATGTAATACCAAATCGTCCATAACTGGAAGAGAATGTTTCCGTGTTTATTTGTTTGGATCTTTGTGCCTTGTCTCCTCAAATGTTAGTGTGGAGTCGACAGCACGTTGATGCCGCCCACATGGGATAAGCGTGGCAGACCTTGAGACCCTGGTTCACCAAGTGCAGCGCATGAAATTCTACCTGCAAATACTAAGGGCTCGTCAGAGGAATAGCACGTTTTCCCGTGAGGCGTGCCTCTGCGTCTGTAGCTTTCCTAAAAATGTGAAGTGCAGACTCGGTCTCGTCGTTTCAATCCATAAGTCTGCCAGACTGACACTGCACGTTTGAGAGAGTCGCAAACCAAAGGCAGTTGTTTGAGTTAGACTTTGCTCTGTCCAAATACAGACCGCCCCCTCTAACCCTCCTTCATGATAAAGTACTTGGTAGATGATCACAACGAACCCTAATGGAGAATCTGTGAAAAAAGAGCCAAGTGGAGAGTAATCATAGCTTTGCTCTGTGTTTACACTTCATCTTTCTGCAGACATCTGTCTTGAGAACAAACACGCACGCAGAATAAAGGACGGTGACCATAGAGGCTGCTTGCCAAATAAACCTGAAGCAAGCAGGGCAACTGATAAGAATCGGGTGTGTTTGGGCGAAGAGCGCTCGTAAAGGTCAGACACTGAAGGCCTTTGAACACATTCCTTTGTTTCCTAGTCCTGCCCCCCGCGCCACGCTATCCTGCAGGGCCAAATCACACAAGCACAACCTGGTCTGATGACATCTGCCTTCCTGACGTTCCGGCATAAATCTTCGCCGTAGGCTGACGGTAACTAAAAAAAGAAAAGGTGTGATCTTCCTTCTGATCTGTTCAAAGACAATCGCATAACAAAGGGCACAATCCTTTGTTATCCTTTGAGTGGTTCGCCCATTAATAATTAGCTTAATCGTGATCGTGCTGATCATCCAAGCGACAAAGTCAAAAGGGAAAGAGGACATAAAGTAGGCATTAAACACCATTTGTCTCAAATTAGTGAACTGAACACAACGTGGGAAAACATTGAAGGCATTGCTACATTAAAAAATATATATATGCCCCAACTGTTTTTCAAACGTCAGCAATGTTGTTTTTTCTTACCAGTTTGGCATGCTATGATGCCCATCTTCCTTGTTAAGAATGTGTATTCAGTAACTGCAAACTGTTATTTTGTAACTTTTTTTTCAACATTCACAAGAATGCATTGTGTGTCATAAAGCCAAATATGTTGGCGAAATATTACAATACAAACGTGTGCACCGTTGATAGCACTAACAACACGAGGGGTTTCGGAGTGATCCACCACCACTGACGTGGGTCATCCGAGGTCGCTCTGGTGATAACAAAGAAATCTGCTCCTTTGTTACAAGCTTGCGTACCATCCCAATGATTGAAGTTGTGACTCAACAATAACAGCACTGCTTACCATTGCTTTAATGAGTTGAAACCTAATAACTCCTACTTTGTATCAGATGACTAAGTACGCTTCTGCATCTCTCTGTTGCACTAAACATACAAAATACAAAATGCCCCCCCCTCCCCCTTCGCTACTTCAACTACAATCAAGGTGCCCTTTAGCTGAGTGCTCAAGCTGCATGTGGATCACTGCAGCTCAGATGCCCCTTTTGTGTGTGTGTTTTTTTTTTCCTTTAAGGAAAGGGGAGTGTGCTGTGCATGAGCGTGGAGGAAGTTGGAGCCATGAAGGTTGAAATCAGAGACTTGAGGAATGCATGTGTGTATGTCACCATCAGGAAGCAGTGTGTGGACAGACGCAGTGTTTCCCCGTCATGGGACTGCTTGAAGGGGGCCAGGTGGAACATGGGAGCGGGTCAAATACTTTCTATACTGCAGTGAAGGAGCCGATGAGGTCAAAGCACACATCAGTAGCTTCCTCTGCTGTGGTGGTAGGATGACACGCCCTTTCCTATCGCAGCATCAGTCATCAAAGTCAGTCTGAATCATTTGCCCGCCCACCCCCTACTTTTTTTTATACTTAATTTGAATCCTTCAAGGGGAAATTCAATCCAACTCTGCTATATATTTTGTGCTGCGTACCACACAAAGGGTCAGATTCATATCCCTCCAACAAATAGTTCCCATTTGTACATTTGCCTTGTGTAGGACTTGAACTGTGGCCCGACGTCCTTCGAGATGAGAGATACAATAGTTATACAGTCTGGAAAGGTGACTAAGGTTTTTGTTGTTTTTTTTATTTTTATTTATTATTGTTTGTCAAAATAAGCTTGTAACTTATTTCAACCTCCAAAGATGATGGCACAGCATGAAAAAAAGTACAGTAAATGGAAAAAGATAAAGTCAACCATGCATGGCTCAGATCTTGATTGACTGAGATTTTGTGGGCCTGATCAGAAAGAAAACGCAGATTCAGATGCAACAGATTCAGAGACACAAGATATTACACATCCGTGGCCTTATTGAACATAGTTGTTTGAAAAAAAAATAAAAGTTGCTATCCGCCATACTGCTGAGAGGAATGTCCCCTTGAAATAGTGGAAGTGTGTGTGTGTCAAGGGCAGTGTGGTGGTCTTGAGGTATTTCTCGAAACACACTTCATTGCTGTGGCACTCAGTGGGAATGTGACAAGGGGGCAACATGCTTGCCGTTCCGTCTGTTTTCTCACGGGAAAACCGAAGAGGCGTGTAGAGCACACGTGTGACTTTTCCTTGTGTCTTCCGCCCCCCCCCCCCACACACACACACTCATCGTGTTGAGATCTGTAATTTCTGTACTCTGTACAATTTGTGTGCTAATAGTTAATTGTCATATCACTGAATTTCTGTTCTCCTCCTGCCTGCGTGTTAATTTAGTGTCATTCCATGTGGTGTTCACCCAATGAGAATATATGCAAACAGTAGCGTGCAAAGGTTTTAGGTCATTTGGTATTTCGGTATTTTTGAATGACATTTCACAGTAGACATTTTGACATAGTCAGCGGGTTTACACCGTCGTACAAAACTCTAGTAGGGTGGTGTGGCTCAGAGAACTCGCTAAATTTAGGTGGGGACAGGACATACTGCAAGGTCCATAAATATTGGGACATCCACACAATTTTCATCTTTTTGGCTCAAATCACCACCACAACAGAACCATTTATGATGTTTGTTCTGCCTGTCACAGAACCCTGGCGTAGCTGGATGAACTATTCATTTATTCATTTTCCGATCCGCTTTATCCTCACAAGGGTCGCGGGGGATGCTGGAGCCTATCCCAGCTGTCTTAGGTGGGGGACACCCTGAACCGGTTGCCAGCCAATCGCAGGGCACACAGAGACGAACAATCATCCGCCCTCACACTCACACCTACGGACAATTTTGAGTGTCCTTGGTGTGAGTGTTTTTTGGAATGTGGGAAGAAACCGCAGTACCCGGAGAAAACCCACAAAGGGCCCGGGGAGAACATGCAAACTCCACACAGGGAGGCCAGAGCTGGAATTGAACCTCTGCACTGTGAGGTCGACGCGCTAACCACTGGATCACCGGGCCTCCCGCTGGATGAACCAAGATTACTTATTTTGCCGGCGGAATTACGTGAAATTGGATACTTTCCCACACCACACCTGAGAATGATTTCTGATGATCACACATGGGTTGGGAATCACAATATAGATATTCCAACAAAAACACCTTCCGGTATCTCATTGGTGAAAGTAAGTTCATAAGTTCATTTGGGTTGAAGGCAGATGTGGCAAAATTAGCCACACTAGGTACATATACGTTTGTGTGGGGGGGAGGGAGGGGGGGATACAATTGCAGAAGTACCGATTCAAGTCCTTTTCTTAAATGAAAGTTAAAAAAGTACAGGACTCTAAGATGTACAAAATTAAAAAAAGATTTTCTGCTGACAATGCCAATTTTGATAACTTTGCACAATGAAAAAGAAACAAAAATACCCTTCTGCGCTCACAATATTTTCCCTCTTATTAAAATTCATAGTGCTCCTATGAAGAGGGAAAAACTAGTTAGCATTGTCTCAGGCTTTCATGCCATCAAAACAAGTTTTGTCATCTCAGCTAAAGTTGTGAACTGGAAAAAAAAGCTACATTAGCTAGTGATAATATCTGAAAAACGTACCTGTTATACGATTAATCAGATTAGACAGCTAATTTTGTTTTGAATATTTTGGTCAACAGGGGCTGGTGCTGAGTCGTTTTTTACTTTGATCACATTGGAACTCCACGCGCGCACACAATTTTGCACAGTTACACGCGCGCTGCTGTCACGGGAGGGTGTGGGCGTGGCTTGTCGTGAGTACTCGCGTGTCCAGTCAGCTCCTGGCACGCGCCCACCGTGCACGTGCAGGAAAACTTATTTAAACGAGCGGGTGGCGCGCACACGCCACACAGTAGACAAGCGAACTTTTGGAGCCTGCGACCCGCCATGTAGTTGACGCGATCGTTCTACCGTACGTGGAGCGCGGTTCTTGCGGTTCGGAGCGGCAGAGTACAGTGGAGTGGATCCGGGAGGCCAGCATGATCCGGCCGTGGAGTGCACTGCACTGGGTCACGATGGCGCTTGTCTACCGGGCCTTGTGTACCGCGGCTCAGTATTCCAGCGATCAGTGCAGCTGGCGAGGAAGGTAAGGATGGAGTCGAGCCGAGCAAAACACACACGATGCGCGCAGGGACGAGCACAAGTTCAACTTTTTGCTCATCTCGCCATGTTGTTCATTTATTTCTCAATATTTACAAATGTGCTTGTTTTGTCCTTTTCAAGGCATGTATGGCGTAGGTGCGTATCGCTATGCTTTTCAGTGGAACGAGCAGGCTGCTCGATTCAAGGCTCATGAAAGGGGATTTTGTTTTCGTTCTTTAAAGTGGATTTTGGCGGGCAGTCTTCCCTTTTTTTTTCCTTTATTGAGCCGAGGCACATATTTTACATGAGAAAACCCCACAACGCACCAGAAAACAAAATGTGGTCCAAAAGTCAAAGCACGGGTTAATTAAGTAGCCACCATCTACAAAGTGATGGATTTCATTGCTCTGTCTCTCACTTTATGGTGCTGCTATAAACGTATCAACTAAGATTATTACCGGTAGTTTACATGGCACGCTGACTCGGAATCTCTCTCTGGCCGAGATTCACCCCGTGCAATATCATCCGCTTCTTTCCAAGGGCAGAAAATGTCCATATGGGCTTTATGTCGACCTCAGAGTTTTGTCTCTGCGTGCTTGTTTAGATCTGACTAATATATAACATAAATCTGTCTTTGAGTATCTGCTTCTGATCAAATCTTGCACAGCTGCCCCTAACTGTGGTGGTTGTTTTAGATTGACATGTTCTGTGAAAACCTAATTAGCTAATCTAAAATGTTGAAATGCAATCCACGGAGCCCAGCAGAGGAATGTCTAATCTCCAGTTCCTATCTTAAGTAAATAAAACCATATGGGGCCTTTGATCACTTGTCCAAGTTGTCTCCCTCCTAAAGTTATAAAAGAATGCAAGGCAGGACTTCACATGTGGTTCTGTAACCTTTATCTGACTTCTAACAACTTAATAACCCCCTGTCATTTGGGTGTTGAGGTTACTGGTGCACGCTGACCACATCAGTAGAAGAGAGAAATTTTGTCATTATCTTTACGCCCCATGAACGGATTTTTTTTTTCTTCTCTCTTTTAGCGGTCTGAGCCACGAGTTGCATCGCAGAGATGTGGAGCAGGTCTATTTACGCTGCTCCCAGGGCTCGCTGGAGTGGCTATACCCGACTGGTGCCATCATCGTCAACCTGCGTCCAAACACAGAACCCTCATCGGCAGACATGGCAGGTCTCCATGTGTGCATCAAACCTCAGCATCACTCGCAGGTAGTGTCTTTACTTTATAGACAGTGGTACATTGACTTATGAGTTTAATATGTTCCGTGGCCATGCTTCAAATTTAGATCACTTGCAATGCAAATCAACTTTCCCCACTGAAATGAATGGAGATGCAGTTAATCTGTTCCAGCCAATGAAAAAAAACAAAAAAACCATCAACAAATTCATTCATTCATTCATCTTCAGAACCGCTTGATCCTCACTAGGGTCGCGGGGGGTGCTGGAGCCTATCCTAGCTCTCTCCGGGCAGTAGGCGGGGGAAACCCTGAATCGGTTGCCAGCCAATCGCAGGGCACACAGAGTCGAACAACCATCCATGCTCACACTCACACCTAGGGACAATTTAGAGTGCCCCGATCGGCCTGCCATGCATGCCTTTGGAATGTGGGAGGAAACCGGAGCACCCGGAGAAAACCCACGCAAGCCCGGGAGAACATGCAAACTCCACACAGGGAGGCCGGAGCTGGAATCGAACCCGGTACCTCTGCACTGTGAAGCCGACGTGCTAACCACTGGACTACCGGGCCACCCACATCAACAAATTTGACGTAATATTTTTAATAGGAAGAATAGACCTGTGCAGATGAGTTGCAACAATTTATCATTGATTATCATTTAAATTGCTAATTATTTTTGATAATCAATGAATCATTTAGAGACTTTGTTAAACTGAAAATTATCCAAATGGACGCCTCGACACACCTGGCTTATGATTTGAAGCATTAATTTTCGGCTTTACACCATCAGGATTGTGGGAGTCGGTCACCGATCCAATCACAAGATGGGGCAACGCATCTAATTTATTTATTTACTGCACATATTGTAGAACATCAGATTAAGAATTGGTTCCATTGGTCAGTTTGTCTCCTGAAACTTTTTTTTATTTTTTATTAAACTACCAGTACATGAATCACAAATAGAACATGAAAACCTACATGATCGAGCATGCAGAGGTGTAACTTCCACAAACACGCGACAAGGCTAAGAATATACTAGTTTTCAAACATATACAATGACTATTTACAGTGTCCCCGGAGTAAATGAGATTATGTTGTCTGAGATCTTTTGAATCACGGCTCTGATCAATGATGAATTGCGACATTCCATCGAAAAACAACATTTGTATAAAATGCAAACTATTGTCCAATCCGATCTCGTCGATTAGATCGGTGGAAAGTGTAGTTAATTCAATTTCTTTCTCAACATTCACTTTCTGAGGTCCCATGGTTGGATAAAAGAAATTTGACAAATTACTGCGGGTATTCTAACGCAAAGTACAAGCACAAAACACAATAAATACTTTTCAGTACACGTAACCACTGATGGTGGCCAAATGTTGACAAGCTGGCGCCATATGGTTATTTGGTGTCTGAAGCTTGCTCATGAGGCAAATTTTTGCTTCATCATAAACCAAAAAAATAGACTTGGCGATGACTCATTATTGAAAACCTTGTAAACTGGGGCACTCTTAAATCAAGGTACCACTGTCCAAAGCATGTCCATTGGGAAGCATATGCATTAATGCTGTGTGTCTTCAAAAAAGGGTTCTCATTTGTATTTGGAGCACACTGGCGATCTGAGGCTGCTGATGGCCGAGGGCGAACAGCCGCAGAGAAAAATACGTTGTTTCAGCCTCACCGACGGAGCTCTCTTTGTGGAGGCCGTCCACCAGGCAGACATCAGTCGGAGGATAACGGCTTTCCAGTACGAACTGGTGTACAGCCGAGGTCCCGGAGCACACTTGTACCCACACGGTCGCCCTGGTTTTGGTAAGAAAATTCCACCTTGTTATATGCAGTTTATCACATGTGATGCAGACCCACACGCAAAAGGTGAAAATGTGCAAGATGTAGAAACAATGTAAAGAACTCTAATTTTTAAAAAAACAAATAATACACAATGTCGTTTTACCCTTGCCAAATACTCTAAAAATATTGAAACTTATGTAAGAAAGCACACCTCAGCTAGTAAAACGCAACACTTTAAGTAGGTCTGAAAGGACTCCTTGCACTGAATTTCAAAAGCAGTACATGACTGAGTCAAATTTAGTGTTTGCTCACTGAGGTTGGCCCTTTTGGGCTACGATGTTATTACCGAGGCGGCCCGGTAGTCCAGTGGTTGGCGCGTCGGCTTCACAGTGCAGAGGTACCGGGTTCGATTCCAGCTCCGGCCTCCCTGTGTGGAGTTTGCATGTTCTCCCCGGGCTTGCGTGGGTTTTCTCCGGGTGCTCCGGTTTCCTCCCACATTCCAAAGACATGCATGGCAGGCCGATCGGGGCACTCTAAATTGTCCCTAGGTGTGAGTGTGAGCATGGATGGTTGTTCGACTCTGTGTGCCCTGCAATTGGCTGGCATACGATTCTGGGTGCCCCCCGCCTACTGCCCGAAGACAGCTGGGATAGGCTCCAGCACCCCCCGAGACCCCAGTGAGGATCAAGCGGTTCGGAAGATGAATGAATGAATGAATGTTATTACTGAACATAAAAAAAAAAAATGCATTTTTGATGCACAAAAGTATTAGTTGAATGTTTGTGTTCCAGCACACAATAAGGGATTTTGCAGAGGGCCCAATTCACTTTGATGAGTTTGCACAGTGAAATTCATTGTGGACACAAGTCACCGCCACAAAAACAGCTGTCACAAGTCAAGAACGTGTTAGTTTTCACAAGGTCCGTTATTATGTAGTTGTCCTCAATTTGACGGTGATCATGTTAATGTGCTCCGCGCAGGCCTGTCTAGTCATTGATGTGAGCGAAGGTGACAGGACAAAATTGGGTGGTTTTGTGTGCAAGAGGCCATTTTGCCCGTTTCAGCCATCTCACCTAGCGTGAATGACCCCCCCCCCCCCCGGCCCCCTCCCCATCTCGTCTCAGCCAGACTTGTGAAAACAAACAGGCCAATCAAAAGGTCATTTCAGAGTCAAGCACAAGAGTCAGACGATCGTCCTTCAGCTGTCAATCAAGAGCAGATGCCCCTCAGATCAGTGCATTTTGGGTAGGCCACCCATAAAAGTGAGGCAGCTTGGCAGCACGTATGATGTTGTTCTCCAAAATGTCCATCCATTAATTACCCGAACAAAGAACCACAAGCACACAGTGAGGCACCTTATGTTGAAGTTGGGAACAATGAGATGCTAATACCGCTTTCCTTTTTTTCTACCGTAGTCTCATGTGAACCGTGTTCGGATGAAGACGTCCTCTTGGCTGTCTGTGTCAGTGACTTTGGTAAATACAAACACTAGATGCACACAAACCATATGAAAAATCATTGAGGCAGCCAATATATTTTTTTATATTGTTCTTTGTGAGTGTCTGAGTACTCAGCTATGTGATAATGACGCACCAAGTACCGCTAGCATCTGTTCATGAAAGGGACACACACACACAAACGGTGCCAGGAGCAAATGCTAACTCTGAACTAACCGGCCAATCCCTAAAATCACTCAAATACGACAATACATGTATGTATAACATTTTATGAAACCATTTCATTTCTTGATATTCTTTTTTTTATGTAACCAAGCATTTTGGTGAATTTGGGGTTGCAAAGGATCAATGGCATTTCAATGTATTTGAATGTTAAAAATTGATTTGATATGAGAGTATAGTAAGTTGAGCTTGGTCACCAAGTCCTAAACCAAAATATCACAGGGTATTTAGAGAGAGAGAGAGAGAGAGAGAGAGAGAGAGAGAGAGAGAGAGAGAGAGAGAGAGAGAGAGAGAGAGAGAGAGAGAGAGAGAGAGAGAGAGAGAGAGAGAGAGAGAGAGAGAGAGAGAGAGAGAGAGAGAGAGAGAGAGAGAGAGAGAGAGAGAGAGAGAGAGAGAGAGAGAGAGAGAGAGAGAGAGAGAGAGAGAGAGAGAGAGAGAGAGAGAGAGAGAGAGAGAGAGAGAGAGAGAGAGAGAGAGAGAGAGAGAGAGAGAGAGAGAGAGAGCACTGAATATATTGAGACGCTATATAAATAAATCACGAAAATACACTTGTTTAAAAAAAAAAATTATGCCGAAAGACCGACTGAAATGAAGCATGTTTTTTTCCACATAGCCTTTGTGATTTGGAAACTACATTCAATGACATTTCAATGTCGATTAGAATTTGATTCATTGTTCATCCCCACACTGCACACACCAACCAACATTGATGCATCGTAAATAAAATGTCTCTGTTGTCTCCGTAGCAGGCAGCGGTGTCTTTCAAGGCGAGCCGTCGATCACCGGCGAACACTCCCAGGCGCAGCTGACTCTGAATCGGCTCTTCCACCAGAAGAACGGGCTGTTTGTCGGTGGCGGGGCTCGAGTGCGGCGCTGGACAGGGAGCGTCAATGTTCCCACTAAGTGTGGCGTTCCCCACGGAGGGGATGAGTACCTTTTGACCGGCTCGGTCCATTTTGGTGAAGCGTGGCTTGGCTGCGCGCCTCGTTACAAGGACTTCTTGAGGCTTTACGTCAGAGCTCGGAGAGCAGGAACCAACCCTTGCCACATTGACGCTGACTGAGGGAATGCAAAGTGTAACCGCCTGAAAGCTTGAGAATGGAGGTCACCTTTCAAGTCTGTCACGGAGATACGCCAAGTACCACCTGTGCGGGATCTACAATGTTATATTGTTGCTGTGCAGCAAAACTATAAACAGTGGCCCTCTGTCAAGTCTTAGTCACGTGCAAAACTTGTGACTTCTTGATGGCAACGGTGGCGTTTCGTCATCTGGTTCCAAGGGAATCAAATGGAATATCCGAGATAAAGTCAGCATATGACATGATCTGGGGAGACTGGACAGAGAGGGTCGAAAAACTTTTCCATGTGGTATTGAATAATATTTTAAATTGCTATCGGGTTTTTCTAGCTTTGTGAATGGACGTCTGTTCATTCATTTTTAGAACTTGCGAATTCCTATTTAAGGGAACTTCCTTGCAAGAATATTTAATACTTAACCAATTATCAAAAAAAAAAATCCTGCTTGCTTGATCAAACAACACATGGACTGTGCTAAAAGAAATTCAACATCCTTAGCTCATGTATGTATACTGCACCTCCAGTCACTGAAGAATTGAATGTCGCTGTTACCAATCAAATTCATTTGGACTTGAATATAATGCTCTCAGTTGTTGTACCACCATGAGAGTTTGTAAATGTTTGAGCGTTGAAATGTGAGATATGAAGCACTAACTTTTTGCAATACGGAAAAACTTATCTACTGGCCTTCCTAAAATAATGGCCCAAGTCTTTTTTTTCGGGGTTGATTTTTTTTTCAGAAAACATGAAAAAATGAAACAAATACCAATTATAGTATTATATTTATTCCTAATTTTATTTCTGGGGTACAATTGAAGGATCTCTAAGGATGTGGCTGATTTATAGTACTGGCCAGCGTCCTGAGATGTTTCAGGCAAAAAAAAGGTCAAAATATGACTTTGACCATTATTTTAAGAAGTTGATGATATTTTCCTCAAGGTGATACTTTGTTCAATCATTCTTGAATTGAAAGTTTGCTTTGTAAAAAGCTCCCTGTAAAAAAAAAAGAGAAAAAGAAAAAAAAACTATCTTCTTTCGGAAGTGTACAATATGCAGCTCTGTGAGTCTTTATGGCGTATGTGTTTTTGCAAAGTGTCTATATTTACAGAAAATAACTTTTGAAATTGATGTACATGTTTTCAGACAGTTTTTTGAACACGTGCGCTGAACTGACTTGGTCATTTACATGCGTCTGATAAATAGGAAATATCAATTGAGCAAGTACCAAAATGCACAAAAATAAACGTGTTGTACATTGACTGAGCCGCAATAAAACTTTATGGCATCTTCATTCCTTACGTGTTACAGTTAATTTAACAATTTGATTTTCCGAAACTGTTTTCTACCCTCGGGGCTCATGAAAGGCCTTTTGTGTATGAATCTGAATTAAAATTGGATTCGTGATGAGGCATTTGGTCGTTCAGCAACGTCTGTTTACGTGTTAGCCACAAGCAAAGTAACTGCTAACGTTTGATTTTTAGTAGGAAATCACGCCGTTTTTGTTTTGTTTTGTTTTGTTTTTCTCCAGCAACACAAGCCTGCATGACCTCTGCACAAGCAAATCCTAAAGAAAATGGTGAGTCTGGCCCTGAAACTTTCAACTACCATGCAGCCACCTTTACAAAACAACTTTGCTGTGGGATTACTTATGAGCTTGAACAATGCTTTTTGCAAGTTGAATGTGCCCAAACTTTTTCCTCCTAGCAATGCAAAATATCAAATGAAGCAGTGGCCACTTTGACATTCTGAAACTTTAATTTATTAAACACTAAAATCTTTTTTATATGTAAAATAGTTTTTAGAAAATTCTACATCATAGCTTTCTGTTACAGGTGATAAGCAAATAGTATATTTCAGGATTTCGGGTGGTCCGTGGCCCCATTTCCCACCCGAATGGATCGGCCCCTTGGCAGCAAATCTTCACGTGCAGCAGAACGAAAAGCAAACCATTCATTTAAATGATCTCTATTCAATGGGACTTTATAAAGACCTTTGCGGAACTCCAAAAAGTTCCTGATTGTACCAAGTCAGGGGTGTCTCACCAGTGGCTGATGTGAGTTTTCCAACTCACTACAGGTATTGCTATTTTTTTTTTTAAGTAGTCATGCCGGCTGGGTCAAAAGTTACATTTGGCACTTGTGCCGGTGGCTGCTTAAAAAAAAAAAAAAATTGACAGCAGCCAGCAAATGGCCTGCGGACCAGACTTTGGATACCTCTGGACATACAGTGTGTCATAGACTGTATCTGACTTTGGAGAAAATATTGTGATACTGAAAAGGATCAAGAGTATAAAAACGTTAAAAGATCCAGGTAATTGGTTGGTCTCACTATAGTTACTTTAAACACATTTGATATTGAGTTTATGATAGTAACATTATTACAATTACCAATACTTATTAGAGGATTGTAAACAGTTTATGGTCATATGGTTTTCTAGTCATCAAGTAAATGTAACAAGGTGCGGAGACAAGTGACAGGAAGCAACCAAGAATAGACATAACATAGTCTGAAGGTTGGAGGAAGGCCCTGAAGACTTGAGAGGATTATCTCTGTATGACACCCTACTCTGCTTCATATTTGGACGTGAGGGTCAGTTAGCCCTGGCTTGTTGTTTAAGAAAACTTTGGGGCACATGTGTCTTGTGTATTGCTCACATGTCAACAAGCAGAAAAACAAGCACCAGCTGGCCTGCGCCCACCCTTGGCAATTTCCCCCTGGAAACAAGCCCAGCTCCCCTTTGCATCCTTCCTAATTTGGGACACACTTATCCCTCTGCTCAGGGTTCTGACAGCTAACCTTTGTGTGCGTGAGGTATGGAAACAGTTAGGCTTGGAGTATGTGAAAGACACAGCTGTGTGGTCAGCAAGAGGCCAGGGAATGGCTGAGATCAGGGAAAATATCAGCGCATGCTCCTGGTGTACCACCGACACGACCGTGCGAGTTTAAGATGCACCGGCCAAGGGCATGACGGGGTCAGCAGTTTTAAAAGGTGGCAAAATATTTTAGGCTGTAAGTATATACGTATGGTTTCCCTTGGGTCTCCGAGAACCACAGATTGACAAATGCAAAGACTTAACTTGATATCAACCTCCACAGAATGATTTATTAGTTCACGTCGACGGGCCAGAATACTGTTGCAGGCTATTCCAAGTGTGCAAGTGTGTTGGAATGGACCAGTAATAAATTTTGCTGGGGGCTGAATAACTCACTATAAAAGCCTATATGAAGTGGATTTTTTGTTTTTTAAGGGGGGAAAAAAAACAACCTTGCATTTTATGCCAATAACAAAATCTCCCAAACACCTGTGGGAAACCAAAGTTCAACTTTCTGGTCTTTATTCCAAAAGTTACCAAAAGAACACCAAACCTGGAGGGAAGCCTGTTGGTAGCAGCATCATGTTTGGGGATTGTTTTTCTTCAGATGGGAGCCTTAGTCAAGGTTGAGGGAATTATAAACAGTTGCAAATACTGTAATCGACATGTCAAAGTTACGAACGGTGTACAGTGAACAAAACTGCAGTGGTTTTTTTATACTGTATTGTGTTAAGGTCTAATTATTCAAATAAAAAAATATATTTTTGTCATGTTGTTTTAAATGGTACTATTCAGTTAAATTATTAGATATTAGCTTGTCATCCATCATTCCAATTTTAGTATTTGCAAAACCATAGCAACGCATCCATGTCGTTTCCTTGTTTATTTTATTCAAAATTAGTTTCAAGGTATAAATCTGGATATCTTATGTGTGTGTGTGTGGGGGGGGGGGGGGTAAACTGAACATTGTTGTTTTTGCACTACAAATATAATTTTTACTCATCACTGTCACTGATTTTTGAAACAAAAAAAACAATATCACCTTTACAGTAAATGCTTGGCTCTTGGATACTTTTTATTAGTTTTTTTTTGGCCGGGTCTAATTTTGTATCATTGCTTGTAGGAATGTTAATTAACTGCAGTTCTCCCTTGTAATATCACACCGCTGCATGAACTCTGACCAATCATCAATATTATTGGCATATATGCCCCAATGCGCAGTTTTGCTTCGGCCACTGCGGGGTGGCTGACTTCTGTGTCTTTTCAAAATGAAAGTTTGGGGCTCCCAAAGTAACGTATGTCTAGTACTGTTTGTTGGTCAACGACGGCATCTAGCGGCAAATCACTATAACTATCCACGTTCGGCATCTTTTGGACAACTTTATCTAAATACTGTAGACAACTACGGTCCACATTGCACACCCGACGAGTCCAAATCGTCGATCGGCGTGCTACAAAGGCTTCTATTTGGATGATGGGATGAGATCAAATTACCACATATACAATACATAGCAGAACGAATTTCCAAAAGGGCTCTGTTACACGGCGTCGTAGGAAAAGGCAGAAAAGCTCGTCAGATCGCATATGAGATTCATTCGTTCATTTATTCATTCATGTATTTATTTATTTGTTTCTGTATTTATTCCTCCTATTTAATTTCCTCTCTCCCTCCTCACATTTTTTGATTCATTGTGGCTGACTTCGTGACTGAACCACTCGTTATGGCTTCCCCCCGGGCAAAGCAAATAATGTGCAGGTCAGAAAATGTCATATCTTTGGAATATAGGGACATCACACTAGACGCACTTGAATAATTTAAAAATCCTACACGCATTTTGTTCATTGGTTATACTCTCCTCAAGTTACCAGAGTTGTTTCTTGTATCTAGGCAACCATAAACAAACACTCCATATACTGCACTACTTTGTATCACTTATGTAATTGCTCACTGTTGCTTTTGCTCTATTTGAACTGTTTTAGTCGTTGTAAGAAAATGAGCGCGGAGGTGTTAGTGTCAAAGCCACACTATGATGGCGGAGCGGTGGTTCAGGGGCTCCGGCAGGAGCAAGGGGCCCCTTTGGAGCCGCCCTCGGTCTTAGCAACCGCGGGCTTCCGCTCCGCTAAATACACCCCGGCCGAGTGGTTCTCCGGATACCGCAGCCTCCTCCAGCAGGCCGGCGCCGACCACTTCACGGCCCAGACCATCCAGGAAGAGTCCAGGGTCTTGCGCAAGGACACCGAGGCCACCACTGTGCAGACTCAGACCGACGGGACCCGCTTACTGGGAGAGAGGTTGCAGGACATCCACCGCTGGAAGTCGGAGCTACAGGAGCACATCGACCGGCTGCTGTCCGACACGACGGCGCTACAGGCGCTCAAGATGAGGCTTGAGAGGGCGCTGGACGCCACCGAGACTCCGTTCGCCATCGCCGTCGACAACCTGACATGCAGGAGCCGACGACTGGGACCAGACCTGGTCCGGGACTGTGTGGAAGAGGAGTTGCTCAAGGTTGGCATGATGCACTTCTAACAATCTTTCCCAAAATATTGAGCCAGGGCACGTAATTTACGTGTCCAAGAAAAAAATATATACATTACTTTTATCGCCGTGTATTCTATTGAAGCTGAGGAGAACAGTAAAACACACAAACACAATGAGCACACACATACAAGGACTGCTGTCGGCCACAGCTCACGCCGAGACCCTCACACGGAGACTCGCTGATGTCACGCGTCACCCTTTTCAAGGCAATTCAATCTATGTGCGCCATACTCTATGCATTTTATTCTCATATTATTTTGCAAATGTGCTCAAATACATTTAACGTGTCTTTAAATAAGTTTCAATGTGTTTTTAAAAGTATAAATGTGGTTAAGGATAAGCGGATTGGAAAATGGATTGTATGATGGGGTGGCACGGTGAGTTCTGGGATTCGATTTTGACCTCCAGCTGTACTGTGTGGAGTTTGCATGTTCTCCCTGTGCCTACGTGGGTTTCCTCTGGGGTTTCCTCCCACATTCCAAAAATACAAGTTAATGAAACAGTTTATATTGTCCCTAAGTGTGATTTTGAGTGTGGATGGCTGTTGTTCATTTATGTATACCCTGCGATTTGCTGGCAACCAGTTCAGGCTACCCAAAGACAGCTGGGATAAGCTCCAGCACACCCGTGACCCTTGTGAGGATAGGCGGCGCCAATCATGGATGGATGGAGAAAATGTGATAAATGATACTCACAAGAAAGGCTTATTATTAAGTGTAAATATGTGCACAGCTCGCTACAAATGTCTTTTCCTTGTCAACCTTGGCTTGATCTGATCAACCAATCAGAGGACAGGAAAATGCTGATGTTATTGTGAACCAGCTAGCTGACCGTCTGGCAAATTTGAAATCTGTCCTATTGCGAATATAGTTTGAGTAACATCAGTCAACCCTGAGTCTGACATGGAAGCACAAATGGTTTCTGTGTCACATTTGTGTGTTCAAATAGGAAGTCGACTTGATCAGGAATGTCCAAGCCCTTCTCAAGAGAACCATAGACCAAGTTGCTACTCAGATGAAGTGAGTATCACGTTCTGTTCACTATTACTGTACAGTAATCTAATAGGGAAAATGCTTTATCACCACCAACTTTGTAAAGGCTATAATGTTTGTGTACTCTCTTTAGTTTTCGGAAGGACACACCTTAAAGAAATCACCTGGTCTGATACTAAACTATAAAAATGATCAGACATGTTTATTTTTTTGCCTAGTTTTAATTTTTTAATATTTGTTTTGCAAATGATTCAATACTCCGCTTCATTACCTTGCTTGTTGTTATATCGACGTGTACGTAGACGTACGTCCACATGACGGAGACACTTCAGGGAAAGTCAACCGTTGGCAGCACAGCCACACGTGAGCCTGTATGACATTTGAGCACATGCTTTTTGGAGGCTTGTGTGCTAACGTTCTATATATTTTTTTTAAATCTGCCATGACAATGGTTGGTGACCAGTCCCTTAATGTGGACAAGAGCAATCCAACGTGGATGTTTGAATTCACTACTTAGTATTAAATGTAATGTACCAAACAAAGTGGCGAGGGTCATTTGGTGGTTCCCACTAGACTTGATGGACATGATAACTTTCAAATACATTTGTTAGCTTCTGAAGAGAGAAATTCTGAAATAACTTTCATTCTGTTCTTGCGTGGGTTTTCTGCGGGTACTCCGCTTTCCTCCCACATTCCAGAATCATCTTTATTGGCCAAGTATGTAGAACACACAAGGAATTTGTCTCCGGTATACACGCTGCATTAGTATCATCATAAACAAGAACATGACAAATAGGTATGGAAGGACATTTCATAATGTAAGTGAACCATAGTTTCAAGCAGAGCTAAAATGATCAGTGGTAGAATACAATACTATTACAGTTTGTACAGTTGGTGCAGAAAATCATTGAACCATTTTAGAGAGATACAATATTTGTTGTACAAGAAGAGTGACTACGTCAGTGACTGTTTAGGGAGTTAATGGCTAGAGGGAAGAAGCTGTTTAAGTGTCTGCTGGATTTGGTGCGCATGGATCTGTAGCGCCTGCCTGAGGGGAGTAGCTGGAAAAGGTGGTGGGCAGGATGCGGGGGATCCAGGAGGATTTTCCGTGCCCTTGTCTTGATTCTTGCGGTGTGCAAGTCCTCAAGAGTGGGTAGGGCGGTGCCAATGATTTTTTCCGCCGTCCTAACTGTCCGTTGAAGTCGGATTTTGTCCTTCTTTGTGGCGGCCCCAAACCAAACCGTGATGGAAGAACACAGGATTGATTCGATGACTGCCATGTAGAACTGACGTAGCACCTCCTGTGGCAGGCCATGCTTCCTCAGCAGCCTCAGGAAGTACATCCTCTGCTGGGCCCTTTTCAGGATGGAGATGGTGTTGACTTCCCACTTCATGTCCTGGGAGACTGTGATTCCCAGGAACATGAAGGTCTCGACGGTTGACACAGGGCAGTTGGATAGTGTGAGGGGCAACTCTGGAGAAGGATGTTTCCTGAAGTCCACGATCATCTCTACAGTCTTGAGCGTGTTCAGCCCGAGGTTGTGTCGGCTGCACCAAAGCTCCAGCTGCTCCACTTGTTGTCGGTACGCAGACTCGTCGCCGTCTTTGATGAGACCGATGACCATGGTGTCGTCTGCGAACTTTATGAGTTTGACAGCTGGACTTGTTGAGGTGCAATTGTTTGTGTAGAGGGAGAAGAGCAGTGGAGAGAGGACACATCCCTGTGGGGCTCCAATGCTAGTGGTGCGTGTTGATGATGTTGTCGCTCCCAGTCTCACCTGTTGTGTCCGTCCCGTCAGGAAGCTGAGGATCCACTGGCAGATCGTAGGGGACACACCGAGGTGGAGAAGTTTGGGGGTGAGGAGTTCCGGTATGATGGTGTTGAACGCAGAGCTGAAATCCACAAACAGGATCCTTGCGTAGGTCCCTGTGCTGTCGAGGTGCTCGAGGATGTAGTGCAGACCTATGTTGACTGCGTCCTCCACAGACCTGTTTGCCCGGTAGGCAAACTGAAGAGGGTGCAGCAGGGGTCCGGTGACGTTCTTTAGGTGGTTCAGCACAAGGCGTTCAAAGGATTTCATGACCACAGACGTCAGAGCGACAGGCCTATAGTCGTTCAGTTCCGATGTTGCTCCAGAAACATGCATGGCATGAACACTCGAAATTGTCCCTAGCTCTGACTGTGAGTGTGAATGGTCGTTTGTCTCCGTGTACCCTGCGAGTGGCTGGCAACCAGTTCAGGGTGCCCCCCGCCTACTGCCTGAAAAGAGTTGGGATAGGCTACAGCACCCCCCTTGTGAGGATAAAGCGGATCGGAAAATGGATGGATGGACTTTGATTCTTTCGTCCTTGTCTTTTAGATTGAACAGAGATACTAAGCAGGCATTGGAGTTTGACTGGTCAGATAAGTATGAAGCCTACGCCTTGGACCTCCAATGTGGAAGATTCACCGACAAGAGTACAGACACACAGCACTACCCTATTACAGCCTCTATGCTGGAGCAGTGAGTAATACAGTACATAGAGTTAACCACTGACCAGAAGTGAACACAGCCACAAATGCTCCTTTGGTCTGACAGGATGTCTGATGTCCCTTCGTGGATTAAGTTCACACAAGACAACCTTCACAGGGCCTTCCGGGAGGAAAAGGCCTCTAAGGATCTCAGGCTGGAGCATTGTTTTAATCAGACGGTTTGGACCACAACAAACAACATCACTGGGGTGCTAACTTTTGTGTGTATGTGTTGCGCATCAGTGAGCTGGTGCAGCAGGTGCTACTGGACACCACGAAGGACCTCAGAGTCCAATGCTCCAACGTGGACCAAGCCTTCCTCCAGCGTTGTGCAGAACAGATGGATGCCAAGATTCAGCTCGAGATGCAGTTCAAGCAGGTCAACACACACGAAAACATACAAATTGAGAAACAAGAACACACTGAGAACACTGAGATGTTTTGGCTGGAGTGGGCAGACTGGGCCATTAAGGACTTATTTGCTGGTCTAAACTATATCAGAAGCACTAACCTATATTTACACTTCAATTCTTTATATGTTGTTCTATGAAATTGTATTATTTTTTTCCCCAATGCTGTATTCACTGCATTTCACAGCGCTTGTCTTGGCTGCACTGCTTTCAGTATGTGAATGATAGTTTTTTTAAATGTATTTTTTGGGGGCCAATCATGCTGTTATCTCAATCTAATCCGCGCAGGGTCTTCAAAATCAGTCGTGCTGATTGATTTATTTTGAACTATAAATTACAATGGGACTCTTACTTTCACAAATCACACAACTCAGATGGGCTTGCTCGCCGGTTATCGGTGACATCAGCATTTCACCTCTGGTTGGTTAGACCATTAGTTGTTACAGCCAATTTGAGTGAGCAAAACGTGTTTAAAAATCTGAACACAATAAATTTTATAATCAGCATCTCTGGCGATTGTGATGTCGTTTCTTTCCATGTGTTCTATTTTTGTCACGTTATTAGGTTTATATTGATGCTGAGGTGCTCCAGATGTGCATGCCGCAGTTGCATACTGTTCTACTACTTTTTTGCGTAGTGTCTAGAGTTGATGTGATGATATGAAGGCGTGGATTAAGTCAAGCAAATCCTTCTCCTGCTGAAGGACCAGGTTGCAAACACACGGCCCATCACTTGTTATTTGTGTGTGTGTGTGTGTGTGTGTGTGTGTGTGTGTGTGTGCGTGCGTGTGCAGACCCTGGAGCAGATTGGCGCTCAGGAGAGGAATATAGTGGCTCTGCAGAAGGCCATCGATGACAAAGATGCCCCGCAGAGAGTGGCTGAGTCCAGGCTGTACCGCCGCTACCACAGACCCAACATGGAGCTCTGCAGGGACGAACCTCAAATCAGGTACACGCACTCACTCACTCGCACACACGTGCACACAATTTTGCTTTCTCTCACATCCGGATTCCTGCCTGAGTACAGCTTGGAAGGGGAGGTGAGGGAGATTGATGCCACCCTGGCATCTCTGCAGCAGCAGCTGAGAGATGCCCGCAGCTCACTGTCCCACCTGGAGGACACCCGCATGGCACTCGAGAAGGACATTATGTGTAAATCCAACTCGCTGTTCATCGAAAGAGAGAAATGCATGACTCAACGCAAATTGTACCCGACAATCTCCACACTCTCGGGGTACTGAACAAAAGATGTTTGCTTTGCCTCTTTTAAGAGAGTAATGGATGACAGTACAGTACTGTATATGTAATGGGTTTATTTCCTATTTGCAGTGTTAGCAACCACTTAACTGATTGCTGGAGACAGGCAGATGTACACTACCCTGCCAATAAAAAAGTCACTCGTACTTTGTTGGACTGCCTTAAGCTTTATGATAGTATTCACTCATCCTGAAGTCAAGTATAACTCTGTCATGTCTCATTTTTAACCCCTAACCCTTTCCAGTTGCTCTAGACCAGAGGTGAGCAACTCCGGTCCTCGATGGCCTGTGTTCTGTGTGATTTATATGTCTCATGGTCCAACACACCAGGACTGGAATTGCCCAATCCTGCTCTAGACTCCAATACCTTTGCTTCTTGCACTCAACTCCTGTGGTCATGGTGAGGCCTGGTCTTTGTAAAACCTGTCCTGTTTAGCCTCTCTGTGGTGGTCTTGACCACCGTTGCTGCAGCTCTCTCTTACTGCCTCGGCCTATGTTCAGCTGCAATTATTTTTGGGGTTGTTTTGAGATCCTCTGAGTTATTTATCACAAGGTTCAAGATTGAAATTCCAGTGAGAGGGAATGAGAATAACAGCAAGTTAACACAAGTGCTCCCCATTCACACCTAAGACCTTGCAACACAAATGAGCCACAAGATACCACAGATTTGTGCATTTTCACGTTCTCACTTTTGTTGCAATGAGTTGATCAATTATTGCCTGTATTTAGTTATTTTAAAGGGAACAATACATTTGCTGTACACTATAATACCAGTTGTACACTGACTTCATTTTCGCAAAGGGTCATTTCTTCAGTGTTGTCCAATGAAAGGATGTCATGTCAAATATCAAACGTTAAGTGCCTGGCTGTTAATTGGCAGTTTGGAAAATGAAAACAGAAGGATGAGTGCAGTTGTCATTAAATCAGTTTCTTTTGTCTGCATCATGACCAGTTTTAGTAAACGGGACCAACTATTAAGTAATTATTTTCGTACAATACACACCAGCCTGTGTTTTTCCCAGATGTCACATATTTTCACAATAGATGACTGAAGATATTTCAGTGTTTCCCAACGAGGAGTAGGGGTACGTGGAATCATTTGATCCCTTATTTCCAAGTTGAAAAGTAAATATTCCCAGTCATTTCATAAACCCTTCAATAGCATGGTACAGTATGTGCACACGACACGAAATGTTTGGTGTTTTCTTCCAGATCATTAAAGTTTAAATGACTATTTTAAAGGGGACTTATTAAATGTTAGAAGGGGTGTATATATAACAAAGGAATGTACCTTATTTATTTTAATTTCATATTTTTTCATTTATATTGCGTATTTCCAAAGGAAGCACGGTCGCCGACTGTACAGAGGTGTCTCCGGGTCCTCCGGCTTCCTCCCACATTCCGTTGAAATGTTATCGATGTGTTATTGCTAACAAACAAGGCATTAAAAAAACATACGAACAGACGTGTCTTTCTGCGAGTTTTCAAGGCATTTTTGGTTTTCTGGTTGACATTGTTATGTGTTTATGTGAAACTCTGGACACGTCTTGTGGATTTTATCTGGCTGTTTTAATCTGCCATCGTATTACAGGTAAATACAATTTGGAACTGAGTTAGAGTGGGAATGATTTACTACGCTAGAGGGGGCGCTTGAGCCTCATTTTCCTGTTTCGGTCCTCAGCGGTATCCCGATTGCGGGTTCATTGAATAGCGAACTGTCAAAAGATGTATTTAAATTGCAAAATAATGTACTGCGTATTTGATTTGCACATTTTACTGGGGGATTTAGCAAAAAAACATGACATTTCTTGATGACTTACAAAGATGATGCTGTCTGATGTTTTCGTTCACACTGCCAGAGCTATTCATTCTGTTATGTCAATGTGTTTGTTGAAGTGATGATCTGCAACTGCACTACGCAGACGTGTCTAACGTACCCTGTATACAAATAGAAACACTAGTGCACTGCATTTCTTCGAGCAGGGGTCACCAACGTGGTGCCCACGGGCACCAGGTAGCCCGTGAGGACCACACCAATCGCCCGCCAGTGCTAGGATTGTGATTTGCTCGAAGAAATTATTATTTTAAAATGCAAACTGAAATGTAGTATTGTGAGACATCTTTCAGATGATCAGAGCCTGAACATTAAAATGATTAGGTATTAAAAATAACACATAATATTAAATGTAATTTGTACAAATGTTATTTCAGACGTGTATCAATTTGGTAGCCCTTCACACAATCAGGACACATGAAGTAGCTCTCACTCTCAAAAAGGTTGGTGACCCCTGTCTTAGAGTTTATTGTGTGAAATGAAGAATTCACAATTTTACACAAGACGGGGTGAAATTGTTCTCTCGGGGCTTAATAGCAGACCATCCAACTGAATTTGTAGGGTTTACATCAGTTGTGGTGGTGCCACAACAAGGAAGGAGGGGACCAGCTGTGGTGAGCACATCTCACCCAGCTCCTGATCACAACTCCCTCCACCACTGCCATTGTATGACTTGTCAAGACCCCTGATGTGAGCATGCCTCTGTTGACATAGTGACTGTTGGAGTGTACATTGTCTATTTTTTATGATTGTGTGGGATAAACACATACTCGGGGAGAGTTAAGTAGCATTGAAATTTTCACCTGAGTGACTAAGTATGACAGAGGACTTGACAGCAGCACATATAGGAGTGCATCAGAAATGTTGAAAAACATGGACTTGTGTAAGTTAACGTGCTCACGTGTACTCAGACCACGAAAGGGAAGGAGGGCCCTTGTAGCCAACATCCTGTGGCCAAATGCAGTAACGTGCACAAAGAATACATAGAATAAGCTTTATGAAGCACTATAAGGGACATATAACCTGAAAGAAACAATATATATCTACATATGCATACCATATATAGCGTATTTTATATTTTTAGTTTTATCTGTGTCAGACTTTACAAATGTAATCAGTTGGAATTGTGAGAATAATGAGGAAAATGGGAGGGAGCGATAAAAAAAAGTCCCCTCTGAGGGAGTGACAAAAAAAGCAAGAGGGAGGGAAATGTGGAGAATAGAGTGAGACAGAAGGAGCAAAAGTCGGTGCTTTTTTTCCATCCTTTGCTCCCTCACTCCTTTCCTCCCAGTCGCTCCAAGTTGAGAACAACAGATAGGTGAGTTTATCTTCGTCAATCTCTGTTGAATCGAGTTTTTGGTTTCAGATCGGTTCCTCTTCATCTTATTTGCTCTTGAATACATTTTTCCTTACAGTTCATTTTTCGTGTTGCAGCAGCAAAGGCTTAATGCTCGTTTCAATTCTTTGCAAGCTAGAGACAAACTTGTTGATTTATGCTTTTCCGTAAGCAAATGTAATGATAGTGCAGGTAATCCACAAATATATTTGAAGCTGAACTTCACTCACTATCCCTCTTCCTCTGTAAGAGGAAAAGGCTTTCAGGATGAGTCATAATTGCTTCTTAATCAAATGTCTCCTAAAGATACATACCTGATGTTGACAACATTTTCACGATGGTGTTTGTTTGCTTTTGTGTCTGCGGGTGGAATGCAAGCAGCCAAACTTTTGGGGTTTGTGGAAAGCCAACATTTTCTTTGGCTGGATGGAGGGGCTACTTTTAGCTCTCTTAGCCCTCTTACTTGAATTGGTTAAAAATGTTTTGGAACCATTTTAAACCTCATCACTGTCTTCAGATCACTTTGAGAATCAATAAACATTAAAAAAAAAAAACCACAACTATAAATTCTCTTGAGTGCCACATAAGGGAAATTGGAGTACTTTCTAATTATATGTTCTGTCAAAGGAAGGAATGTTGATAGGGCTTTGCATGATTTAAAGAAATTTTATGGTGTCTGTTATTGTGAAGTCGCTCCTTCACATTCCCCAAGTCGTCACCTAATGTAACACCGCTTCTCTTTCATAACCACCACTCCCTCCCTCAGGATGCTGTTCCTCAGCTCCTTATCCACTACCTTCCTGCTTCTTCTTCTCTATCCCTCTGAGCTGCCTGCACAAGAGGTGAAGGTGCGGCTTGCAGGTACAGGCCAACGCAATGCCAACGAAGGGCGTCTGGAGGTGTTCTACAATGGAGTGTGGGGCACGGTGTGTGACGACCAGGTGGATCTGAACCTGGCTAGTGTGGTGTGCAAACAGCTAGGCTTTCAGCGCAGTTTTACCTGGGCGCACAGCAGCAAGTTTGGTCAGGGACAAGGTATGTCCCGCCCCGTATCGAGATATATTTCCATAAGAGTTGGTGAGTAACTTTCTCCCCACACTCTGTCGTCCAGGTCAGATCTGGTTGGACAATGTGAACTGCAGAGGCCATGAGAGCTCCATTGCAGAATGCGGCTCCAACGGTTGGGGAGTCCATGACTGCACCCATGCTGAGGACCTGGGCATCATTTGTAGCCCAGAAAGAATCCAAGGTGCCCCAGGAGGGGAGGCCCCTTCCTCATCCAGACAAGAGCAGAGACAACCGAGAACGAGAACCCCACAGCAGCCAGCTCCATCGTCGGTCTCAACTTCTCAGAGTCGAGGCCATGAGATCGCCCTCCACCGTAACCCGCCATCTTCACGTCGCAACAGGATCTCACCGCAGGAGAACGGCCACGAGATACAGATCCCACGAAGGTATAGAGGGCCAACACATCAACAGGGGCAGCAGGTATCATCGCAGCCGGCAGCCAGCACCACCCAAACGCTGGAGGAGACACCAAGAAGAGAACCGCCTGCATCGAGGCGCCAGTCCGAGAGACAGTCAAATAGGCAGACTAATTCCCCGCCGCAGTCCGAGAGGAATCAGCCATACAGTGGGAACCATATCGAACCAGAGCCTGTTTATCCAGATGTGGGACTGGAGACGGACACACAGTACATCCAGGTAAAAATGGACATTCTGCATATCCATATCTTCTCTTAAAAATTAGACATTTAGGGTGCAATGGCGTCTGTAGGTTGAAGGTACAGTACTGTTTTTAGGACACATTACTAATTAATTCTACCCATGAGAACCATTACTACTATACGCTTATTTCAGACAGTTTAGAATCAAGCAACTCCTAGAGCACACCAAAGTAACCCACTTTCAGTTCATGTGTGTTCTGATAAACACATGCAGCTGTGGCCAATTAGCCTCTATAATTACAGAAAAGTGTGAAATCATTCAGACTTCAAATAATGTGGTCATCGTTTGTATTTAATTATTAATAGGATGCGTAATAATCTCCAAGACAAAAGCCCTTTCTAATTACAAAAACACATTGTTGAGGATTTTTAAAAAGCGCAATAATAACGATACAAACAAAATCGAGCCTAACTCATACTTTTCATGTTTCCAGGGTGCTGACAGCATTCAGCTGACCGAAGCCCGTCTACGGCCCGTGCTATCCGGCAGCCGCGGTGGTCTGGTGACGGAGGGAGTGCTGGAAGTGAAGCACTCTGGGAAATGGCGTCATGTGTGCAGTCACGGCTGGGACCTCAGCAGCAGCCGTGTCGTCTGCGGCATGTTGGGATTCCCTTCTGCTGAGACGTTTGATCAAAACGCCTACAGGTGAGTGACTCAGAGTGTGTGTGTGTGTGTGTGTGTGTGTGTGTGTGTGTGTGTGTGTGTGTGTGTGTGTGTGTGTGTGTGTGTGTGTGTGTGTGTGTGTGTGTGAGTGTGTGTGCGCGCGTGCGCGAGAAAGCAGGCAAGTGCATGCACACAGGCTATGAAAAGGATGGAAAAGTGTGGTCGTAGACACTTCCTTTTGCGGACTTGTTGCTCCCATGCCTGAATCGCCGTTCCATCCTTCTCCGGGATGATAACCACAACTGCTACCGTTAGCACGACCACACTTGGCATGACTCGTGCACTGCGGCATTAGCCGAAGCCAACTGTCCACCAGACTGTCTGGCCCATTGACTGACTGGCCCTCAATGCGTGCCTTGATAAGAGTCCAAGGGAGTGTGTTATTAATGTCTGACCCAGAATTTTCAAAAGTCATTCTCATGAAGTGTACCTTACAATATGTTTGTTAACTCATTTAATCAAGAAACTCGCAACTTGTTAAGCGCTAAAACTCCTACCAGCCCTCAATAGGAGCTGTAACCTATAGGAGGGGAAATGCAGATACTGTACGATATTGGACTTATATTGAAGTCAAAATGTCTACCACAAGGCCATGTGATTTCTCAAAATCAAGTATGAGTAATTTAATCAGGAAAGAAAGGTAATTTGAAAACGAGGAAAATTCAAACTAAATTGAATGTTGTATTCCATCCATTTGGTGTAGCGCTTCTCATTAGGGTCACAGGTGAGCTGTAGCTTATCCCAGCTGACTGGTAGACACTAAACAAGGTGCCATATTGAAGGGCTCAGACAAGCAAACAACTATACTGTTTACACTCACATTTATACTTATGGACAATTTATCATTTTCACTGAACCAAACGTGCATGTTTGTGAAACATGGCAAGATGCCACGCTACCCAGAGAAAACCCACGTAAGCATAAGGAGAGGATGCTTTAAACAGTGCTGCACCAATGCAAATGTATTATCAAGATGCGTGTCATGATGTTTATTATTTGAAAGTAAAAAAGAAATCTTGTAATGCCCTCCAAGAAAAATATTGCTATTAAAATTAATGAGCAAACTCTAAAAGGATCACAGGGCATAGTTGGAACCGTTTGATTTGTTGTGTTTTTGAGTTGCATTCGTAACTAACTACCAGAAAAGCCGTGGTGGCCTGCAAACTACATGAAAAGGTAGAGACACATTTAGCTATAAGTATTGACAAAAAGGAAACAAAAAGCTCTGATTTGCAAACATTGTCTGGTCCATATGTGAACTTAGTCCCCATGAATGCAACTTTTCTAAGTGGAGCCCTTTTAGCCTCCCTCACGCAAACCCCAACACACAAATACTAATGCGTTGCCTTCCCCTCTCCAGAGAAAAGCATCTTACAACACTTTACAAAACCAAATCCATGTATGCACACAAATAAACGTGCCAACGTGCGCATGCAAACAACCCTCTGTGTGGCTGCCCACAGAGGTCTTTTTCGAGCCTGGCAAGCAGCACAACTAGACTGACCGCTGGTCTGCACTGTGCCATCTGTCGCCAATAATTACCCCTTGTCCTTGTCCTGTTCAGCAGCTTGCCAATAGGACACACGCTGGAGTCTTGTTTAACACCAATTGCAACAACTACCAATGAACATCTCGCACTTTAATTAACGCCATCGTAAGTGGCAGGAAAAAAAAAACAGGGATGGACTGGAAGCAGTGCAGCCACGGGAAACCCTAAATAATGTGGATAATTGTCTGTAGGGAATTCATCCAGCCATCGATTTTCTAATCCGAGGGTCGCGGGCGTGCTGAGGCCTATCCCAGCCATCTTCGGACAGTTGGTGGGATACACCCTGAACTGGTTGCCAGCCAACGTAGACAAACAACCATTCACACTCACAATCACACCAGAAGACAATTTGGAGTGGCCCATTAACCTGCCATGCATGTTTTTGGTCTGTGGGAGGAAACCGGAGTACCCGGAGAAAAACCACACAGGCACAGGGAGAACATGCAAACTCCACACAGGACGGAATCGAACCCTGCACCTCTGCACTGTGAGGCAAACGTGCTAAACAGTCGCCTTCCATCCTCTCGAATCCGACAGTCACACGGTGAGAAGTAAATACAGGAGACAATCCTCCTGTTCGATTATTCGTTGTCTCATTCTGGCTGGTGACTGAGCTTGAAAATACCCTGTGAGATACTTTGAGGGGAACGTGGCATTCACCAGTATGCGTGCTGTTGCAGGCTGTCGGGTTGCCCGGGAGGAAAATGGCTCAAGTAAGACCTTCTTGCAAAGCTAACTTTGTTTTGGACCAAAGAACACAAATGAGTCTTGTGATGGCTTCTGGTCGAGTTATTTGAGATCAATATTTGTTTGAGGCTTTAAACTTTGATGTGCTTCACCGACCCAGTGACAAAGATCCCATTGACAGTCCGAATTTTTGAGGGCTTGTGACTCACTGGATAGCAGACGTATTACAAAGTATATGTGACTTCGGACACTCTTGAGAGAAGAGGATGCACAAAACGGGGTTAGATGGAGGCAATTGATTCACTGTGGCGACCCCTGAAGGGAAAAGCCGAAAGGAAAAGAAGAACTCATGACTGCAACCTTTAATGGCACTTTCAAACAAGCGAGTGTCAGTGGACAACACTACTTTGTCTTGTGTGAGACTTTCATCCCATGTCCATTAAAGAGCTTTAATTACAATCTAAGAGCCCCTTTAATCCAGAAAATAAATGATCAACCTGGCTGGCCAAAATTCGGTCGTTGTTGTTGTTGGGGTTTTTTTCTGGGGGTTTTTTCTTCTTAATTTGCTCCGCCCCCAGTCTTGCAACGCTTACATAAATGGGATGCCGGTCAATTCCCACTTCCTTTCATCACAGCCATGATCCTTTTGACTCCTCTCTCTCATCTTGTCTTCCCCTTTTATGTGATTTATTGCAAAGTCTAACAGTCTGTTGAAAGGACCTGATAAAGAATACATTTGTGAGTTTTCTCCGTTTCTCGTGCGTTGGAGTCAGTCAGACCTGCCACCGCTTGACAGAGCCAATTGTTCCATTCTGGCATCTTCATGCTAGCACAACATAATAACAGGTCATTTCTTCTGTTTTGACACCGAGCTGCTCTTTCCAATCTTTCTTTTGGAATTGTGTGGTCAGGGTTGCAAAAAGGAACACTGCAGCCAGCCTTCTGCAAGATACGAACTAAGAGGCACGAAACTGCTGATGGTGTCGTTCCTTTGCTTTCCTTCAAATCTCCTACCTGACAAAGACGGCCACACGGAATAGATCTCGACTTGAAGCCTAAATAGTGTGATTTTTCTTGAATTTGGGCATATCCTATTAAAAGTTCTGAGAGAGTCTTACATCACCGGACTCTTGTTTCCAGGCATGCAGTCATGACGCTGGGTTTAACCATGTCGCTTTGAGCTTTAAAGGCTTTTTAAAGAGGCGGCGACAGAGGCAAAGTTGATATGTACGTGCATATTTCCACGTCTGGTGCGTGTGAACCAACATGCTACTGCTCGAATCGACCGCAGAGCAGACACTGCCAAGCACAGCAGGCAATTATACGGGTGACTCTCATCTCCTCTTCCCAACCAACCCTGTGAACTAACACCCCCTTACTGTCTCAATTATTGCTTAATCGTCAGGTTACGAAAGGTCTTCAAGAGCCCGGATGGGCTGACGCCACAAAAAGTAGTATTTGTAAGTAGCATGTAACAATGGTAGTTAGCATAAAGAATAATATAGCATTAACATAAAGGATTTGTGAATGTATGGTACATGGGCTAAGCAGGGTCCCGTTTGGTGGGGACCTGCAGGCTACAGGAGTTTATTATCACTATTCGAGTCATGAGAGTAAAAATGCAATCCTCAGTTCCCCCCATGGTCGCTCGCATATGCTCGATTGCTCGATAGGGCATTGCTGAAACATCCCATCTTTTTCACAGTAGCTACTTTACCGAAGAGGTCTCAAGGTGTCAGAGCCATATGACTGTAGCATCAAAAGAGTTTGTCTGCATCTGATTTAGTAACAGTCACGAGCATCCCCTACTTTAGTTTGCCAAATATTTACATTTGCATCACTGGTCTGGTGGCGCAGGTAACCAACCGGCCCTCTGAAGTCTACACTTGTGTCAGTCCTGGGTGTTCTGACTCACTGAATTCACAAAGGGTGTCCGTGAGGCTGCACCTGCTTTGTGGTTACACTGGTTGATGTAAGTGGTCAGCTTTGGTGTGAGTGTGTGTGACAAAATGACATTTTCCAGGCCCTCGCTGGCTCGTGAAACTTTATATATCTTCAGACAGTGTTCTCTTTTTTAACACTTGACAGTTTTAGCTGGCCGAGCATGTCGGCGCACACACACTTTGGGCCTAGCCTTCCAACATATGAGCTAAAAAAATAGATGAATGTAAGAAATATTGGTTAGTGTGTGCTCGTGTATAAGTAGTGGCTCATGATGTACAATACTTTTTTTCCCCTGACTCCAAGATTGATGTAGTCTCTTAGTAAGGCACACATTTTTATATCCCACACAGATGTCCCAGACGTCCCGCTATAGACATAAGTACCATGTATGACCAAACCAAAAATGCATGACAGGAAACATTTAGAGGAAAACATATTTTAGTTTGTCCACAAATACAGATGAATGTGTTTGTATCGAATGAAACAAGGGTGATTGAGAGTAGTAGCGTGAAATGCAGCGAGGAGCTCAGACCTTGTGTGTGTGTGTGTGTGTGTGTGTGTGTTCTATTCTGTCTATACTTAGCAGACTATTCTAGGAGACAATAACAAATTGAGTGGTAGTAGTAGTTGCTGTTGCTCGCTTTGGAGTATGTTTCTAAAGTTTTATTCCAATGCATTTACTCACAGCTGTTGTCTTTCAGGAAACTGTGGGACTCCAAACTAGCGGATCCATCCTCCAGGTAAACTCAGTTGTTCAAGAAACAGAGCATTCACACATGCCGGCATTTTACGTCCAACATTCCTTGTCAGATTGAAGACTCAGATCACCAAGAAGGCCTACTGGGTGGAGAGGGTGCAGTGTCAGGGAATGGAGGTCTCCTTGTCCCAGTGCCAGGCCCAGGTGTCCCTCCGCAGGAGGGATGCTCCATGCGCAGGGGGCATGCACGCTGTCGTCCGCTGTGTCCCTGGACCGCAGTTTGTGCGCAACGGCCGAAGACATACAACACACACCGTGTCGGTCAGTTCAGGCTTCAAAACTCATAATTACAAGGGGAGACATTATTATCATTGATGGAATTATACAGGCTATATGAGGTACACCTGCAAAAACATCTCTTGCGAGCCAATGCCGTACAACAGTTTTACATTGATATTTTCTAATCATTTGAATAATTACATTTGCAATTGGCAAAGTATTAAACCTCTCCATACGATGCAGTTCCTAATCTCGGGCATCTACAGCTTGCATTTGAAAATGATAACATCCTAGCTCAAGTGCTCCCCTGTTCAGTAAAAATATACATTTTTTGTCTTGAGTTGAGTTTTGGGTAAAACCTCAAAGAGGTTTCAGGGAGAAAGTGCAAACAAACATACTGTCGAAAAAATAAGTGCACCGAAGAATGAACACGGAAATGGAAAACTCAACATTCTAAAATAAAAAGCACGCTTGAATAGAGCAAATGTTGACTTATTCTCTTTTTCCTACCAGAGCAACGTGCGTCTGAAGGCGGGGCCCCGCCTTGGGGAGGGTCGCGTGGAGGTTCTGAAAGAGGGCAAGTGGGGCACCGTGGCAGACCACCTGTGGGACATCACCGACGCAAACGTTGTCTGCAGAGAGCTCGGCTTCGGAACGGCCAAGGAGGCCCTGAAAAATGCTCAGCTGGGAGAGGGTGAGGCGAGACGAACGTGCATAAATGAACATAAATAACACATATACAGGTATAACACTTTTGTGTGGAAGCAACTTCTTACAAAAGCACATAGCACTTGGTCTTGTGCTCTCTACATCGATATTACAATGAAAACCGAGGTCTGTTCCCAGTTGATTACGATCACTATTCTCACTCACATTCACACCTAAATGGGCAAATCAGAGGCTTGACTAAAGCCAGCAAGCATGTTTTGGGACTGTGGGAGGAGAGAACTAAGCAAAGCCTAGATTGAAGAATATTCCTGCTTTGAAGCCTCACTGCTAATCCGTTTTCTTTGAGACTTTCTTTCTAAAACCAAGAAAACTCGACACAACCTTTGCTTAAGTCATTTGCAAATGCCCCTTTGATAAGCAAGCTGCTGTTGACAACGTATTTGCCCATGACTCACAAGTGATTGTGGTTAGGGCGTTAGAGTCGGGGCATATTATTTTCATTAATTAATTTCAAGAGAAAATATGTTGGGGTTTTTTAACTACCGGTAATTACAATTCATTATTTCTTGTATGACATCTGACTAAATTTCCCATGAGGGGGTCAGACTAAACAGCTAAATGTGTGCTTCTAAATGGCTCGATGCCCAATTCCAAAAAAAACTACGAAGAACTACAAAAGTATTCCAGCTGTATTGCTGCTTTGCATCTGAGAAGCTGATGGCTGCCCGCTGTTTGATGGCACATGCATGACACGCACACATTCTCTCGGTACTGCTTCCGTTGTGGCCCTGGAAACGCTCCCATGCAGTTGTCTCACAAAAGCAATGTCAAATGTTTTCCAAACGTCACTTTGACAAGTTGCCGTCCGTTTTTGTTTTTTTTGGCGCCGTACTTCTGCTGCAATTAAGTTAATTTCCCGCCATTATCTTTCTGCCCAAATGACAACATCCAGCAGCGTGATCCACAAGGGTGGCTGCATTTCCGTCACTCCACTTGCCCCAAATGAAGTAATTCATGGAAACCTTTTAGGGTTGTTAAAGTAGGTGCTGTTGCAGTGAGTGTTGTGGGTTGAACTGTTTCTTGACAAAGTTCAGGCCTATTTCGCCATGTTGCACAAACACAGGAGAGTGGTCTGGGCCCTGCCGGAGTTCTGGGAGGGCTCGTGGGTGGTGCACTTTGAGACTCAAGGCTGGGTGACATCAGTGGCTATTTGAGGGGAAAAAAATATAGCGCTTAATAAAACTTTGGCCTCATACACCTTCGTAGACTTCAGCAAGTTCAAAGATTTTTGGCTGGAAGTGTGCAGTAATTCGGACAGCAATTCTCTCTCTCTCTTTCACATGACCGTTGCATGAGGCACATCGGACGACTGAGCGTGAATGGCAAAACGCATCTGTACAGCGAGGATGTTTTTGACTTGATTCCGCTCTGGATGACTGTCTCACATTGACACTCGTCGCATACACGGGCGGGCGCTGTTATCTTTTCCTGCTCCAACCGAGTCAATTAATTGTTTTAATGCAGAAAAATTGTTAAACTGTTTGCAGCTCTGACTAAATGTTGTCATTTTCAGAATGATCTAAATGGATTTATAGTGTTTTGGAAAATAACAGTGCACTTCTTGAATAATTTGTTGAATGCAGCAATCAGGCATTCCAGTGTAGTAAATTATTCACATTCCCAGTGGAAATTTCCATAACTTGCCGCTTTTATTTATTTTTTTTCCACTGCTGACCATTGCCTTAATTTTGCCATTCCAGGTTCCGGTCCCATCCACATGAACAGTGTCCAGTGCACAGGCAGAGAGACGTCCCTAACAGAATGTCCATCCAAAGGGGTCCCCCTGTACACCATCAAGCACAAGCAGGACGTGGCGGTCCGTTGCAACGTCCCCAACACCGGCACGCAGACCACAGTGAGACACACACACACACACACACACACGTCCTTGAGGTCCACACACCAATCTGTGGCGGTGTTCAATGATACAAAACACGCTCTTTGCCTTCAGGTGAGGCTTGCTGGCGGCCGAGACAAATCCGAGGGTCGCGTGGAGGTGTTGATAGAGGTCGGAGGAGTGAAGCGCTGGGGCTCAGTCTGCAGCGAGAACTGGGGCATCAACGAGGCCATGGTGGTGTGCCGACAGCTTGGCTTGGGTTTCGCCTCCAGAGCTCACCAGGTGATCGGCGGGATCAATACGCATCCCTTCTCGTCTTCTGCCCTTCGTGTCACTCCTTTACTTGGCGTTGATCCTTTGTACTGCCTCATTTGCCTTCCCTCTGGGCTGCTGTTTGTGTGTCTGCGCTGTGTTATTACTGAGGCCTGAGGTAATTATAGGCTTCTCGAAGGTCCACTTCAGGCACTCTGAAAATAAAAGATGGAAAGTAAGGCAAAGAGAAATCGGCAGAAATTCTCAGGGAAAACAAGATGAAAATAGGGCCGGGCATGGAAAAGGCAGAGTGGTTGTGCTGGGGCATTTAAAAGGCGGATATAAAAAAAGAGTGTGATCCTATTTACTGATAGATTCTATTAAAAAGAGGCCATTTGAGGTCTGAAAGCAAAAAGGAGGAGAGCCCCCTTTCATGGGGTTTTAAGCATTCAACAGGGCAAAAACGTTCCCCTTGCATGCGCTTCCAGGAGACTTGGTACTGGGCGGGCTCCAGTGATGCACGCGATGTCCTTCTCAGTGGAAGTCACTGTGTGGGCTCTGAGCTGTCCATCCAGCAGTGTCGCAAGAACGCACACATCTACTGTCCCAGAGGTGGCGAGGGCAGAGCCGCTGGAGTCACCTGCGTGGAGAGTGAGCGAAAAACTGACGCTTTGGTTTGGTTTTTTGAATACTTGTTGTGCAAAGACTTGGAACTCCCCTCCTTGTGTGTACCCTCACAGGTGCTCCTGACCTGGTCGTGGATGCCCAGCTGCTCCAAGAGTCATCTTACCTGGAGGACAGGCCTCTTCACCTGCTCAGCTGTGCCAATGAGGAGAACTGCCTCTCCTCGTCTGCTGCCAGGATGAACTGGCCTTACGGACATCGCCGACTGCTGAGGTTTTCCTCGCGTATCTTGAACAATGGCCGGGCTGATTTCCAACCGCGAGCCTCCAGGGAGAACTGGATTTGGCATCAGTGTCACAGGTACGCTCGCTTTCATGATCTCAAATAAGAGTCCATTTCCAAACAACATTGGTATGACTCAGAGGCCATGGGACTGCACGGATATGCGCCCAAACTGTAAAAGTCAAGCATCGACTGTACAAAATCAGAACCTCTGAGGATGCCGCCCCAAAAAGGTATAAAGACGCACACCGCCCCCCCCACCTCCCCGATCGTTGATATCAGCGTGAAGATTGACCTCAGAGCAACTTGATTTCTTTACTCAGCTGCTGAGGTTTCATGTCCTAAAACAAAAGAGGCAGAGCTGAGGGTTTGTTCCAGCCTCAATCACTACCTCCCCAAGCAGCCAGCACATTGGTTTGGTTTCCCATTTTTGCTTCTGCCTCTTGCGGGAATGGTTCTATAACGAGAGACAGAGCGACACCAAACAGATAAACAACCCACTGTGAGACGCCTTTATAACTGCACAACAGGATTTCTCCTTACTCTGTTTAGAATTTGAGATTCCTGTTGAGAAATGATGTTTTTGCTTCAGACAAAAGACAAGCATAACAAAGAAGCGAATTGCGTACCTTTACACTAATTATAATGAAAGCTCAGAATAGAAATTTCCCAGATGCAGGCGAATGTGAAGCAAGCTGATGAAACACAAAGAGGCAATTGGATGTCAGCCTCACTTTCATCCATAATCTTTGAAAAAAAAACATTGAATCCAGTTCTGGAGCGGCGCATTTTTCATGCAGAAAAAACATTGACCATTCAGCCATTCTGAATAAATCAAGAAAGTCAATCAAAGAAAATTCAAGTGAATTACAGAATCCTGTCAGGATCCCTGTGATTGTAGCTCTCTTCATGACTGAAATCATCGCCCTCTCCCATTTTTCAGGCACTACCACAGCATCGAGGTGTTTACACACTACGATTTGCTGACCCTCAATGGAACCAGAGTGGCTGAGGGTCACAAAGCCAGTTTTTGCTTGGAGGACACCTACTGCCCAGATGGTCAGACAATCAATTTCAAATCCAAATTTCAAAGAAAAATACAATTGTTCCATCATTTCAAAATTCTTCACATCAAAACTATCCAACCACTTTGCCTGCAGTGGCGCATCCACACGATACATCTTCATGAAACCCTTTTGGCTCTCAGGTCTCCAGAAGCGCTATTCCTGCTACAACATGGGACAACAAGGCATCTCAATTGGCTGCTGGGATACTTACCGCCATGACATTGACTGCCAGTGGATCGACATCACGGACGTGCGACCTGGTGAATATGTCTTCCAGGTGAGGATGCTTTTTCTATTGAAAAAAAATAAAAATAAAATAAAATATCTTCCAGGAAAGTCTCACTACATTCTCTAAGATTCCATGTAAGCAGCACTTTTAGTTTGGGCTTCTATGTGTACAAGCGTAATTCATCGTTTTTTTTTTCGCTGTTATTTATTGAACGCCAGGAAAAGCGTAAACCCAAACAAAATGAGCACACTCACAACCAGACAGTCATGCTCATCGATGTCACACGCAAAATGACCAAACCCCGCCTCTAAAAGACACACGCGTGTACCTTGTACACAGACACAACAATGTTTTTTTTCTTGATTTTTTTTTCTTTTTGTGTTCCGATATGTCTAAAATGGACATTTAAAGTGTGTCTTAATTTAAAATGTGTTAAAAGTGGGCGTTCTTATAGTTAATGAAAAGTAATGAAACTAAAGATAATGGAAAAATGAAGTTCTTTCACAAAATAAAATACAAATGAGTGCTTTTAAAGTAAATAACTAAAACAAATGTTTATGTTTGTAAAATTAACTAAAACTAACCATAATTTGGGCGGCCCGGTGGTCGATGAGTTAGTGCATTGGCCTCACAGGGCAGAGGTGCAGGGTTCGATTCCAGCTCTGGCCTCCCTGTGTGGCGTTTGCATGTGCTCCCCGGGCCTGCGCGGGTGTTCTCCAGGCACTCCGGTTTCCTTCTACATTTCAAAAACATGCATGCCATGTTAATGGAACACTCTAAATTGTCCCTATCTGTGATTGTGAGTGTGAATGGTTATTCGTCTATGTGAGCCCTGAGAGTGGCTGGCAACCGGTTCAGGGTGTTCCCCGCCTACTGCCCCAAGACAGTTGGGATAGGTTCCAGTGCGCCCCGTGACCCTTGTGAGGGATAAAGCGGATCAGAAAATGGAAGGATGGATGGATGAATAACGATAATTAAAGTGAAAATGTCCTTTGTTTTTATCTTTGTGAATTCATTTCAGAAATGAGCTTCCAGGATTTATTTTGAATTTATTGACTTAAGTATTACTGTATGGTCGAACAGAAGAAAGAAGGACAAACAGGTGTTTGGGAATTGTAGTTTACATAATATTAGAATATTTAGTGATATTTTTTTTTAAATCTTGCACTCCACAAATGCTCCATTTGTGTCAAAAATAAACTGAAGCTAATACCAAAACGAATACAAACTAAAACAAACGTCAAAACAAAATTTAAAAAAAATTGAACTGTGATGCAAGGAAGTAAAACCATAATAATAAAAAAATACATTTAAAAAAAGTTATGGACTCTTCATATGGTAGATTTTCTATACTGCAGGTGGATCTGGAACGTGTAACCCATTACCCATTCTGAGCTCACTGTCTTTGGTTATGTAAAGACTCGATGTGTCATTGTGAGTGAGTAATTAATTGTCTGTCTACAGTACATGCGTTTGTCCTTTCCTGGAATGGTCATCAACGTATCCAGCTGGGACACAAGGCAGCTTCCATGCAAACTTGAACAGTAAAACGATATAGAAAATAGATGGGTTGCTTTCAGCCATCTGGCAAATACGCCCAAACTGAATGCCAAATTGCATGTAAGTGTGCTGAAGAAAGGGAAAAGGCACAAGTTAAAAATCTGCAAGACCGTGTGGGATAAAAGCGATAACCAACTATAATTGGAGCAAAGTGGCTCTTGGCGAAGCATTCAGCCATTCAGGTACGCCATGTGCATGTTGTTTCAGGGTGTGTGTGCATTTAAGGCGAGTGCATTTAATGTGGCTTTATATAGAAAGCAGACCTGCTATTAGTGAGAGAGTGGAGCTTCTTGGCCAGCGGACAAACTCTCAGCACTTCACAGTATTTCATTTTTTTTTTCATGTTGAAGTCGGTTGGTCTTGTCTGTTCCCGAAACGTCCAATCGACTGTGCTGACCTACTCATCTGTTCTCCCGCTCTGTCATTTGTTCTATTTTGGACTGCAAGCTAAGTGGCACCACATAGATGATGCTCATGGTTTCTAAGTGTTTGCATTATCAGAGATGCTTTCATCAGACGTGCAATGCGCCCTTCCGCAAAGCACACATGAGGCAACGAGGCCAGGACCGGACATCAAATCACGTGCGGACGTAAAAGTCGAGATTTGTGGCTACGTGACTCGGCAACTGTCCACCGATTTCATAAGGAGTGAGAGCTGAAGGGAGGGCGATCGCAGATGCTTGCTCAGGTTTCTTCCACCAGCTAGGTGTGGCCTTTACCAAGAATAGCAGACATTTTTAGGGCCTTTTTTTTTTGTAGCAATGAGTCACGTTGACCCAACTTGATTGCCCCTTATTGCAATTAACATCCAGTCTCTGCAGTCGACACATGTAGTGACAACCTCTACCGACATCTTAAATCATCTCTTTTGACTTTTTACAAACTTTATAGGACAATAAAAAAAAAGTGTGCTCAAAACCTTAGATGGCTAATTTTGTCTGTAAACCAAATCAAAAGAATAATACTTATGAATAGTTTAGATCGTTTATGTATGTGGGTTATATATCCATCAACTTCAGAGCATTCAAAGTCAAGTTTTTATAATATGACAGTGTGTGGTCAAATGATCTGTCTGATGTGTGCATGGGGAACATTAATTTACAGCGTGTGTTTGCTCATATAGCAGCGGGAAGCACAGACGCAGTGGAAAAAAAATCAAGTCGTGGCAACCAAGCGTGGCTACAGTCTAATGACAGGCTGCAACTTCAATCTTAACCAAAACTTTTTATCCACATCCCTCGGCTGTTTTTGTATCCTGCACAGAGATAACACCGGAAAGTGATGACATTCATCTCTTTAACCCCCAATTTGGGCTATTTAGAAAAAGAGAGAAGAATAATTCTGCGGCTCCTCAATCGCCCCCACGGAAAGTCGCCTGTTTCATAACTGTCACAAATTCTTGTTTGTTTTGTTACATGATTAGAAAGATCCTTGGGTTTAGTCTCAACAGAAAGGCAATTTAGAGCACCACTGCTGCAGGGGGGAGAAAAAAAAATCTGCGTCAGCTTTATAGGGCTGGACTAGGAATATAATTATACTAAATAGAGTGCAATCAAGCCATTGGCAAAAGGTTGAGATTAAGGGACACGCCCGCCGTACGTCTACAAATATTCCTGGATGTATTCTCATGGGAATTTGGCTGTAGATCTTTGAAAAATAAGCATTATACTCATTCGGGTTCCATGTTTGTATGAATGTAAATGTGTTACATCCGCGCGTGTGATCAAACACGTGTCCCTCCTTTTACAGGTGGAGGTCAACCCTTCTTTGGATATGGCTGAATCTGATTTCAAGAACAATGTGATCCGCTGTCGGTGTAAATACGATGGAGCGCGTGTTTACATGTTCGGATGCCATGCAGGTAGAGTTTAAAAACACGAGATGAGTGGCCTGGGGTGGGACCAGATTGGATTGGAGGGGCAAGGGTGTGGGATGATATGGCTGATGAGGTGAAATGAGATCAAAAATGGAATGGGAGATCAAATGGGATGAAATGAGATTGAGGATTGGATGATATTAAGGATCAAATAAAATGACATAGGGGCTGAGATGAGATTAAGGATGAGACGACATTGAGGATCAAATGAGAACAGATTGATGATGCTGAAATGAAATACGATTGAGGATAAAGTGAAATAAAAATGAGATTGAGATTAGATTATGTATTGGAGGGTAATATCGGATGAGGCAAAATCTGGATTAAAGTGGGATGAGATGAGCAAATATTAGTTTGAGGATGAGGTGTGATCAAAACAAAGGGATGAGATTAAGGATCAAATGAGATGAGTTTGAGGATGGGATGATCTGAAATTGAGGATGAGATGAGATTAAGGATCAAATGAGATGAGATTGGGGATGAAATGAAATGACCTTGAGGATAAAATTAGAGTCAGGATGAGACGGGATTGAGATTAGATGATTATATTGGATGTTAAAGTGAAATGAGACATATGGGATGGGAGGGGATGAGCTCAGATAGGAATCAAGGATTGAAGACATGAGATGGAATCAAATAACCTGAACTGTCTTGAGTCCTTTGTGACAAGAGGGAACACTGAAAGATGATTGGATAAAAAGAGAAGGGATAACAAATTGGAGGGATGGGCAGGAATGAGATGAGACACCTGGAGAAACCAAGCCATCATGCATTTTTCGCTCCATTTCCCGCCGTGTAATCCGCTTTGTGTGTTTCATCAGGTGATGCTTACAGCGCTGATGTCGAGGACTTGTTTGACCACCAGCGTCAGATCACCAACAACTTCCTGTGAATGGATGCTCACTCCGGTACAGGGACAGAAGAACCATTCAATTCCTCAGTACACCTCAACACAAGACAGAGAGGTTGAGCGACAAGAAGACACGAGAGGGCGAGGGCAAGTTGCGGAGGGAATCATGAATTTTTGGAACCTGGTGACTGTCTACCAGAGGCAGTTCAAGTCAAGATGATTAAAGGAGAAATGTTGCCAAGTCGAAAAAAAAAGAAAAGTGCACATCATCCAAAAGTTCGATTATTTCACTTTTTCGAACCATTTGAAATGATTACATTCCAAAGTCGAAATCATCACAACAGTACAGAAGGACATTAAGGCACCACATTAACTGATGGCATTCACTTTCCAATTGCAAATGCTTTTTTTTTTTACTGTTACAACCATGTGCTTTTGGGTTTTGAATGAGATCATTTTTTTTCACTCCATGGTGCTATTTTGCCTTATTTGAATAAATATTGTAATGTATTGCACATGTATTGTCATGTACAGTTTTATGTTACCTCTCTGGAACAATGTTAGGGCTCTAATTTATGCAGATTTTATTGTACTTTTGAGTTGGCATTGTCCGTGCGTGGCTGTGTTTTGTATTGTTAATTTTATTATGAGAGATCATTTACCTGTTTGTTCTTCACCTGTTCAACAGTGGTAACACCAGATGAGACCTGGAGGCACCACATTAGTGCGCCTTAAACATTACTTAAATGGTAGAGCAAGAATAAACATCACCATGACAAACATGCTTATTTAAGGAATGGTTATTTTTCCTGTAAATTTTGCACAATAAAGATTAAAGATTAATGTTAGGATCTAGCTGAATCTGCTCAGTCAAATATTTTCTTTAAAATGGATCTTCAAGGTGTATTGAAGTTACAAGGCAAACAGACCGCCACGGCACTCAAAGTCCACCAACGTTCATGTTCATGTCAACTTTATTGTCAAATGTTCTACATGTGCAACATACAGCACAGATGAAATTCTTTCCTCAGGAGAGAGAGGAGCCGCTGCGGGTGCGGCGCCACCATCAAAAGACCAGTTAGCATAAAATGACAAATAATACAACACAACACATAAGACACAGACAGTCGTGCAATCTTAACCACTTTACCGCATACACTTTGTTGTTTGAAGCAGTTATGGATAAAAGAGGAGCGAATCAAAGTGTCCTTTCACCAGTGGGTCAAAGATGTCATGCTGAAAATGTGCACACGTCTGCTACAAGCTAAGTTTGAAAGCAAACAAGAAGCTGTAGCGTCCATTGACGAAAAAGAGATTGGCTCACATCTCCTGTCCCATGTAAATCCGCTTCAATTCCAAGTCGCGACTCCCAGCTTCACATATGCAGCGACGCTCTGCGCTGACATTCCTTTTTTCTCATTGACGGCTCCACCAGCCATCCATCATTCCAGCCGCAGACTGTCCAACAGCACCGACATTCCCGCTGAACAAAGCGGGGCTGTGAAAAATGCTGCCCATTTCAGGCGCAAAAAACACAAGCACCCCGGGGATGTCCAGCACCGACAGTCAGATGGTGCCGACATTCCTCCCAATCAAAATCAGTGCTGGTACACGCTTGCTGCCGAGAAGGCGCAACCACCAAGCACAGATTCTTATCCTTTGATGAATGTCGTGGCCAAAAAAATGCTGAAAACAATCCACAGCAGGTCCACACGACGTAACAACAAACACAATGTGACGAAACAAAACACAAAAACCACAAAAAAACAACAAAAAAAGCAAGGCTCTTGAAGAGCACTTGCTGACGGCTGCCTACTCGCGCGCCATCTTGCCTTCCGCAGTTAAGAAGACATCGTAAAAACACATTGGCAAATTTCCCATGATGGTGAGTCTTATACAGGGGTCATTTCAGTGAATTGTCTCAGTGTTAGCTCAGACCATGTCGGGTTTTAACAAGCCACTGGTCACTGCAACTGAGTGGAGGTTAGCATGACTGCAAACACATCACAAGGATTTTCATTTGAAATAAACTTTTTTGTTTGTTTCCTTTTGGTCCACGTCTCATGTGCTCCATGATGTCAAAGTTAGTATTGTTGTATTGACGCTTTATAAGGCTGTATGCGAAGAATCAGCTTTTGGGTCACATACGATGATGATTCAGCTGCAGGAGTGAACTAAGGGAGGGCTACAGAGATATACAGCTCTTTATTTTTGGGACAATTTCAGAATTGGTCTATATTTGCTTTAATTCCACCGAGCAAGTAAAAAGAGAATGAACCAGCGGAGACAAGAAAATGTTGATGAATGGCATATGAGTAATACATTTCCATACAATTTACAATTACTAAGATTAGAATAATGACAGATATGACAGGAAGTCTTCAATTTCAGATTAGGTTTTACCCAACTTGACAGCTGGGATAGGCTCCAGCACCCCCGCGACCCTAGTGAGGATCAAGAGGTTCGGAAGATGAATGAATGAATATACAGTATGGATGCATGTTTCTGGGTGATTTTTGTAGGCAAGACTATCATAACTGAACATTGGCATCATGAGAGTTAGACTGTATTTTGCAGGCTTTGCGTGTGTGTGTGTGTGTGTGTGTGTGTGTGTGTGTGTGTGTGTGTGTGTTTACCCAAACCAACTGAACAAATCTCATTCCAGAAAAAAAGAGTCCTTCCACAAAACCATCATTGACATGCTGGACTCAAAACAGTTCATGTAACTTAAATGTGGGCATTATAATTTCTTTTTCCTCAAGCCAGGCCACAACTTTCAAAACGGTTATATCAGCTGAAATAAGTGGCAGGGTGCCATGCATCAAATCTTCTATTTACTTCTTGTGCCGATTCAGCAGACTGTACTTAGCTTCCATAAAATGTTTGTCTTTCGCTTTGGGAACAACAGACTCCTGAGAAAACCCAAATTGAATGTGCAAGTGCTGAGTTTATGTGAAACAGCATCCACTGCACAAAGTTCCTTGAGCAATGTGGCATCTACAGTGTAACATTCACTCTGCGAGAGATCAGAATGGATCAGACAAATAAATGTTATCTGAAGGTGCATGATCACCTTTCAACATAGCTTTAAACGTTTTAATTGACCAACTACTTATTGTATTTTGCATCACAGATATTAGCAAAGCTAAAATAATTTTATTTGAAGGTGGTTTTTTTTTAAAGCTGAAAACAAGCAAAACACATAAGCAACTCATCCTTCTATTTTGCTGAATGCATCTTAAGAGTTGATGAGTTATTTGAAAAGCTTCTGTGGTTGTAGGTGAAGGTCTTTTTTTTTTTTTTTTTTTTTAAATAACTTCCTCGTGAAACACCTTAAACTTCAGATCGGTTCATTTTCATGAACAAACACCAGCCCAGACTCAACCTTGCTCAACGGATACTAAATCACAGATCAATTTTTCAGGAAATAAAGATCAGTCATGGTCTTATTCCCTTCAGTATATTTCCACAAGTCTGTCAGAAAACGTTCACCTCAAGTGACTCACAAGAGTCAATGGGAGGTTCCTCATACAAGAGATTATATACATGACATGACTACCATTACTCTCTCATTTTAAACTAAAAATATACTATACAGCATTCAAACCACAGGGCAGACGAGCTTAGAGAAAATACAGAGTACAGTATTTACACGAATGGACAATGACACGCATACACTGAATTTGACAGTGATGACGACCATCTTATCACACAAGAAATCTGACATATTTTGAAATACATTCATTGCAACTTAAGTTTAAAAAAAACAATAAAACTTTCACTTTTTAAAATCGTTTCTTTACAATTGTACTACAATAGTCCGGCCTGTCAAGAGAGGATTATAACATTATGTCCGATCATCTAAATTGCACGTGTATGTGACAAAAGATTTCATTTTACAGAAAATCATCAGTGGATGCTTGAGACACATTGTTTCCAATAGCTTTCGGTGAATTAATGTTCCTTTGAAAAATCAAGAGTACAGGCAAATGTTGAGGTAAGGTAACCTCAGGCTAGCATCCGCCCCTGCATATATGTATAAAAAAAGAAAAAACATGATGAGTCTTCAAATTTGAGTGATGTAACACTGCACACATGGATAATCTTGGGACTTCAAGTCTCCAGGCGTGGCCTGAAAGGAGTCAAGCGAATCAATGCGGAGAAGCTGTCTCCCCAATCACCTTCCCTCCCAAGCATCTTCCCTCTGTTTGGCTGCCAGGCGCTTTTGTTCTGGGGGATAAAATCACAGGGACAATTAGGCTTATCCATAGCGAAAAACCTTTCACGCTGGCATGATTTGGGAAGCCAAATCTGCATGGCTGCTTGTGCCGCACAGATTTGAGCAAGACCATACACGCTGTGTATGACTGTGGACACAAGGACACGTGGCAGCAAGGCTGGGGACAAAATGTTCAGGACTTGATGCACTTCTGGACTGACTCCTAAAGAGCACAGCAGGACATCCATACTGAGGACAAAGGAGCTTTTTTTTGCTTTTCCTGGCTGGCAGTTCAGTGGACAGCCACTTGTGGTTTATTGTGCCTATATACTTAAAGTTCCCGCTGTAAAGGGAAAGGCTGCTGCCTTGATTATAGACTTGCTTTGAGCCACACAGCAGCGGACAGAGAGCAACTTCATTTTGCCCCAACCTGCAACGCCACCCTGCACTTGATTTGCTGAGTGGCAGAAGAGCGCCCACTTGTGGTAAACCTATGTTGATGCATGATGCAAACAGTGAGATGTTGGGGTTTTTTTTTGCCTGGATAGAAGTTAGAAAGATTGTCACCCTCTGGTGGGCAACCTACAGCAGTAGTGTTCAACTGCTAAATTGTGGATTCTTGATGAGTTTTTTTCATTGTGGACATACAAACGCTCCCATGTTAGTGCAAGTATTTTATTTTATTGTATCTTTTACATAGTTTTTAAAGTCTGAATTTAGAATTGCTTGCCTTCAGTAGAGTTCCACTTTTAGTTTGTAGCATGTCAGCCAAATCTGCACCATTATCTGAACCACTTTATCCTCACGAACGTGCTGGAGCATATCGCGGCTGTCTTCGGGCAATAAGCGGGGTACACCCTGAACTGGTTGCCAGCCAATCGCAGGGCACACACAGACGAACAACCATTCACACTCACAGTCGCACCTAGGGACAATTGAAAACAAACGGAGCACAATTCACAAGAAGCAGGACAGTACTGCGCTCTGCAGTTTTATGTATGATATTCCCACAGATCAGAAAGAAAATATATGGTTGTGAGAATTGTTGCTTGATGAAAACCTGACTATGGTAGGTGGGGAAACGTGAAAACAACACAAAAAACACAGCGAATAAGTGCAGGTTTCCGTGAATAACATGTAACTATGTTCCCTGGCCCGAAAAATCATCCAATGTGTGAAAATGCCGACCTGCAACTATAAACAGGTTTTTATCTACCTCGGGCCTCCTGGAGCTTCCTCTTCTCTGCCTCCCGCTGCTCCTTTGTTACGTTGCTTTTCACACCAAGGGCGCCGATCACAAGCCTGCGAGCCAGAGCTGCACTGGTCTGAGGTCTCTCCTTAGCAATCAGGGGGGACTCTAAAGATGGGAGGAAAAAAACCTAAACGTGTCTTCCATGATAGAAGAAATCTGATACAACTCAAAGAGTACTGTCAATCTACCAGAGAAGCTACGAGCGGTGGTCTTCGTCTCTGAAGTGGATTTGGAGAGTGGTCGCACCTTCATCAGTGGATGTTTGGATCTTAATGCCTCACGAGCTTAATGAATAAAATAATAAATGAATAAACAAACCAATACAATTTAAAAAAACTTACATTTCACCCCTCCAAAAAATTTACAAAAATGTAACAATATTTAAGGCAACAATATGGAGTCTTTTACCTTAATATGAACATTTTGATTACAGTACTTTGCCTGGAAACAAGACAAATAGCATCCTCTTGTTGCCAAGATGACCTGATTAGCAGAAGTCCAAATGTTTGATGGACCTGCCTAGACACAGTTCATATATGAATGTGTGTCACATACAAATTAAGATACGGCCTTTGCAAATATTTAAAGCCAATACAACATGATAGAACCAGTGAGGAACTTTAAGAGGTTTACTCCAGTTGCATAAAGTTGATCAAAGATCAATGTTTATTTCAGACAACCGAATTTCATTTGGTTGTTCAGCCGAGATCAACCAGTCCATATGCATGTTTCCTGTTGCTTAACTGTAATCAACACCATTTCAAATTCAAAACCATGCTCAGACGAAAATATAAGTGCTGCCTTAACATTACTCGAACATGCTATACAGAAAATATGTCATACTGATCGATATTGATTTGTTTGTTTTACTATTCAAAGTTCATCCATCCATCCTTCCATCCATCCATCATCTGAGGCGCTTTATCCTCACGTGGGTCGCGCACGTGCTGGAGCTTATCCCAGCTGTCTTTGGGCAACAAGCAGGGTGCACCCTGAACTGATTTCTAGCCGATCGCAGGGCAAGCAACCGTCTCACACCTCGGGACAATTTAGAGCATCCAATCAACCTGCCATGTTTTTGGAATGTGGGAGGAAACCAGAGTACCTGGACAAAACCCACGCAGGCAAGGAGAGAACATGCTAGTCAAAATAAGGACTTTTATTTTCACATATAAAAGTTGATGTTTAATAAAAGGTCAACACAACTATGAAAAAAGTAAAATAAACTGGTCAATATAAAGCTTAAATAATCCCCTTGTGCTCAGTAGGCAGTGCGATATGGCTGATGCGTATCTCCACTGCAAGCGGTTACCTCTGAACTACTAGTGCTTGACTTACCAACAGTTGGGCTTGAAAAGAGACCAAGAGCATGTGAGTCATCAATCCACTTGATATCAAAGCCTCTCTGTCTGAAAAGTCATGGAAGAGAAAATTGTGTGTGTGTGGGGAGGGTCAACATAAACAAACAAAAAACCCCCAAAAGAAAACGCATACACAAAGTCAATGTCCGATCCAAAGCACTGTTGGTCATCGTTTAGTGAGTCAGGAAAAAACAGCATCATTCCGCAGCATGGGTTTTTTTTTCTGTTAATTTGAGATCTACTGGACACCGATGACTAAAGTAATGCTCAGTTTTTAATCACACTGTCACAAGAGTTTTGCACATATTTTCATTATTATCATGATAAAAGCTTACAGAACTGATGCAGCAGCAGTGAGAAATGTTTCGGTTATGATGTTGGTCACCCAGTGAGAGCCGTAAAAGCTCTCACATTGATCCATTTTCTTAAATTATGACCTCACAGACAGTGCTTTCTCTTTTTGATCCACCACTTGCACTGGATTACATCATGCAGGTAAAGCTAATGTTGTGAGGACAGAGAGTGTAAATGATGTGAAATTTACATACTGGTATCCCTGAAATAACTTGAGAAGATCCTCTGTTTTAAACTCGGGGGGAATATCGTAGATCTCGATCATGTGAGAGAGGTCATCCTCACTCTGGTCCATGTCATCATCATCCAACCGCTGCATGTTGTAGTAATCAAATCTGGCGTCCTGGATTGACGTCTTCTTTCCACCTTCACTCAAAGACAGCTGGAGAAAAGATGATAAGGAAGAGGAATTAAAAGGTGATGATGACAGCTACTTCAATTCCCTTTGCGATCCTGAACTACTCAAATAAAACCTAATCAGAATCATCTTTATTGGCCAAGTATGTAGAACACACAAGGAATTTGTCTCCGGTATAACACGCTGCATTAGTATCATCATAAACAAGGACATGACAAATAAGTATGAAAGGACATTTCGTAATGTAAGTGAACCGTAGTGCGGTGGTACCACCCAGCGACAACTGTGAGACGATGTGCAAAGTATCATGCAGAGCTAAAGTGATCAGTGGTAGAATACAATACTATGACAGTTGTACAGTTGGTTCAGAAAATCATTGAACCATTTTAAAGTTACCACTAGCAGTATTTGTTGTACAAGAAATGTGCAATTGTGTAGATGTCCTTGAGCGCTTTAAAGTGTCTGGTGCGGTGGAGTATACATCAGTGACTGTTTAGGGAGTTAATGGCTAGAGGGAAGAAGCTGGTTAAGTGTCTGCTGGATTTGGTGCGCATGGATCTGTAGCGCCTGCCTGATGGAAGTAGCTGGAAAAGGTGGTGGGCAGGGTGCGGTGGATCCAGTAGGATTTTCCGTGCCCTTGTTTTGATTCTTGCAGTGTGTAAGTCCTCAAGAGTGGGTAGGGCGGTGCCAATGATTTTTTCCGCCGTCCTAACTGTCCGTGGAAGTAATTTGTGATCTGAACTGTTCAAATAAAACATAAGTGTTTGTTCGGTCTATATGCTTCTAAAATACCGCATTTAAATATTTGTCAAGAATATGAGCTGTTACTAGAGGAGACTATTTACTCGGTTAAAATAGTTCCTACTCAGAAAAAGGTATCGGTAATGTTCTCCTAATATATTGTGTTCAAGTTTGAAAACCCTTGAATGTTTGCCCTGATAATATGCACAGTGACAGACAGAGAGACAGACAGACAGACGGACGGGCGGGTTGTCTATTAGAGAATTTCAAATCCTGGGTTGTACTGATTTTACTGGCTACTGAGCCAAGTGGAAAGCAAAACACCTGTCAAACTTGAGAAATCCAAAAAAGGATTTAAAAAGGTATCTATAAAGATTTGAAAATGCCAATAGTGTATTTATTTCCCTCTAGCATATGCCCCAAGGACGGCACGTGGCCAACTGGTTAGCCCATCAGCCTCACAGGTGCAGAGCTCGATTCTGGCTCCGGTCTTCCTGTGTGGAGTTTGCATATTCTCCTTGTGCCTGCGTGGGTTTTCTCCAGGTTCTCCGGTTTCCTCCCACAATCCAAAAAATGTGTGGCAGGTTAATGGAACACTAAAAATTGTTTCTAGGTGTGAGTGTGAGTGGGAATGGTTGTGTTCGTTTATGTGTGCCCTGTGACTGGCCGGCAACCAGATCAGGGTATACACCAACTAATGCCCGAAGACAGCTGGGATAGGCTCCAGCACGCCCGCGACCCTCGTGAAGAGAATCGAATTAGAAAGTTGATGGATGGATGGATGGTCTCTTTTCACTTATGACAGCTGAGTCTTGAACATGTCCTTCCCATGAATGGGGGGGTTCACTGCACCACAGTTGACCATCCTCCATCAACATTTTATAGGAACTTTACCACAATTTGTTTTGATTGTATTCATTTTAGTTAAAGACCTACCAACCTCTTCAAGCAATCGCTGATTGAGACAATCTCCATCATCGTTAAATAAGGTGTCCCAACTGTCTTCTTGTTCCTTTTCGTCATGAAATGATGCATTGGTAACATCAGCCGATTCAAGCTGTCCATTGGTCGTCTCCTGTGGCCCCTGCAGCAGCTCAACCTCAACAGCAGAATTAGTGCGGCCGTGACCAGTCTGCATCTCCGCTCCATGCACTCCAACAGGCTCTTTCTCATCTCCTCCTCCGACTGCCTTGTTTTTCTTGTTTTTGACGTTCTTGCGAGCCTTGTCCGTGTAGCGAGGCCTGGATCTTGGTTTTACCTCTCCCTCGATGGGAGGTTTCTCTTTCGATGCGTTGACTCGTTTCTTTGGCACATAAAGAGCCTGGCTTGGCTTTTTGAACTGAGACGTCGCAGGTGTGTCTGAAGCATTGTCGTTCTTTGGTTGCTCCGTTTCCATTGTCGTGGTGTCAGTCTGTCTAGAACACAGCGACACAAGTTGGCGGGGGTAACAGTACGACAATTAAAATACAATACCGATTACTTTGTCTTGTAAAAAACCCTGACCATGCCTACCATAATCATTGTGGGCTAAGTACAACTAGCTAAACACTGCAAGCTAATTATCCATCCATCGAGTTTGCAATGAGGAGCACACGCGTGAAATCTCATTACATAAACTTTCGGTTCTACACGTAACATTTCCATCAATAACATGCTGTTTTATACTTTACATTCCATCAATGGAGGAGGTTGAAAGGTGTCACATAAAACCTACCAGTGTTTTTATTAGCGTTAGATTTTGTCGCAGGACTGACGTAGCCAGTCTTCAGAACGCAAAGGATTGTGGGAAATAGTGTTCCCGCAAGTCGTTATGAAACCCAAGGTGGTTTTGGAGACGTCACGATACTTTCTCAAACCTTTTTTGTTCTTGTAAACACGTTTTAATAAAATATATATTGTACTGTATTTAATTAACGGGGTGTACAATAAACTATTAATTCCTGACAATTGACATTATTTATCTGATTTATGCTCGGCAGCTATTGGACAATGTCCTGTAATTTGATTGGCTAACTGTTTCACTCTTTCATAAACTCATATAGTACAGTTGTGTAATCTGTCGCTCACGCATCATCACTGGTGAAAATCTGAGCATAATCTGTTTTATCTCCACTCACGGATAGATCTGACAGGTGGCCAGTAGGAATGTATGTTACGTTTTTTGTTTTTATTTTATTGACTGCACGAGGCTCCTTTGGAAAAAAAAATGAAGATTCTTCATTTATACTATAATCTAATTTGATAATTGTGATCCAATTTGATCTCACGACAGCAGAGGTAGGCAGGCGTATAGACCAACTACGGCAGAGGCGGGCAGGCGTGCATGCGAGGAAAACGTCAATGTTTGAATGCGAGAGTGCAGCACATTTTAGCATTGTGTAATGTTGCAAGACATGTCATGTGTGTTGTATTTTATGGATGACGTGTTTCTCTCAAGCTTTGTAGTGAGCGCCTCTGTTCAGAAGAAAATCCCTTAAAATCCCTAATACTTGGGCCATCATTCTAATATACAGTATTCAGAGGTTGATGTGAGCATTAAGTAAAGATGTCAACGGGGATGAAGGATGATTATTTTTGAAAAAGGACGGAGGGACGATGACGGAAGGGTGCCAAGGTCGCAGACGGAGGACAAATAGGCAAAATAGGGTAAAGTCCCCATCTCTGAAGAATGATCATTCATACTTTCTCTTTGTCTCACCAGAACCAGAACCAGAACAGAAATGCGGGCTACAGGATTGTGGGTCCTTCTCATCGTACTGTGGGAGCCATCCCACTCTCAGAAACCAATGTTCCAGGAAGTTACACAGACCATCCTTCCTACTGACAGGCTGCACAATCCAACACAGCTCAACTATGGGATGGCAGTTACAGACGTGGATGGTGATGGCGACCTCGAAGTAGTGGTGGCTGGGTGAGTGAAAGGGGTTTGAAGCTGAGAGGCTGACTGGTGAATAATGGCAGTGTGTCTGTATCTGGATTGCTCACAATTTTCATTCTACCTTCAGATACAATGGGCCGAACCTGGTGTTGAAATACGACCATACTCAGAATAAACTGGTAAACATTGCTGTCGATGACAGTACCTCACCTTATTATGCTCTGAGGGATGTTGCTGGGAACGCTATTGGGGTCACGGCCTGTGATGTGGATGGAGATGGACGGGAGGAAATCTACTTCCTCAACACAAATAATGCCTACTCTGGTACATGTAATTCTTAATCGCTCATCAATCCATTTTCTATAGTACCTAATCCTCATAAGGGTTGTAAGTGAGCTAGAGCCAATTACAACTGACTCTTGGGCGAAAGGCAGGCAACACCCTGGACTGGTCACCAGTCAATTGCATGGCACATCCACAACCATTCACACCTATGGAAAATTAAGAGCAGTGGACAAACTTTTGTGCTCAAGGGCCATATTTTTAAAACGGACAGATGGGCCAGGTCAAAGGTCAGGCCCTTAGTTGAGGTACAAGAAAATAGTTACATGTGTATATATTATACTGTTTGTAAAATAGTTGTAAAATATTATTCTTCATGAATTATATATATGGCGGCCCGGTAGTCCAGTGGTTAGCTCGTCGACCTCACACTGCAGAGGTACCGGGTTCAAATCCAGCTCCGGCCTCCCTGTCTGGAGTTTGCATGTTCTCCCCGGGCCTGCGTGGGTTTTCTCCGGGTACTCCGGTTTCCTCCCACATTCCAAAAACAAGCATGGCAGGCTGATTGAACAATCTAAATTGTCCCTAGGTGTGACTATGAGCGTGAATGGTTGTTCATTTCTATGTGCCCTGCGATTGCTGGCAACCGGTTCAGGGTGTCCCCCGCCTACTGCCCGGAGACAGCTGGGATAGGCTCCAGCACCCCCACGACTCTTGTGAGGATAAGTAGATCGGAAAATGGATGGATGGATGGATGGATGGAGGAACAGATATATATTTCGCATGTAGAAAATAAAATGATAATTGACAATTATTGCAGGACGGGCCACTTACTTTGACAAGCTCTTCAAATTTCGTAATGGTCGCTTTGAGGATCTGCTCAGTGATGAGCTCAATGTGCGCCGTGGTGTTGCTAGCCGCATGGCTGGGCGTTCTGTGGCCTGCGTCGACAGAAAGGTAAGTGGTACTCCACCTCGCACATTTCCTCCTGATCTTCTTTTCAAACCATGCCTGCTTCTCACATGTGTTCCTTAAGGGAACAGGTCGCTACTCAGTCTACGTGGCAAACTACGCCAGCGGCAACGTCGGACCGCACGCACTCTTAGAGATGGACGTAGCTGCCAGTGATGTAGCAAATGGCGTTATCGCCCTGTCTGATGTCGCTGTCACAGCTGGAGTCAATAAGCTCACAGGTCTGAAAATTAATGTGTGATGTTTTTAACTTTCGAGGGACTTTTGATTCACAGTTTCATTTTGATGCAGGTGGACGCGGGGTTGTGGTTGGACCAATCCTCAGTGATACAAAGTCTGATGTTTTCTGTGACAATGAAGGAGGCCCCAACTTCCTGTTCAAGAACAATGGAGATGGGACTTTCATTGACATTGCCAGGCAAGCAGGTGATAACGACTGAAAACGAGGTTGACTTTGGATGCAACTTCATTTCATAGCTACACTTCAGTGGTTAATATGGTTAAGCTGTGGGAAGATGACATGTTCTCCCATTCTCGCTGGGTTTTCTGCTGATTGTACATCATTCTCCCACATTACAAAAGCATGCATGTTAGTTCATTGAAAATTCAAAATTGAACGTGTGGGGAATGTGAGTGTGAATGTCTGTTTGTCTAAATGTGCCCTGCGATTGGCTCTTGACCCATAGAGGGTCTTTAAAAATCAGCTGGGATAGACACCAGCTCACCCGCAACCCAAATGAGGACGAGAACATTGATTGATGGAAGAATGGCACCTAAAAAGTCCTAAAACGTGGATTATCCAGAGTATTTTATCAAAGGCAAAAATACTATTCTGTAAAAAACTGCAGAAATAGCAACTGAATTTAATGAGTACTTTGTCAACATCGGCAGTAACCTAGCGATACAAATTCCTGATCCAACAAATTTGTTTGAAATAGATAGATACGTAGGAAAAAACTGCTCCACGATATTCCTTACTGTTCCTTACCTAAAAAAAGCAATTCGAATTATTAATAGATCAAAATATACGGAACCCACAAATCCACTATTTGTCAAATTAAATACGATGACATTTTATGACCTGGTTGACTTTAAAATTGCCCAATTAATGTACAAAGCACACAATAACCTGCTCTGCCAAAACATTCTGAAGTTCTTCGAAATTCGAGAAAGCAGCTATGATTTAAGAGGTACCAACTTATTCAAAAAACTAAAAACAAGAACAAACATCAAGCAAAGAAGTGTATCTATCAAAGGTGTTAATCTGTGGAATGATTTCGAAACGGACCTGAAAATGAGTAAATCGCTTGCCGAGTTCAAAAACAAATTCAAAAAAATAGTACAAACAACCTCCATCAATCAGAGTTAATATGATAAATTCTAAACATTAAATATAATGATAAATCAGAACTAAGTTGATAAATAGAGAAAGGTATGGAAATATCCATTATGAATACAAGAGAAAATTGACACAAGAGTGCCAGGGTGTGTATGTATAAAATCCAGATACAAACCAAAAGTTGTAAAAATATCATGGTTAAGGGTAAAGCATGAGCCTTAATGGAGACTTCTTTCTTCTTACTTTCTTTCTTTTCTGATTGATATAAAAATGATTTATTAGATATAAACACATAACAGAGGTAAGACTAGATACGTTCTTTACTTCTTCCTACTCCCTTGAACATAATAACTGTGTTGAATGATGACTGATTTCTCTTTCCTTTTTACTATTTTACTTACCTTATTTTCTGTCAAATTATTACTGTATATGTTTTATGTTAAATAAATAAACAAACAACAAAACAAAACAAATAACACCTCCAAGGTTCAAGTCCAATGTTCTCTTTGCAAAAATGTGAATTATAGCTTGACTCTGTGTTGACCCATCAAGGTGTGGAGGACAGAAACCAACATGGTAGAGGAGTAGCACTGGCTGATTTCAATGGTGATGGGAAGACAGACATTGTCTATGGCAACTGGAACGGCCCCCACAGGCTCTACCTGCAGGGCAGCAACTCAAATTTTAGGGTAAGTAAGGAGTATTGGACAGTGGAGTGAACTGTGAAGTTGAAAAAGCGCTGAACTTGACAAATATCCTCCTTGCAGAATATAGCAACTGCAGTATTTGCCTCCCCCTCTCCGATTCGCACAGTTATAGCAGCTGACTTTGACAATGACGGGATGCTTGAAGTGTTTTTCAACAATATTGCCTACAGAGGCAATGCCCCCAACAGGCTCTTCGGGTGAGTCAAATGTTCAATTAAAAGAGGTATATCCAACATATACTAATTTAATACATAGTGTAAATCTCTATTTTAAGTTCTTACAGCTATCAATAATATCACAATGCTGCCATAATAGACATATTAAAAACATCATTTATGCAGTATGAAACTGAAGAAGAGGGAACTCGAGTTCTAAACTTTTTTGTCGTTTTATTTGAAAAAATACACATTTTTCTCATAATACTTAACAAGGTGGGTGGTGGAGCCATTGGTTGTTACGATATCTTTGCTGTCCACGGGTATCCGTGCGAGTCCACTTTGACCAGTGCAATTCTTTTCTTTTCTTGACATGCAGTGTCACAAATGATGGTGAAAAGCCAGTCACCCTTAATTATTTTATTTACGATATTAAAAGAGTTTCAAAATCGTTGGTGACCCCTGTTCATTATTGTCGATAGTTAATGTAAATGTGAGCAATAAGCAATACACAAAATGAAACGGTTTTGCTGTATGTATACAAATAATGCGATACACATGGTTGTCATCTCACAGCTATAATACAACATGAAACTAATGCAAAACAGGGGAAAGAGACATCCTGTTAAAAAGTCAAAATTGTCATATTATCAGCAACATTATCAATATTTTATGTGGTTTGATCAGAAGAGGTAACAATACAATTCATTGCCATATCAAGATTATTCCGGCTCTACTTTTGACTGTGTGTCTTTGTAGGGTGTCAAGAAGAGCGAATGCTGACCCTTTAATCCAAGAACTTAATGTGGGAGATGCTGCAGAGCCTCAAGGCAGAGGAACAGGTCTAAATACAGGGTGACCCAAAAAAATAATGGGCCCCAACTCATTTACTCATATTACTAGGCCGCATTCTGTATTTTCCCCATAGATTTCTGTCTGATTAGCTTTTTTATTTGCAGTGCCGCAACTGTTCATCTCACACACACAGTGAGCTTGTTTTGTAGATATCGTTGCCTTTTTTCAACAGGCGGCACCGCGACTGATCTCGATGGAGACGGTCAGTTGGACCTTCTGCTGGCACACGGAGAGAGTTCAGCGCAACCAATCTCTGTCTTCAAAGTCACGCAGGTGTTTGTTTATGATCGACTCACCCGGTCTGTTTTGATCCTAACCTGTCACCGCGGTTCTCAGGGCTCAACAAATAAATGGCTTCGAGTCATCCCTCGTACCCAGTTTGGCTCGTACGCACGAGGTGCTAAGGTAACAGTCTTCACCAAGAAGAGTGGAGCTCATACGCGCATCATTGACGGAGGATCCGGGTACCTGTGTGAAATGGAACCCGTTGCTCATTTTGGTTTAGGTAAGAGTGCTGTAATGACTTGAAATGAAGCCAATGCAACATGGGCCATTTTAATATGTTGTTTGCTGAGCCATGAAGGGATTTAAACTTTGAAACCTAAGAGAAAAGAGTCTGTCATCTTACTTTAACGAAGACGAGTTGAAATCAAATCAATGTTTCCTCACGGTATTACTGAAGTGTTAACCCTTTCATGCACTGTGTAACCTGATAGCATGATAAGCTGTCCACTGTACACCAATAACAGAACAAATAAGCAATTGGATTCATAGGTATAAAACATCTGAAAATATAACGCAACGATAACAGAAGAAATTAATACTATTTCAAACATAGCAATAAAAATAAAATCCATCCATCCATTCTCCGTATGGTTTATCTTCACTGCGGTAGTGGGTGTGCTGGAACCTATCGCAGCTGACTTTAGAAGAGTAGTCAAAACAGCTAATAAAATGAAGTTAAGTGAATCTCATTGATAGAGCTCATCCATCCATCCATCCATTTTCCGATCCGCTTTATCCTCACAAAGGGGGGGCTGCTGGAGCCCATCCCAGCCGTCTTTGGGCAGTAGGCGGGGGACACCCTGAACCGGATGCCGGCCAATCGCAGTGATCGAGCTTTAAAAATCTTCAGTTTTTTAAATTGAAGACAAGACATAAATTCTTTGTCATTTGACGTTTTAGTACAATAGTTGCAAATAAGGGAAGAGAAATAATATATTTAAGCTCAGCCAGCCTTTGAATCAGGATTTATCCCAATGCTTAAAAAAAAAAAGGGTGTCTTAGGTTTGACAGGTCACTGGGAGGTTGAGTGTTCGCCTCACTGTGTCAAAATACACCTAAATGCCATATGCCCCTTGTAATTTACTAAATAGACACAAAATACCCTGTCAAATTACAGTTACAAATAAATGCAAAAAAGGGTCTTGGTGCACACCAAGAAAGAGTTAGTGAATAGCTTGGCAGTTCTCACAAAAGTGCTAAATGCTTTTAAATTTTACTTTCCAGTATTAATAATAATTGCTAAATATTGTTGCGTGTGACGTGTGTTGGTGATTTTTAGGAAACGATGATGTGTCGGTGTTGGAGGTCTCTTGGCCTGATGGTAGCTTCATCACACGTGTCCTTCAGCCTGCTGAGATGAAATCAGTGGTGGAAGTAGCATATCCCAGGGACGCAGAATTGTCAACGCTTGCCAATGACACAGAGGTAGACGTTATCCTTTTCAATTCACTTTGTCTTTCTTTCAAATGTAAATACTGTACTGTACTATCTCCTTTTTTTTCCCAGTGCGGTCAAGGCTTTACTGTCAAGAATGGCCGCTGTAGAGGTAGTGTCACGTTGCGTGGTGGTGGTGGACCCCAAAAAGTAGGCACAAGAGAGGAACAGAGTGTACTTGAAGAAGTGTATTGAAACTCAGAAAACTAAGTCCAAAACAAAGTCCAAAGTATCAAACAAAACACATGACTGAAGATAAAAACTCAATAACAGAAACATGACCGAAACAAACCTGACAGCAGCAGACAAACAGCAACAAACAAACATGACAGTAGCCAAAAAGCAACAATGACCCGACACTGAGTGGTCGGGAGGGAGTCGTCTTATACTAATTGCCAAACGACCAACAGGTGTGCAGCTGCAGGGTAAAGCCCCACAGTGCCACCTGTTGGTCACAAACCGAAACATGACAGGTAGGCCTTTTTTTCCAGTTAAAGTTATTCAATTTCAAGTAATTTTTTTCTTAATTTTCTTTTTTTCATGTTTTTACAGGCATCTGAGGATTTTTTTCATACAATCCACCTTGCCTTGCCAAGCCATGTTTTTATTCTCTATGATGCGTAGTCTTCTTTTTTTTTATGTTATTGCACTTAGAAATGTTTAAAATGTTCATTAATCATGAGTACAGTATTACCGTCTTGCTCCATAATGTCATGACAAATTCCTGAAATAAAAGGGTTTACAATCAACCTGCCGGGCGCTTGTCATTTCATGATCACATGCCTCTGTGTCGGTCTTTCCTGATGTTTTCATCCTCCTATGTGTTCTTGCTGCCCTCCATCTCAGCACCGGCTTCTTTTTTCAGTACCCACGCCACTTCCAGCTCTAGGTTGAAGGCCTCCAATTTTCAGATGGTTTTATTCCTGTTCATCTGGCAGACCTGAGAAGCCTCTAGACTTGAAGGCGGCAATTATACAATAAGATCTTTTTCCACCTTTGCACGTTCTCGTGAGTCGTGTCTTGGTGTAGGCATGTGCATCAAAGTGAACTGGGTGTGTCTAGGTTTTACTATTGTAAACAAGCTACATGAAGGGAAGACTCATGTCCTCAAAGGTCACGTAAATTTGGTTCTATTTTTACTCCCCTGTTAATTATATGCTCCATCTACTGTATTCACCACTGTGGTGGCATATACGTTAAAAAACAAAAAAGTTCAATGACAATACATTTTTACTTGCTGTTCATAAAATCTGCAAAAAATGTTGGACAGAGAAAAATAAAGGCAAGTGAATGTATTTGTGATTAAATTGTATTTATTTGACAGCTGTCATTATCACTTCATTGCCATGTGTATCAAACAATTACGGTAAGCTGCACCAACATTTGAGTCTGAACAAAAAATGTCAATGACATAATTGAGACATTCGCACGAATGAGCCCCTTTTTGGCAAATATTTGTCTTTGGAGGTTTGGTCAGGTCACTATTTTGCATAATGTGTGTAATTCAACATATGACAGGAAGACTATTTGAGTAGGTACTACTTTGTCTCACATGCTCATCTTTGCTACGTTCCTTGCATAAATAACATTTGGGAAGAATTTATCTAAATCAGAGAAACCGGTTTTATTTTAAACACCTGTGAATTTAGTCATTTATAGGCCTTGTATGTTGAAAATGGAAGACTTGCTACATTACATACATGGATGAATGTCATTCATCTGCTACGAGACAACGTGATACAGTGTCTTGATATTAGCTGGACTTGGTTTTGATCTACAGCGTCGAGATCTAGGAAAGGTTGGGTGATATGTACAGTATACTCACACTTTATTGTCAGAGCCATGTATAAAATATTTAAAAGCCGGTGTGATTGTGCCTGGTTAGTTATTATGAATGTCGGTCTACTTCCGGTTTAATTTCTCACAGGTTTTGTGGTTTGAATACATCGACTTGCTTCCGTCCTCTCACGTGTGAAATAACACATATCTTAAAAAAAAATACAGAAAGAAAACTAAGTCCACTCACATCAAAAATAACCAGTAATAATCTTTTGTTCTATTCAACGAATGACTAAAGTGCACATGATGCATGTTCGAATTGCCTTAGAACTACCGATAATGTAAACGCAGCTGAGGAGAAACACGTCTTTCTTAGGTAACATCTTGTGGGCTCTTTGTGTCAACAAAGTGAAGCCATGGAAACAGGTAGGAACGGTTCAAATGTCCAAAAGTTCTTCTCGAGGGTTATGAGTGATCAGAGGGACATTGTTTTGCCAGATGTACCCAGTCATCGAGCTGTGCTGCTGGACACAGAACTGCTCCCTGAGCTGCAGCCGCTGGAGCCCCTGTCTTCATAGATGGAAATCTCTATCTGGGGAAGGCCGTTAGGGACTGAGGGCGTGTCACAAGGGTACGCTTATATTAACTCTCAATCGTTCCAGTTCTTGAATACATGTACATGGACAAACAATGAGTAAGGATACAACTCGCATTCCCCTCTCGATGGGATCAGTAATGAGCAGACCCCTGGGAGCATAGATCTTTTCATTCTGCTCCTGAATGTACTTGGCAATCTTCTTCAACACCTGCAGTGAAGCAAATTGTTTTTTTTGGGTGGGGTGGGGGAGGGGACACAGATTAAATGTTTATAAACCTTTTTTCACCTTCTCATAGCGTGTCTCCATGCAGAGGAAGATAAGATATGCTGTGGTGCAAGCCAGACATCCTTCCAGGTAAGACTGGCCTCCGATCTTTTCTGCTTCTGTGTAGTAGTTATTGAGGGTTTTCACGGTGTCCTCAAATAGAGTTCGTTCAATCTGCGCACATGAATGGATCAATGGATTTTGCTGAACGTAAAATATTGTGCAGCGCAGAAGTCAATGGACAACATAACATGTAAGGTGCACACAAAGATATCACATGCTCTCACCCTGCTCTCAAGCTCAGAGGGGAACTTGGTCTGGAACTTGCAGGTGGTTCCCTCACTGTAGTCTCTCTGGATGAAGACTTTGTTGGCCAGGGATGCATTGTGCCTCAACTCCTGTAAATTGTGGAACTAAGGAAGAGAAATCACATGTGCCCGTGCTGAGGGTTAATTCTGTTTTATACTGGGAATCAACAACTCAGCTTATAAGATGTAAAACCTTTCCAACAATGTTATAACTGGGGGAGGGGGGGGGGTGAGTTGCAATTACATTTACTCACCAACCATCCATTCATTTTCTAATCCACTTATCCTCACAAGGGTCATGGGCGTGCTGGAGCCTATCCGAGCTGCCTTCGGGCAGTCGCCGGGGGACATGCTGAACTGGTTGCCAGCCAATCGCAGGGCACTCATAGACGAACAACCGTTCGCGCTCACAATCACAACTCGGGACAATTTTAGAGTGTTCCATCAACTTGCCACGCATGATTTTGGAATGTGGGAGGAAACTGGAGTACCCGGAGAAAACCCATACGCAGGTATGTGGAGAACATGCTTTCAGATACAAACACCATGGCTTCAAATAAAAAGAAATCAACATGTAATTGAAGTAGACTAATTTATGATGTTTGACACAAAAGTGAAATTTAGATATCACAACCATTTTATAATAAACCACCGTAACCAATGATGTCTTTATACTGCAGTGCACACTCACGAGAACAGATTGTACACATATATTTCTACACAAAGTGTATGTGCGTACCATATGATACTTGCTCTTGAGGGATCATTAGGATGTTGTGTTCTTCAATGTGATCTTTTAAACAGTTCCCATGGGAAAGACACCTCTACTTCTCTCTTATTTCACCAGTTCAGGAGAACTGTGTGCAAATAGTAGCTGTTGTTTTTGTCTTCTAACGTGTAGGATGTTATAGGAGAGGCAGACAGTGCATGATTATCCATTTGGGCTCCGCAAGGTGCTGGAGAGAAGCCCAGCATTGGATACATTATCCTTAGGTGTCACTTCCAGTCTCTCTCGCTCTCTCTCTCTCTCGTTCTCTCTCTACTCGGAACAAAAGCTCAATGCATGTTATGGCATATTGTGAAGCAAGTGATGTCATATACCAATGTGGGATTTCACAAAATATTTTTTTCAATGTTGTTTGTGCATTAATGTTCTATATCAGTGATTCCCAAATCGTGTATTATGGGAGGTTATCAAGTGTGCCGTGGGAAATGACACAATTTCACTTAATAGGCATAGGAAAAATATTTATTCACTACTAATATTCTATATTTGTTCCTCGATGTATGCCAGCAGCATAGTGACAGGCAGAACAATTGAATGCTCTCTCTTCGGCAATATGGCAGAAGATAAGGCTGAATGATTTATATTTTGTTTTCTGACTGAAATGTTCAATTTTCCGACAACACAAATGGGAAAGCCAAAGCTGTTTTTTAGTGCTCTTATCCCACGGATATACATATGAACGGATTAACTATTCCACTTACTCACTGCAGCAAGAAGTGACACCACCGGCAGCCATCTTGCATCTCCATTTGTGAAGCGCACCAAACTTACATTGAATACATTGATTTCTCCGCAAAGTTTCGACGTGATTTTCTGTCTTTTAGGCGAAAATGCCACACTTAAGGCCTTAAGGTTGCACCAATAAATCTGGCAGAAACGCTACATGCACACTAAATCAGTTAAGAATGTGATTATAACTTTCCTCTTAAAGGTTTATCTCCGCCCTGTCCCTGCGTTGGTGGTGAACGCTGTGAACATCACGACTGGGTGCTGTGCCTGTCCACCATTTCTCTAACAGCGCAAATCCTGCGGCTGACATCTGACGCTCATACCTGGGCCCTGCATCACCGCATAAGGTCCGGCATCTTGACCACCCACCTGAACATCCTGGTAAAGCCCCCGCTGAACTTGACGACCTGGCTACCCTCCTCCCATCTGATGTCTCAAAAGCCCACCAGACTGGTCTCCAGGGGCTGGACTCATACACCCGCTTTAGTGTCCTTGCCCTTGCATTATTAAGAGTAATCACTTTTGATTTTCTGTCATGTTTGTAGGTGTTACTGCACATAAGTGAATATTGTGGCGAATCTTGATTTGAAAAAAAAAATCTGAATTGAAACAAAATTGTAATATCTGCCAATAAAATTGCAAGTACATCTACTACACTCGTGTGCCGTGAGATTGGTCGATAGTCAGCTAACATCGAAAGAAATAAATGTGGCCTCTGTCCGTGGTGCTGAAACTGTTAACGTACGGATGCGTCCACTCTTGGGACACTGTCGTCGGATTATGTGGACGCTCAACGCATAAAAGCACCCCGCTTAACATTTAGACGAGGGTTGCGTTTATTAAAACGACGTGCAATATCCGGTTGCATTCAGAACAGCTGAGTTAGCCTTCCTGTTTGACAAGGTTGGTAAGAGTAGAAAACAATGATATTTGGGAAAAACTAGCCAAGTAAAAGGAGAATGCTCTCGCGTGTCCTGATTCCACTAACACCGCGTAGGCATGTTGGTTCCAACCGTGTCCAGTCTACGAGATCAGACCAGTTATTTTGTACACAAAGGTTGCTGGCAGTGGCTACGCTGAGCATTAAAAAGCAGGATAAGGAGCACATCGTGCCAGTCTTACCTCAGTCGCCATGTTGCTGTTCGAGACCCGCGTGCGCTGACGACTGACACGGGACAGATTAAATGATGGGGGAGGGGCTAGTCAGCAGCGCTATATGCTTTTATTTATCTGGACGTTAACTAAATCCCAGTGACGTCAGTCATCAACAGATGTTCACATTTTGCTCTGTTATCAGTGGCAATGTGGCCATATTGTTTTAAGATGGTCAAGCAATGTGTTGGGTATTAAGACAATAATAATAATAATAATAATAATAATAATAATAATAATAATAATAATAATAATAATAATAATAATGCACTCTTCATAGGCATGAATGGGAATGTTTTGTTTTTTCATGTGTCCTGAAACTGGCTGTCAAATTCAGGGTGTATCCTGCTTCTCTGTCAAGGTCAGCTAGGATATGCTCCAACTCACCCATACTCAAGTAAGAGCGCTATGGAGGATGAAGGATCAGAATTAATAGCCCATGAGTGGGAACTGAACAGGCCTGTGTACTATGGCCCAATATTATAAGAAGCAGTGACCTACATTTACAACATACAATCTAAGATTTGTACCATTATATTGCACTTGCCCCCTACAGTCTAGTCTCTTCATTTAAACGTTTTGAACAAGCTGTGGCATAGCAAATGAAAACATTTCTAGATAGAGTCATGTTTTGCTGAGAAGTCTGAGATGGTTAGCCAGGTGCAGGTGGACGACACCAAGCAAGCCATGCTGGATGATTTCTGTGCTTGGAGGGTTGCAGGAATATGGGCCCATCATAAGCAGACACTGTGTTCCTCAATGCCTCCAGAAACAATCAAACAAACAGGGAAGTTAACAAGATTTGATGTTCTGCCCTTGGGAACCAAACAATAACACGATGTATGTTTCCCCAGTCTTCCAAAACACACATGAATTGAAGACTCAAAATTGTCCTTAGGTTTGAATGTGAGTATAAATGGTTGTTTGTCTATATGTGCGCTGTGATTGGATGGTGACCAGTGCATGGTGTTCTTGTCCTGGTTAGGTTCCACATCACCCATAAGTGGCAAATGGATGGACGGACATTTCATGCTACTCATACCAGGTTCAGAAGTAACAAACAAACAAGCAAGAGCAGGTTGAGAATGGAAGATTGGAGCGCAACAGACTCCAATCAACTAGTGATTCAAAAAGGCTTCTATCCTTCCACTTCCCAATGCCGAGACCACAATCAGGCATAAGTGGCATTGTTAGTTCATTTATATAGTAGTCTGCAGCAATAACCATAAAACAGGAGACAGAGCTGGAGGTGGTTGAAGTGAGGAAGTTGCGATTCTTGTCGATAGCGACGACGATGGACAGGATAAGGAATGAACTCTTCAGCAAGTTAGCACAGATCAGATAGTTTACAGACAAAAATATACAGGCCAGATTAACATTGTTTGGATTTGTGATGATGACATCTGCACATCAGTGAAGCAAAGTTTGTTTCCTGAATTCAGTGGAAGAGTATGGAGGGTTTTTTGGATGTAAAAAGAATATCCATCCATTGTTCAGGATAGCAGGGTGCTGGAACTGATCCCAGCTGATTTTGGCAAAAGTCAGAATAGACTCTGAACTGCTCGTAATTCAAGGCACACATCGACACAGCCAACTATTCAGACTCGCTTTCACAGACACTGAGGTGGGTTCAGTTCTGCCTGCACCAATGTCAAGCGAATGCACCACCACACCACCACTGACTACAAAAAGAGTAAATAAAAATAATGATTAACCTAATTTGTATATTGTGTTAAAATATGCATCTGATTATTGAAATGTAAAATGTAATTTCTTACCAACTTATTGATTATTTCACATTTTAACTCATTCATATTTTAAGTTACATGTATATGTGTATAATTTTGGACCAAAAATCTAAAATAAAAGGGGTTTTCTAGGTGTTTTTGTCAGGAAATGTATGTTGATTTGCTGTTAATGCGTGTGTACAGCATTGTGAGCTTCTTTTTTGATGTTAAAAGGCATAACTTAATAAACAGTGGCCACGTGGCAAGAATGTGTTTGCAGATTGAAGCAATGAAATCCTAATTAAAAAAAATAATTACTAAATACCATCAAAAGGAGAAAAAAATCCGACTAAAAATGTCCAAAAGCCTATCTATTGTGGAAAAGTCTCCTACATGAATATACTATTTAACACATAGTGATTCTTCTTCTTCTTTCTTCTTCTCCTTTTGGCTTGTCCCTTTTTCAGGGGTTGCAACAGTGAGTCATTAATTTCCATTTTTCCCTGTTCTCTGCATCCTCTACTCTGACTCCAACTACCTGCATGTCTTCCCTCACGGCATCCATGAATCTCCTTTTTGGCCTTCCTCTCTGTCTCCTACCTGGTAGCTCCATCTCTAACATTATCCGGCTAATGTATCCACTGTCCCTCCTCTGTAAATGTCCAAAACATCTCAGTCTGGCCTCTCTAACTTTTTCTCCAAACTTTCCTGTCTGAGTTGTCCCTCTGATGACTTAATTTCTGATCCTGTCCATCCTTGTCACTCCTAAGGAGAATCTCAGCATCTTTAACTCAGCCACCTCAAACTCTGCCTCCTGTCTTTTGCCTATTGCTAGTGTCTCTAGAGTCTAGATCGTACATCATAGCTGGTCTCACAACTGTTCTGTAAACTTTTCCATTCATCTTAGCTGACGCTCTTCTATCACAAATCACTCCTGACACTTTTCTCCAGCTGTTCCATCCTGCCTGCACTCTATTCTCCGCTTCTCTTCCATAGTCTCCGCTGCTCTGCACTGTTGATCCTAGGTACTTAAATTTCTGTACCTTCGCCACCTCTGCTCCCTGTATCCTCACCGTTAATGACTCACTGTGGCAACCCCTGAAAAAGGGACAAGCCGAAAGGAGAAGAAGAAGAAGATGATTATTATTATTTTTTCAATTTTGGTGGGGTAAAAAGTCCCCCGATGGAGGCTCAAGTCTCCTTCATGTGATTTCAGGGTCTGCTGAATGTGAATGAGCACAAGCTGAAGGAGGCGGGGATTAAGGATGCCTCACACAGAGAAACCATCCTGACTCAGCTTTGGAGACACCGCCAGAAGCTGGAGCCTCACTTGGGTAAAGCGCTCACCGTTTTCGCAATTCCAAATATGCGCAATGCTTAAGTCCAAAGGATCAAGAACTCCCAAGCCAGAACGACTCCGCAAGCCGGAGTGTCAAAAATAAAAGCATTTTCGCTCACGGAGGCAGCACTTCAGACAGGTGTAAGATTTATGCGGGATTCCACGTCAACCACATTGCGGGATAGCTCAAATTCCTGCTGAATGAATTTTTGGGTGAGGCGGGGTTTGCAGTGACATATTTTTACTTGAAGGTGATGGCGGCCTTTCGCTTTATTCCGGCTTGGTCGAATAACTTTGACAAAAGGACCACCAACATACGATGCGTTACAAAATGATTGTGACCAGAAAGTTCAGCTTAAGTGTAGGACACAGAGGAACGTGCCAATAAAATCTGGGGGGAAAAAACGATGCATTGAACTGGAATAAAGTTGGACTTTTTCATGAGAATCTCAAATTTCTGGATTATCATGAGAGTAATTCATTCAAAGTGGAGCGCCAAGAATATCGAATTGAGAGTGGGGATTTTGAATGTTGGAACTATGAAAGGAAAAGGAAGAGAGTTGGTTGACATGATGCAGAGGAGGAAGGTAGACATACCGTGTAGCCAGGCCAGAAGCTTAGGATCGGGTTCAAGTTGTTCGATCATGGTGAAGACAGCAAGAGAAATGGAGTCGGAGTCACCTTGAAGGAGGCGTTTGTTAGGAATGTTTTAGAAGTGAAAAGAGTGTCAGACAGAGTGATGAGTCTGGAGCTAGAAACTGAAGGCGTGATGTTCAACATTGTTAGCGGGTATGCCCCACAGGTCGGATGTGAGCTGGAGGAGAAGGAGAAATTTTGGTTGGACCTTGACGAATTGATCCAGAACATCCCCAGAAGGGAGAGTTGAGATTGGTGCAGACTTCAATGGGCATATTAATGACACGTCTCACACACACACAATCCACAGAGCCAAATTACACAAACATGTCAGCCAAAACACGTGCAAACATCTGGAAGGAAACTTGATCAAGAATTCTTTGTTGTTGTTTTTTGTTCTCAGCAACACAGATGCTCACCATCAACAGCTTTCTGTTTAGAGCTGAAATTGACAACATCAACTTGTCTAAGGTATTAGCTGAAGCATTGAAACTTGAACGTAGTGTTCCCCGTGATATCATCTGATTTTTTTCAGAAATTGTTTTCAAAAATACATTTTTACTTTGTTGATTTTCCTCCAGTTGCTTCATAATGTAGTGTACAACATCTCATCAGACACAACACAAGAGCTCTACCCAAGAATATGCCTGAGTGGTTTGGGTTAACCAAAAAAAACCAAACAACGTTCTATGATGAAATCATAACACGATTTGCAGAAGGCTATGAAGGAGATAACGAAAGGAGCATTGATGTTGTCATGTTATAACACTTCAGTCAACAGATATTTAACCACAAATTGTGCAGAAACACATGTCGACAGATACTGTACACACTTTTTCTTCTGTCGACGGGCGCCTGACCGGTGGTGGACGGGGGACGGGCGGGTCGCGGAGAGCGGCCGGGCACGCGCGAAGCGCACCGACCGACCCCGCGACTGACACCGTCCCGCTACCACCGCGACGCCCGCGACGCCCCCCGCCGCCGTCCCGCCGCTCTGCGGCCGGCGCCTCCGCCGCCACCTATTTCAGTTTTTCTCCCGCTCCAGACTCGGGGGGCCGGGGCGCGCCATGGTGCGCCGGCGCCGCCGCCGACGGCCTCGCGCGGTGGGTGTTCGTGGCGGAGGAGTAGGCGACCGGCCAGCGACCGGCCAACGACCGGCGCGCCGTACCCCCCGCCCGTCCCACCGTCACGCCCGCCTCTCCCCGCGGCCGCCTTCGAACGTCGCCGCCGTCTCGGCCGTCCTCCGCCGCCCTCCGCCGCCCTCGGCGTTCGTTTCGCGCGGGCCGCTGGCCGCGCTCCGGTAATGATCCTTCCGCAGGTTCTCTTCGCTAATTAATTGTACTGCCCGGAGAGAATGTTCATCTGTTAGATGGTGATGCACATTTAAGGTTGCAGTGGACTGATCAAAATCAGATAAAATTAAGAGGATGGTTGGAGTCGATCGGGTTTTTTTCCTCTCATATTCCCGAATGTTCTCCTTAGATATCGGGGCATTTAACAGTGAGCTGCCAGACTCCTCGTTCTGTCTTGCCCATGTCAGTCTTGTCCATGTTCCTCTGAACAGGTTGTAACTGGGAAGTGAATTCCTGGTGTATTTCTTGCACACATGACCAATAAATCTGATTCTGATTCTGATCAAAGCATAAAATTCAATACGAAACTTATCTCTGCGATTTGCATGTCGCATGGGCCATTATTATGATACCGATAGTTTTCTAATATTTTGTGCAGGCTTACTGTTTGAGCTGCTTTAATTTTCATCTCTATAACCTCATTCGTTTGCCAGAAATTATAGAACTCCAGACGATACCAGGGTGTCTGTGACGAGGCAGACACATGCATTTTCTATTGTGTATTATCAACCGTGAGTTTCATACATCAGCAACGTGGGGAAGAAGGTTTAACAATCTGGGACATTATCACACATGCACAGTCAATGGCTGTGCAAGGTACGGGAAGTCTGTCCATCCAAGCAACATACAAATAACCATAGTGGTTAATGCACCACAGTGTCAAACTCACTTGTGTCACAAGCCACATTGTAGCTATCGTTTCACTCAGAGGGCTGTTATGACTGTGAAATGACTTAAATGTATATAATCATCTCATCCTATTACTAGATATACAAACAAATTGATGGATAGTTTGAAATTAGAAGACCAGAAAAATTGAATGTTCAACAATTGTTTATTTTCTTTTTAGAAGCTGTTTGAACAAAAATCATGACAATATTACATTATTAAAAGTGAAGACAGTTTGCAATTTTGAGACAGATTTTCACCTTAAACTTGAAGTAAAGGCAGATGAGTTGCTCTAGCAGCGGGATCTGACCCCTGAGCCATGAGTTTGACAGAGGGAAAAACTACTACTACTACTACTACTACAGTGATTAGTAAAATTACTGGTAAGTTAAAAGTCAAGTAACCAGCAACCAAACCTTCCAATTTCAAAATGGTCCGCAATCCAATTTTTTAAACGTCACTTTCATTTCGGACCTGCTAACACAATATATGTCAAGATAAACAACTTCACACAGGATATAAATGGTTTCAATAGAAAAGTAAATTTGTCAATTTTAACAATAGTTCATGATAATAGACGCCCATCACAATTGAAATCAGGAGTTTTCCTTGCCTCTGTCTCCAAAAAGTTATGCTCATGGCTTAATGTTTGGGGAGCATTGTCCTGGACCTGATACATATGAAACATTTCTTCAGATTATTGAATTGACCCTATATAATGAAGATACGATGACACAAAGGTAAAAATGTATCTGTTGTTTAATATAGGAGTAACAATAATCAGCATGACATAGCAAATCTATTAAGTGAAAGTAATGTTACAGTGGATATAATGATAAATATGTACAGTAGAATATCGGTTTACAAATGTAACTTGTTCCTTGAACCCGTTCTGAAACCGAAATGTTTGCAAACTGAGGTAAGATTTCCTACTGTGACATTAATGGAAATGCAATTAATCCGTTCGAGCTGCAAAATAACATAAATTTTACCTATTTGTTTATCATTGTGTAATTAAAAATTACATTCTGTGCAGTATAGAAATAGATGAAAAGACAATTTATGGTGATGACATTACAGTAGCAAATCACTGTGTAGTGTCATAGCCAATATGTTCAGCGTGGTTCCTCCTAGCCCTTATTGGCCACCACCTACTTTTGCATTGTGGGACGTGGTATCCATTTCAGGCAAACAAACACCAACAAGAAGCATGGAGCCAATGATGAAACGCAAGAAAAGGCACAAAGTTCTGAGCCTTCTTGAATGCAGTTCCCAAACCTAACCTGTAGAATTTTAATTATCTTTGATATGGTCATGTGACTGCTGAACTCCTATAAAATTCACATATGAGTGTACGCAGTAATTGTCAGGGGACGTGATGGAGGAAATGTGTGTTTGCTGCTCAAGAGCCAACTGCCAGTGCCTAAATATGCGCTACAACGCACTCAACTTTTGTTCCAAATATTACTGGTTACGACGCGACTCTCTTCTCATTCATTCCCACAGCTTCACTGTGCTTTAAAAAACTGTGTGGACGCTGAGCGTCGACCGCATGGACGCTGGGTGTCTAAAGAGTTCAGTGTAGGTTGTCCCAATGCATTGAAACAAGACGAGTCATTGGATAAATGCTGGTTTTGTCCCGCCCATTGGACGCTCAGCGTCTCTGGGAGTCTATGGACAGTGGCCGTGTATCGGCTGGCCCGCACGCTCAGCTTTTCTGCATGATGATTGGATGATCTGTCTGAGGCTGAATCTCTTTTTGATTGACAGCGAAATGAACCAATCACCGGTCTTTTGGTGTAGACATCCGTGGGAACATTTACATTGAATTTCCATTAATTTTTCCAACTGTCTATATGTTATGTTTATTTGTCTACTTATTTCTGCTTGGCTCTGGACGAAAGTGGACACTTTTTGCTCTGCTCCCACTCCCCTCCCACTTAGTTCTCTGCATGCTGACTCGGTCAAATGAGCTGTCTTCTATCTTAATTATTCCAGCCTCCTGCTGTATTTTTTTCTTCCCAAAAACAAACCATGTCATTAGCCAGCTGGAGTCTCAGCACTCTGGATAACATTTTTTTCGATGAAAAGAGCCTCTGGGACATCTGCAGCGAGGTACACCTTCGATTCTTGGTAGAAGTGCAAAACGATGTGTCTGACAATAATGTCCGTCGAGGATGTGGAAGACATCTACATGACTTGCATGCCGATAACAGATATCCTGCTGTTTGGATTTGGCAGTTTGCTGATGTATCGCAAAATTCAGCAGACGGGAACAGCTTCATTAGAGAAAAGCTGCCGGTCTTTCCAGATGGTATGGAGCAGGTGATCAACACTCAGACTCATATGTTGACTGAACTCAATTGCAAAGATGGTATTTGAGTCACCTCACAAAATGGAAAAGAACGAGAAATAGTAGCCTGTAAAAATTGATTGAGGATTCGGCTAATTGAAGCCTTTGAGAGTCACAAGCTAAAATTCAACTCAACTGTATTTATAGAGCACTTTAAATCAACCACTGCTGTATACAAAGTGCTGTACGTGGAGCCAAAATAATCCATACAACAACAAACGTTCAGTGGGAGGTCATTCCAAAGAGAGGGACCAGCAACAGAAAAGGCTCAATTCCCTCTGAGCCTCCACTTAGTTCTAGTCTGCAGACCTACTGGGCAGGTGCGTAGGGGCGCAGCAGCTCAGAGAGGTAAGATGAGTCGAGGCCATTTAAAGGTTTGAAAATAAAGAATAGAATCTTAAAAATAATTAAAAATTTTATAGGGAGCCAGTGAAGGGATGCCAAAGTAGACCTTCATCGAGCATTCTGCAAATTGACCTTGTTGAGCGTCCAAAGCTAAAAGACCTTAAATGCTGTTTGAAATTGTTTACAACCTGTAAAAAAAAACTGTTATCTGGACGTTCCCTACTTCCAAAAATGCGCTTGGACGCTAGCATTCCTATCAGCCCCCTTATTCCTTTATATCTTAAGTCTTGAGATCTGTTGTAGATGTCTTTTAAATGGACGCTAAATTTGATGGGGGGGTTTTATTTGTTTGTTTTTTTTCCTTCAGGCTCAAGCCATGCTCCCATTTATGGAGAATGGTTAGGATCTGTCAAAGTCCCCCCCCCTCCTCTTCCCTGTTTTGTTCCTTTTACATTTAAGATATTGGTGCGCTTAACAGCAAACTGCCAGGCTTTGTCTCCATCGGTTGATGATTGTTTTATTTATGTTCCTCTGGACGAGTTGTAACTGGGAAAGTAAACTCCTTGTGTGTGTTTTATACTTGGCCAATAAACCTGCTTCTGATTTTCTTCAATATGAGGTGCCACACACCGAATACATTTATAGTCTCTGACTCCTCTCTTCCTGATTTACCTCCTAGACTTCTGATTTGACATCTCGCCTACGATCTATTATTTTTGTTAATATCATATGCAGCACATATTGACTACAACTCCTGTAGCCATGACAAAACTGTAAACTGAAAATAGTGTGTAACCCAAGCTAATTTTTCTTTATAAAAAATAAAATAACATTCTTAAAATGAATTGGTTCGAAATCGGATTGTTTGTAAACCAAGGTTCTACTGTAATTCCTTTATGAAAAACTAAAATAATTATTTTACACTACTGATTTCTATTTCTGGAAAAAAAGACTAACTTTAATCATGCAAATATTTGGGGATATTTCTCAAATACATTCTTTATAGATTTTTTAAAAACCAACCCCTCATTGGACACTCTCATCGTTAGCTGTAATGTTCAATGGAGTAAGCTCCGAAGTCACTGGGCTTCATAAAACTTTCATTTTGTTGAAATGAAAGCTGGCTGCGATAAAGCCTGTTGTTTAGAGAATCCAGTGAGTTGTCCGATACCTATAACATATGACGCAAATTAAGGATACAAAGTTATGCAGTTACATGAACTCAACATATCCATCCATCCATCCATCCATCCATCCATCCATCCATCCATCCATCCATCCATCCATCCATGCTTAGGACTTTTTTGGAAGAAACCATGTCTTTCGAAAAAATAAAAACAAAAGATAACATGATTCTGAATTTTACTGCCCAACTATGCATATTTATTAACACCGCTCATCCAGTTCAGGGTTATGGGGTGCTAGAGCATATCCCAGCTGATTTCGGGTGAAAGTCGGACTCGACCCTAAACTCGTCGCAGGGCACCTATAGAAACCAACAACCCTTTTCAGCAGGGATGTCCAGCTCCAGGCCTGGAGGGCCATTATCCTGCCTGTTTTCCGTCTTTCCCGGCAGCAACACACCTGATTCAAATAATCAACTCATCAGCCGACTCTCAAGCAGCCTTACAATGATCCTGATTATCTGAATCAGGTGTGTTGCATCCCAGAGAGATAGAAAACAGGCAGGACAGTGGCGCTTGAGGACTGAGTTTGGACACCCCTGCTTTTCATTTAGTCACAACCCACATTGCCTGCACAGAATAGTTTTCTAGTTTGTATCAGACTTATTGTCATTTTAAGATAGCGAGATCCAGGTTATGGACATTTATGGGAAGGAATTCTCTGAATGAGAGTGCATTCAGAACCATATGGTTGTTAAACAGGAACTGCACATGTTGATAAGGCGTAGAAAAAAAAGTAGTGTGTTTCCGGTAACCCGACCGACCGAGAATTTCTACCTCGAACAAAAACGTTCCGGTCGGCATTTTTTTCAAACCTTCTACATTTTTGTGTAATAATAATAATAATAGTACATTTCATTTATACGCGCCTTTCAAAACACTCAAGGACGCTTTACAATCAAAACAAGAACAATAAAACCACAGACAAAATTATAAATAATAAAAAGAAAGATGTTTACATCGGTGCAAACTCTCGCGATATTCACGTTGAGCATGCGCGTCATTTGCCGTCGTGTGTCAACAACATTGAATCATGGCGGTGGCCGCGATCTCCGAAAATAGTTTAGACTGTGTTTTGTGTGTTGCAGTCTAGCATTACTACACCTTGCGACAAATATTTTAATCATAGTTACCATGCTACAACCAGTAAATTATAGAATAACCAATACTTTTTCATAATATTTTTCACAGCGATTAGCCTACAAATCTAATGACCAATTTGCCATGTAATCGTGCCTCGCGTCGTCCGTCTCTCGCTCTCGTATTTTGTGCATACGTCACAGGTGAGTTTAGTGATACGCCCTTCGGACATTCATACGAAAAATCAGACTGGCATTGCCATTTCTTAAATGACGTAATTAGTAGACCTTTGTGAGTTTTTTTCGCCGCCATCTCAAACTTTCATCCGCGCGATTCCTCAATTTATGGACTAAAATAGCAACCATACGCACCTATCTGTTGCGTCCCCAGCACGCAAAACGAAAGTAAATTCGAAGAAACACACCCACACACCACAAACACACAGAGGCACAGTGAAATCGCGTTGATCACACAGTCAAGTCGTGTGCGGTGACTTTAATGGTTAAACTATGTTTCGTACCGTAAAATGACGCCACGGAAGCGACACGCTACCGGTAACTATTGTTACGTGAAATCCTCAGGCTTGCCGTAGTTTTTTGTTTGTTTGTTTGTTTTCGTTCGGCGGCGAGCGGGGGTTTCAATGTCTCCTTGTTTTATGTTTTATGGTTATTTTGTTTACATTTATGATGGAGGCGTGGAAAAAATATTTTAAAAAATAAAAACATTTGTCCGACCTACCGACCCTATGCCGAAATTTCATGTTACCGGAAACACACTACTATTTTTTCTACGCCTAAGGACAACTGGAGGAAGTAATGATATAAAGAGGAAGTACAGGCTTCAGAACCTCTGGAGGATGAGTCATGAACCTCTTTAATGCAAAGGGCTACCAGTGGTGAGACGCAATTCTGAACATATTTGTTTTAGTTTTTGTGGCCCGTTGGTCCACTGGTTAGCGTGTCGACCTCCCAGTGCAGAGGTGCAGGGTTTGATTCTGGCTCTGGCCTTCCTGTGCGGAGTTTGCATGTTTACCCGTGCCTGCGTGCGTTTCCTCCCACATACCCAAAACATGCGTGGCAGGTTAATGGAACACTATAACTTGTCCATAGGTGTGACTGGAAGCGCAAATGGTTGTTTGTTTCTGTGTGCCCTGCGATTGACTTGCAACAAGTTATGGTACCAGTTTTAAAAGATAACACACCATTTTACACAAATGTCATATAATCTAGTCCCAAACTCTCAGACCTGCATCTACAACACTCACAAAATATATTCACCTTACCTCTTCAAATTTCTTGGCCTTGTACAGTGCTGCTCCCTTCAGAAAGTTCAGCAATATTATGTCACACAGCACAGTACCCTAAATGAAAAATGCTAAATCAGCAGACAATCACAACTTGAGCAAAGCACATCATTTATTACTTCAGAGCACTTATTGAGGAAATAAGGTCTACAAAGGTTGATTACATCTGACAAGTGTTTAGTCAATTCAAGAACACACAACACAAAAGAGCTGCCATAAAATTTGTACATTTGAATTTTCACATGATGGTTGTAGAATAGATGACTTAATTGTTTGTGTTGACTTTTTACTTTTTCCCTCGTTTTGCTGCATTCGTGCAACGGTGAAGTCGAGGTACCGGTAATTACATTGATAAAGTGATCTCAATCACCCTTGATGACACATGCCTCCAAAATCATGTGGGATGCCATTTCATTTCATAAAATGCAAGAGATTTAACAAAATTTAACAGTGATTTTGTGGCCTGGACTAGATCTAATCGTAGAAGGAGTTGGAGCGCTCTGTAGGTGTTATGGGCCTAAATTAGTGGGAATTCTGTGAATGGAGGGTTCCCACCAGTTGACCCCAATTTGATGTTTTTCTCCTCTCCCACTCAAGATATCAAGCAAGAGGCTGAGTCGATTATTCAAGGGATTTTACTATGGAGTCATATAATCTATACTGTAAGATGATCAGTCTTAGATTTACATTCAATCTATTTTGTACAACGTTCTGTCACACTCACCACTCCGATTGAAGTAAAGGCTGCTACCATGTTTATAAGTGTGGGAATCATGTTGAACTTGCCCGCCTAAAATGGAAAACATTCATCATAAATGTCATTAAGCAACATCTTTTTAACATCACCGAAGTGCATGAACATACTCACATTTCCATTGACGAGTACATCAAACCTTATAGCATAGGCTTTCACCAGTGTACGATACTCAGTCCCATTTTCCATCTTATAATATTTGGCAAACCTCCAATAAAGAAAACATAAATCTTGGGTTATATGAAACAAACGAGGACTCATGATTCTGTGTGTCATGAATTGATCATTACATCATAGATTGTACTGACCTCCAGTTCTTCAAATCATTTCTTAAAACTCACCCGTTTTGCAATGCTATTAACACCTTTTAATCTCTTTTACCCATTTCTGCTTTGTTTTACTTCTTCTAAATGTGTTTGTTTTAAATCATGTATGCTTGGCTTTGAAGTGTACATTTTATCCCGTGTTTTAAACTCCTGTAAAGTGTCTGAGTACAATGAAAAACGCTTTTGAAATTAAATGTATTATTATTATTATTATTATTATTATTATTATTATTATTATTATTATTATTATTATGGGCTCCCCTCTTATGGGAGCGGCCAAAGTGGTCAGGTGTACTGTGAGCTGCGTGGCAGTCAAAGTCGGGGAACTGGGTGATCTTATATCCAGCTACAGAAGCTGTCTTTGAGATGTGGAATGTCACCTCTCTGGTCGGGAAGGAATCCAAGCTTGTGTGTAAGGCAGATAAATTCTGACTAGACATAGCTGGGCTTGTCTCCACACACAGCTGGGGCTCTGGTCTCTGTCCTTTTGAGAGGGATTGGACTTTATTCCACTCTCTTGACTTGCCCATGGTGAGAGTCACCAAGCAGGTTTGGGCATACATTACTAATTGCCTCTTGACTTGGTGCCTGCAGTTTGGGGTTTAATCCCAGTGGATGGGAGGGTAGTCTCCCTCCGCCTTCGAGTCAGGGGATGGATCTTGACTGTAGTTTGTGCCTATGCCCCAAAGAGCAGTTCAGAGTACCCATCCTTTTTGGAGTCCTAGAAGAGTGTCCTGGAGAGCGTTCCCTCTGAGTACTCGCTCTTTCAGCTGGGGAACTATTCAGCAGGGTTTATCCTCCCTGTCTATATGTGTGTACTGTACTTTCATGACCATAAGACACACATGAAAGTCTTGAATTTTCTCCAAAATGGACGTGGTGCTTCATAATCCGGTAGCCAGCGGGGTCTGCTTGACTGACTGATGTGCCCACATGCTGCTTATATCGATGAAAGGCGGATGTAACCGAGGACACTGTACGTACGTTAAGTGGGATGGGTGGACGTGAAAGGGGATGCTAAGGCACACCCCCATTATGTGCATTGTGCAAAACAACATCCCGAAAATGGCAGGTACAAAGAGACACGCTTACGAAGCACAGTATCAACTGAGAGCTATCAGTTACCATGGGAATCGTCAACTAATCCATGGTGCTTGGTGCTTGTGTTTTGTCAAAACGGTGCCATCTAGCCATCAGGGCAAGGACCACCGTGGCACAGCTACATCCGGCTGATTACAAGAAAAAGCGGGCCATCTTACGCTCCAAGTGCGGAAGCCTTGATGGATTTGTGGATAAGGATTGATAAAAAAAAATGACGTGAGTACATTGTCAAATACTTACGTTAAATTGAGTCCAACCAAACTCAGTTTTGCTCACACTGCCTTTTTAAAAACATATACTAGCGTGCGTGCATGTTACCATACTTTTTAAGTTAGTGTATGTTTTACCATGCCAGCATTCAATAATATTATGTGCCTTGTGTATGTTTTAAACTGACACTACACCTTTTAATTTGGTGTGTCGTATGGTCGTGAAAATACTGTATATGTGTTTTGTAGACTTGGAAAAGGCATTCAACCATGTGCCCCAGGGAGTTCTCTGGGAAGTGCTGAAACCCCGGATATGGCCTGTACGGGCCCTGGACAACTAATGTCAAACGTTGGTCTGCATTGCTGACACTGAAGTCTGATTCATTTCCAATGATGTTTGGACTGCGCCACAGCTGCTCTTCATCACGCACTGCATTCATAACCTTGATGGACAGAATTTCTAGGTGTAGTAAAGTGGTTGAGAGGGTCTAGTTTGGTGGCCTCAGTATCAAGTTTGGATGCCTCTCTCGTAAGGTGTTCTGGGCATTTCCCAGACACGCTGGGGAGACTATGTCGACTGGCTGGACTGTAAACACCTCAGCATCCCCCTGGAAGACCCAGATGAAATAGCTGGCAACAGGGAAGTCTGGGAAAGCTGGTTCCCCCGTGACCCGATCTTATATGAGCGGAAGTGGATGAATGGATGGATGAATCAAGGTATAGTTCAAATAACATTTTATGTAACTCGATGTAAAGGAACTTTGAAAAAGCTCAGTGAATATGTTTCTTTCAGTTTAATCTGCATTTATTATTATTAAATATCTTCATGATCTTGAATCTAAATACCTGAAATTGTAACCAAGTGAGACAGCATTCTTCTGTGACATCGCATCCAGTCGGGTGAATGAGTATGAAGGGTTGCACTGGTCATCTGATTTGTCCAAATCACACATCCAGCCAATCTTTATTCCTATCACTCCTCCCTAACAAGGAGTCACATGGAGAAAAAGAGTCATATATATTCCACAAGATCCTAATATGTACAGAGCAGTGTCGCAGTCCAGGTTATACGCATGTATACGGCATATACCTACTTGTTTTTCAGTCAGCTTTGCGTATACTTCTGAATCCCCCCTGATGCGCACTGCTCAGTAATATCTGAACGTGGTGTGGTGAAGCCACGATACGACTGTTGAGCCAATGTCACGTGTGGCATGCTGGAGCCTATCCCAGTTGTCTTCAAGCAGTAGGCGATAGGCGCGGTACATCCTGAACTGGTTGCCAGCCAATCACAGCGCACAATATATGTGTGTGTGTGTGTGTGTGTGTGTGTGTGTGTGTGTGTGTGTGTGTGTGTGTGTGTGCGTGCATGCGTGTGTCTGTGTGTGTTTGTGTGAATATATACATTCATTCATTCATTTTCCGAACCGCTTCATCCTCACTAGGGTCGCGGGGGGTGCTGGAGCCTATCCCAGCTGTCTCCAGGCAGTAGGCGGGGGACACCCTGAACTGGATGCCAGCCAATTGCAGGGCATACAGAGACGAACAACCATCCACGCTCACACTCACACCTAGGGACAATTTGAAGTGTTCAATCAGCCCGCCATGCATGTTTTTGGAATGTGGGAGAAAACCGGAGTACTTGGAGACACACACACACACACACACACACACACACACACACACACACACACACACACACACACACACACACACAAATATGTATATGCTGTATTCTTCTGCTCTGCATGTCATATCAGTCACTTATATTAAATCTTTTATGTGATTATGAACAGTAATACGAACTAAAATTCACTTATCCATTTCATGTTTCCCTGTGTCCATGTTCTCCTTGATTTTGTGTTTCCAAACAATGCTCTCTTGTAAGTTATACAGTATCAAAGACTATCAAGGTATTAGGACATAGAGATGATTTCTGTCTCATTCAGCAGTTGAAATCAAATTCACTGTACTTCTTCAATGCAAAACCAATTTTGTTTCAATAGTTTTATAGGAAATTCCATATGAGGTACAGTATTTGTACTCATCGTCCACACACATTGTTGAGAAGTCATGCAAATGGATTAAATACTGTATGTGAACAATGTGAAACACAGTCACAAATAAATGCATTTAGTGCATGTTACCTTGTCTGCAAGTTTGGTGAAGTTTTGCTGTGCATAGCGGACTACATCTCCCACTTTGAAGATAGGGCAGTAAGTATTGTTAACCATGTCAAAGTTACATTTATTGATGTACTTGCCAGTGATGGTTGGGAGGAAATTGCCTCTGCACAGAAAGAAAAAAATATACTGTAACGCATTATACAGTCAGTTGTGGTAGAGCATTATTAGCAGGGTTACATTTGAGCAATCCAGATATCCAATACAGTGGTACCTCGACTTATGAACGTCTCTTCATACGAAATGTTCAAGTTACGAAATGTCTCAACAGGAAAATATTGCCCCTTGTTACGAAAGAAATTTCAAGGTACGAAAGGTAAAAATACAGTATGGGCTGCTAGTCGGAGCGCCGAGTCTCTTGAACGCAACATACTTATAGCTGCTCTGCCATTGGCTATTATCGAGGATCAGCCTGGCATGTCATTGGCTAAGAGGGAACTCTACCATATGTGTCTACGCGTGGAGATAGATAAATATGTGTTTTAGAGGTAAGATCGGGCCTAAAAAATCCAGCCCAACCTGACCCGGCCCGCGGGTATTAAAGCCCGACCCGGCCCGAGCCCGACCAATTAACGAGCCTGAAGGAAACCCGAAATTTCATATTTTATTTGTGAGGAATCGGAGGAGGAGGGGTGATTTATGATAACAAATTAAAGCCTGTCTTTTGTAACGAAGGTGTGGACCGTTTGGAACCTCCGCTCCATTTCCCACGTCAGGCCTCCAGCAAAGCATGCCAATCTCATTCTTCAGCGTTCTCTGATCAACGCTAAACATTTTTAGTGATCTTTTTATAATAATGATTTCTAGTCTAGTCAGTCAGCTGTCTTGGTGCTTTTCGATCTCACTGCAGCTTCCGATACTGTGGATAATGAGATTTTATTATCAGGGGTAGAATTAGATGTTGCAATTAAAGACACTGCTCAGGAATGGTTCAGGCTATATCTCATTGGGAGACTTTTGTGTGTGTGTGAGAGAGAGTTGGCCCTTTTTCATCAGCTCACACACGCCTTATGTGTCAAGTGCCCCAAGGCTCTATACTGGGCCCGTCTTTTTTTCCCCATTATATAAGTTGCCACTCGGTTAAATTTTCAGGAAATATCACATCTTTCATTATTTTACAGATGATGTTCGTATATATGTTATTCACATCTAAAGGTGGTTCATTCCAGTCGTTTCAAAACTGTCTGAAAGAAGTGAAAGATTGGCTAAATCTAACTTTCTGACGTTAAATGACCATAAAATTGAAGTAATCTTGTTTAGTGAACCAGACCATGCCATTGACCTTGGTGTTCCTCGCAGTTCCTGTACAAAGAATCATTGACAATTCTTTTAAACTAGATAAGCAAACCAGCGAAGTGGTAAAAGCAAGCATCTTTCAGCTGTGACTGATTGCTAAAGTAAAATCCTGACTTGCCTTCAGACCAGCTGGAAAAAACTAATAAACCTTGAACTTGAAAAGTGAAACATTCATCAGAATTTTACCATTTCACATTTTATCAAATCAACTTACTTTGTGTAGTTGAAGGTTGGAAATCGAATACTGTTTTTGATGAAAATTGTGAAATTTTCCACTTCCATCATTGGTGCGCTGACATGAAGGGAGAAAAATAAAATGAGTCCAATTGTTTGTGAGTGAAGACTGTTTGAAAAGTCACAGTTTGAGTCCCAGTGAGGAAAAAAATAAACTGACACTAGTTGATCTGCTTCCTGACAAGTGTCCAAGGCGTCTTTCACCAACAATCGTTTCTTCTGTCTTAAAGGTGAATATAATTAAATGTTTTTATTTGCATGTCCTTAAATTGGTTCGTATGAACAATGCAATTTGGCTGGAGGCATAAGAAATTGTTCCCAACTTGCATTCTTTTTTCAATGTGTGCTGGTAAAAATGTCATCGGGCTACGCCTCCATGCAAATCCGGGAAACAAATAAATTAACATGTCATCTGACCTGGTGTGGCTGGAAAGAGTTGGGAATGGTGAGGTTGGATTGGATTGGATAAACTTTATTGTCAAATGTACTATATGTGTAACATACAGCACAGATGAAATGTCTTCCCTCTCAACATGAAACAAGAGGAGCCGCTGCGGGTGTCCACGCCGCCATCAAAAGAAAAGTTAACAAAAAATGACAACATAATACAAAACAACACATGAGACACAGACAATCGTGCACTCTTAACCACTTTCCTGCATACACTTTGTTGTCTGACGCAGTTATAGATGAAAGAGGAGCGATTCAAAGTGTCCTTTTCACCAGTGGATCAAAGACGTCATGCTGCAATGTGCACATGTCTGCTACAAGCTAAGCTTGAAAGCAACAAGAAGCTGTAGCATCCGAAGCTGTAGCATCCATTAACGAAAAAGAGATTGGCTCTCTCCTCCTGTCCCATGTAAGTCCGCTTCAATTCCAAGCCGCGACTCCCAGTTCCACATACACATCGGCGCACATACAGTCATTCTGCTGGCTTCATCAAGCAACGTTTTTTCACGCTGGAGCAGTTTCCACCCCCAAGTGGAGTCAGGGAAGAAAACATAGATGTATGCAACATTGCAGTAACTTACGTTTTTATGGTATCAATCTCAGCAGGACACCACCCTTTAATTTCACACGTCTTGACAGTGGCTTTGTAAGATACACATCTCCCCGTAAGAATTCCTGGGCAACAAAAGAATAAACAGTCAGACACTTTTTCACACTTTCCTCTGCATGGATAGATGCATCTATACACTCGAACAAAGAGATTATAAACTCACCATAACTTCCTGGTTTGTTAAGAAGCCGTGTGCAGTTGCTGTCATGGGTACAAATATATTTATCCTCACTCTACAAAACACAGAATTCCACAAAGTTATTAAATGTACATGAATCAACAATAAACCAATAAATCTCAATTCATTATAGACAGGCACCAGACTGGTAATGTCTCACAGGAATTCGGTTAAAATTAAGACACAGGCTTGGATCTTGAAAACCTTGAAAACAAAATGGCTGGAGTGAAAAATCAAAAAACCATCCCGGTACATTTGATTTAGGACTATATAAATTAGCAGGTACGTTCAGCAATTCGAGATCCATAGACTTTTTTTTTAAGTCCATTTCAGCAAGAGTCTAAAAAAAAACAAGAAGTGAGCTATGAGGTTTTCTTTTGGGTGGAGAGGGGGGAGTCCAATTATGGCCCATATTTGCACATTAACAGGAGTCATACTTTTGCACCCTTGTCCTACTGGGAGAATTAATCTGGCTGACTTCAAACTTTCGCTCTTAACACATAGGACAACAAAAGTGAGAAAAAGTTATCATAATACTCATTGATGATGGTGGGGCATCAAAATTTGCATTTAATATTTCTTTCGCTACAAAGAGGAAATGCTTAATATATCCCCTGCACATGCTCCCAAAAATACCAAATTTCACATGTACGTAAATAGCCACAACTGGAAGACATCCAAATGGTGTTCTATTGTACTATTGTGCCACCCAGTCACGAGATTTGTCATTTTTTGCATGGAGGCCGTTGAATGATTCCAACTGAAAATTTGTCAGAAAGGCATCAAGACGTTCATGCTCCATGCCGATTACTGTGACCTTTTGGCGAAGGCCGTGGCCATTACGGTGCCGTAAAGTCTGATGATTTACCATGAAAATAAAAGCTGTTGTAAGTTACAATACAATACACTACAATACATCCTGATTTATACAGCGTATTCACAACAGCTGCAGCTGTAACAAAGCGCTTTACAAAAAAGTTAACATAAAATAATATAATAATAAACACAACACACAGAATAAAAACACGGACAGTCGTGCACTTTTTCCCTTGACCTAAAACATTCTGTCTTCTCAAAATTTCTTGCATTTAATGTTTGGCCAGGCCAGAAGACATTGATTACCTTGTTTTTCATCATAGTTATAGGCCGCCTACTGGCTAAAGGAAATACTGTAGATCGTTTATTTGTTAATATTTTTCTCCTAACGGGTTAATCAGGTATATCTCATATCGAAGAGTCTTGACGCCTTCATGGAGCTAGAAAAAAAAAAGTTTGTGACTTTTTGTAAAACGCGGTTACCATGGCAATGCACAGTTCAGCAAGAAAACACTAATTTTGAGGCGTAAACATGCACGAAAACTCATTCGAACTAGTACACACATCAGGCCTGGCATCATCATCACAATTTTAAAAGGTTATTGTGCAATTAAGAAACAATGGCTCAACAATGTCCCCGACAAATTTAGAGTGAAGCATCTCTGGTTGTACTTAAATTAAATTTAATGTTCAAACTGATCAACTTTATTGTTGGATGAGCATTTGTCAACATTCTCAGTCTTTTTTTTCCCTACTTGTTCCAGCGTTTTTGGAACCTGTTGCAGCCATAAAATTCAAAGTTAATGATTATTTGCTAAAAGCAATAGTTTATCAGTTTGAATATTAAATATATTGTCTTTGTAAATTAATATTGAACATGATTTTCAAATCATTGTATTCTGTTTTTATTTATGCTCAACATAATTGTCACGTAGGCGGCCCGGTAGGCCTGTGGTTAGCACGTCGGCTTCACAGTGCAGAGGTACTGGGTTCGATTACAGCTCCGGCTTCCCTGTGTGGAGTTTGCATGTTCTCCCCGGGCGTGCATGGGTTTTCTCCGGGTGCTCCGGTTTCCTCCCACATTCCAAAGACATGCATGGCAGGCTGATTGAGCACTCTAAATTGTCCCTAGGTATGAGTGTGAGCGTGGGTGGTTGTTCGTCTCTGTGTGCCCTGCGATTGGCGGGCAACCGGAGTGTCCCCCGCTTACTGCCCGGAGATGGCTGGGATAGGCTCCAGCACCCCCCGCGACCCTAGTGAGGATCAAGCGGTTCGGAAGATAATGAATGAGTGAATGAATGAATAATTGTCACGTAACGTGGTGGTGGTGGACCCCAAAAAACAGGCAAGAGGGAGGAGCAGGGTGTATTTGAAAGATTGTATTGCTAAAACACAGAAAACTAAATTCAAAACAAACAAAGTCCTAACAACAAACAAAGTCCAAAGTATCAAACAAAAACCATGGCAGAAGCTAAAAACTCAATAACAGAAATTGAGTCCTGAAACCGGGAGTCCTTTTATAGCCACTAATTACCTAACGACCAACAGGTGGTGTGCAGCTGCAGGGAAAAGCCCCACAGTGCCACCTGTTGGTCACAAACCAAAACATGACAATAATGTCCCAAACTCATTGCAATTGGATTTGCAGAATCCTGATTACAACAGGAAAAAAAAAAATTCTTACTGTCTTATCTATACTCTATCAAAAAAAAATTAAAGTAAAAACATATTGCTTACGGATGTGCTACTGTCTGTCTAGTTTTAAAACTACCATTTAAAATTGTTTCATCCTCAGGTTCTTCTCAAAATTTCTCTGTTGTCAACGGTCAAAGCTCATCAAGGTCCTCTCAAGTCTCTGCCAAATCATGGACCTTTCTGAGTGTCATTGTAAAAGTATTATAAAAGGTTTATAATTTTTTATGGTACTGCATAAATAAACTGTACACTGTTTATATGCACATATGAAAATTAACTTTTTAAACCTCATTTTTAAAATATATATACAGAGATAATAAAATAATTAATCTTTGCATTGCATCATATTTTATCACATTGTATCCTAATAGCGTGATTGTATTACTGTATATCATAAAGTGAGTGAATCGTATGATACTGTATTGCTAACTGTGGAATGTGTGGTATTGTTGGCCGTATACTGTACTGTTTAGTGATAAATATTGTATGGGCCTCGGTGTTGGAACTGCACACGAATGATTGAACCCCATGACTACGAAGACAGGTGCTACTTCACCCACTACCATTCACCACAAAACTGGCCTCCTCCATTGAACAAACAACCCAGTTACCCATTCTTCATCGCTTGAAATGGCAATACTTCACCAGTTTCACTCATAGCAATGACAGGTGCTGACCTCTGGACAGTATCCTTGAACTTGGTTTTCTGTTGTTATCAGTTTGGTTATGATGCAGAAGACAGAAGCTCCCTAAACAAATAAATGAGCACATCACCAATGTATGCTAAAAAACGTCAGCCACTGAATTTTTCATACCTGTGTTGGCGTGACATAGTCTGCGACATCCATGACTTTGTCATTGTAGACTCCAAAACCTTTTACCTTTGTCATCACAGAAGATTCAATGGCCGTGTCCCTCACTTGATAAGCCTTTTCATAGACAAACACCCAACTGAAATACAACGTGAAAAAAACTGAGTAGTGAAACAGCGAGGCCACTGGTCAGTGGCTGATTTATTGACTTTTTTTCAGATTTGTTTTTGACGTGTGTACAGTAAAACGGCAATGATAGCACAGAGCAATGAAATTCTTACTTTGGTCGTCTCTGTGTACTGATACAAATAATATAAAAACATACAGTATGAGCTATTTCAAACCGATTGAAGATTCAAATTTAAGGAAAAAAGTCAGTAGACTGTACACAAGGACGATTTAAGAACAATAACAATTAACCCCCCCACATTGCACAAAAGAAAAAAAAACTCTATATTCAATATCAGCAGTGGCTGCAGTCGAGTTAGTGCAAAAAGTAGAATATAGTTTATATATATACAGGTATATATAGATAGATATAGATATACCATATATATATATATATATATTGTTAAATAAAGGTATTAATTAATGTCAATTTTATACATATTTACATTGTGATGCAGAAAGAGGGATATATAATTTTTTACTGCATTTATGTGTAGTTTAGGTTATTACCTGCTTCTGATATAATTCTGTTACAACTCCAATAAATGATCAAAAAGTACAGAACGAGAGATCCTTCCGTGCTGACCGACAATCCCTATTCAGGGGCCCGTGAAAAACGGAATTAACTGAACAACTCCATTACGGATTGCCAGCGAGAGCCTCCATTACAAGCATCCGAAATGATGTCGACACAAAACCGTAGAGAGACTTCTGAGCAAGAAGGACCAACAGAATCAGCATAGCCCGACTGCTGTGTTCCAAGCAAATTTGAGAAAATCGAAGTATGCAACCATTGTTTAAATCCACTATAGGCTGAGTACTAGTTTACCTTAGATGTGCACTTTATAATGTTATATTGCGCTGTTTTGATTAAATAAAAAGAGCTGTTCAAGCAGCTGTTGTGTGACAAAATATTTTTTTCACTGTTGTTGATGGTCAGTAATATTGTGTGAGAGATAATGTGTGAATAACTGCTCCAAGTGAAAAATGTTCATGTAAAATTGAAAATCGAAATTGTTATTTCAGTAAATATTTGCATTTTGCACATAGAAAACTGATTCGTGATTCCATGTTGATGAGAGCATTAAAATGGGGGAAAATAGGACAAAAAATATAAAAGGAAATTCAGAAACGATAAAAAATGCGTGAGTAATCACGATTAATTTTTAGTTAATTTGAGTTAATTATGACAGTTTAGTTTTTAATTAGATTAAATATTTTAATTATTTGACAGCTCTAATATATATATATATATGTGCCTGTGCACATATATATATATATATATATATATATATATTAGTGCTGTCAAATGATTAAAATACTTAATCGTGATTAAAAACGCAACTGTCATAATTAACTTATAAGTTTGCTTTGAACACAGCAGTCAGGCTATTTTGATTCTGATGGTCCTTCTTGCGCGGAAGACTCTCGATGGTTTTGTTTTAGACATCACTTCGGATGACAACACTTGATTCGAGGCACAACACTGGAGACGTTTTATTTTCAGTGTTGTCGCTACCACTGCACCGCTGAACTCTCGACGTGCCTCAGCACATGTCAATGTCAGATGAACACAGAGAAGCTCCACCCCCTTTATTTATATGGTGAAATATATGAGCAAAATTGTATCATGTTTAAAGTTTCATTTAATCTGAGCACATCTAAACGTTTGGGTGCGTATACAGCACCCCCAAATGCCTGTGCACAAAGGCGCCGGCCACCTGGCCGGAGGGCCGCTGGAGTCCACAATTAGCACGTCAATGCAGGTGGGCGATCACAGGGGAGATTGCGAAACTCGGACACAAAAGGTGAATGAATAATTCGGGAACAGCGGTTGAACAACAAAAGACGATTTGAGAACACCCGTCGCGCCCAGGCCGTCCGCAAAGTCTGCGACATGTTGTTTCAATGTAGACCAGACAGAAAGGCGCCAACGTACTGGTGGTTCAAAGTTTAAACACAGGTAACCAATCACTACCGAGGGCCGGACCGGGGGTGCGGTATGCAAATATCGGGGGCAGTGTTTTTCTTGTATGTTACAATAAAAGTCCGAATTGGCGGGAAGGGAGGGAGAGGGTGTGATCATCGGGGCAACAACCGTCGTTCGCTCTCAGAGATCCCCTCCCGCCGATATTGAAGACAATTTTCCCTGTGTGCCGAGTCATTCTTTAACTTTGTCCTAGAAAAATCTCTGACATATGGACACGGAACACAGTAACCTTCCACACAAAATAGTTCCAAACAATTAACAATCGCATCGGTGGCATACATCGTACTCAACAGGGTACCTGCTCTTTATTCACCAGAGGCTCATCAACCTAGTCTCTTATTTCTCTCCCGAAACAGTGTCTTCTCCCGCTTGGTGTACCTTTGCCTTCTCCCCCACGTACAATTTCTGTCCACAGCTTGTAAGGAGGCTCTCGCTGGCAATCCATAGTGGAGTCGTTAGATGCAATGCGAATGATTTCAGCTTGAGTCTAGCTGTGGACAATGTTGACAGGCTTGCATGCAGTAGCCATACACTTAGCTATGGCATCAAGCAAATTTGTTATTCGTCGTGTTATACATTTTCTTCGCTTTGAAATTATCCATAGCTGTCTGTCTTTGACAAGGGGGCGGAGTACTCACATCAGCTGTGTGCTTAGCCATTAAGTGGTATTTCAGACTCGACGTGCTATGATGATAGCTCAGTTTACGACTGCAAATCTGGCAGTGAAACCATCTGGCAACTCTTTAAAAGTAAACTTCCTATTGATAAACTCTTTAACTCATTCAGTACCAGCCAATTCTAGACCAAGTCTGAAAAGACATTTAAAAACGTCTTTGGGAGTGAACGAGTTAAGTATCCGTTTTCGGTGTGTCGCGCTGCCATGGCTGGCAAAACAGACATGGGTGTGGACCTGTGCAGCGCGCTTGTTGTTTTGTTTCCGGTATATTTATAGAGCAACGTAACATCCGCTGTGATGTGTTGCCGCATTAATCTCGCGATAAAAAATTTGATCACGTTAAAATTTATTTAAATTGATGCCGATAATAACGCGCTAAACTGACAGCTCTAGTAAAAATATTTATATAATTAGGTTATTTTTATTATTATTATTAATTAAAACTAATTTGATTTGGAATAATTCAAAAGTAATTACAAGTATTCAAGTTGCGTCACTTGAATATTATGGTAAGTTAATTACATTACTAAATACATTTTATAACAGGTAACTAGTACTTAGTATCGGATTACATTTTTTCAACAATCCCAACCCTCAAAGCCCTTGATTGATCATTCAGCGTATATCTATAATCGAATAGTTCTGTCATCTTTCGACTCAATGCTTGAAATACAGTTGCAATATTTTAACACGTTTGTCATGTACTGTATTTAGCAACATTGTACATTTTTGGTTCGGATTTGTTGTTCGGCCAGATTGGTACTCACCCAATGAAGTAAGTAAAGATGAGGAGTTGGACAGCTCGGTTGATGATGCCGATTGTCCAGCTCTTGACAACCACTGACTTAGTGGTTTCATAGGTGAAGAAGTCAGTTATGCAAGACCACATGCCAGTACTGTGTAAGTAAGTATGAACACCAGGTGAAAAAAACCCCATAAATGACAATACAATCATGCAAATGATGCAGCGCTATTAAATTCACAGCGAAGATTTAGCGGTATTTCAACTGTAACAGCTGAAATTACTTTAGCATTACAGCTTTCATTCCCAAAATGACATTAACGATTTAATAAAAAACATAATTTCTGACCATTAACACCAACAGTGGTATCCAAAAATAGAAGGGGTGTATGACTTCGCAATTGCCAGCTGTTAATTTCCACTTCAAAGAGAAATCACTGGAACAAAGACAAATTCATCTGTTTTTCATGTGCTTCAATACTCCAAGCGCCCATGCCATCGAAGAAGCTGTTCCCTCTCTCTATTATTCCACCCTCACCCACTTTTGTCTAAGACACCGCCCTCAGGCTCTCTCACCACCTTCACCAATCCGATTATCATCAGCATCATGTTTCCACTTTCTCTCAATTTAATGCTCTCACAGCGCAACACACACAAGCACGTACATGCGCACATGCCCACACGCAATGGACCTGATTCATGACGATGCATTTGCACAAATTTGGGATTTATCAAAATCTTCGTACTTTAATTTGTACATACTCTGTGAACAAATTCTGAACCTCCTCAGATCCTGCACATGCACAGTTAATGATGCATCTACTTTCCCAAAAAACGTCAAACAAACATATTTTACCCAAGATTCACAACATATTGAATATTGCTGTGATTTATCCCTCCATCCATCCATTTTCTGATCCACTTATCCTCACAAGGGTCGCAGGGTGTGCTGGAGCCTATCCCAGGTCTCCTCGTACAGTAGGCGGGGTACACTCTGAACTGGTTGCCAGCCAATCGCAGAGCACACATAGATGAACAACCATCCGCACTCACACTCACACCTAGGTACTATTAAGAGTGTTCCATCAACCTGCTACACATGTTTTTGGAATGTGGGAGGAAACCGGAGTACCTAGAGAAAACCCACGCAGGCACGGGGAGAACATGCAAACTCCACAGAGAAAGGCCGTAGCTGGAATTGAACCCTGCAATTCTACACTGTGAGGCAAGTTGACCACCGGGCTGGCACTGTCATTTATAAACTAAATTATAATTTTGATTATAATTTAATAGGCAAGTTGTTAATGTGTTGACTAATATTCTAAACAACCTTGAAGTACACTTGTCATCACTGCCACCCTTGTGCTGTGAAGTACATGTTTGTAATAATGTATCTGTATCCTGATGGCAGCATTTTATATTCAGTCTGTTGTGATGGAAAGGGACTATGCTGCTCTTCTCGCTCGATAAAGTGAGGAAAGATCTTGGTAATTTAGGCCTCCGATTTTACAGCCCACCTTTACAATGTATTGCAAGCACTTTTTGCTTCGAATGGAAGGGATGTAAGGGAACAGACATACTAAAACAAGAATAAACCATTTTCATAAAAACAGAATAAACATTATTCCTAAGTATTTATAATTTTCAAGTACCTCCGCAGACTGGCCAAGGATAAGAAAAGAGGGAAGAGGAGAAGACTTCCTTCTCAAATCAATGAGCATTTTCTTGGTTTGTTTTAGAAACATTGATTTGTAAGAAAGAACTACATTTCCATGATCGGGATTCTCATCGTTTAAAAGTGACATAATTCCAGAATCTTCCATAAATTTGATGAAGAATCTATCCCTTTGATTACTCTGTCACTCATTTGCATATAAAAACTATAAAGCAGTGATAGAACACATCCTTTTAGGGATCCGGTGGAACATAAACGGACATTGGATTAAATTAAACGCCATTAATGCTCACTTTCTGAGGTATATCTGGCAGCCAGGAAACTAGACTGTTGTCAACATTGTGGGTGTTGGTGAGCCCATCTGCTAAAATGTGAGTTTGTATGCAATGAAAAGCTGAAGAGAAATCAATGAATGGAAAACACGCAGAATTCCTCACACCATCCAGATGGCATTGTACAATACTCAAGAGGGTGCATACAACATCAGCAGCCATAAAAGCGAATTGGAATGGATACAATTTGTCCTGCAGCAAATCTATATTCTCATTTTTGATAATTTTCTTCAAAGACCTTTATGACCAGGGGATTGAGAGCTCCAGGTCTGGAGGCATAAAGAGATTTGGGCTGAAAAGTCTTTGACAACAGCCACAAGAGTCCTTCCAGAGGCAAGGAACCGGATGAAGATGAAGAGGCTTCTCAAAATTGGAGGAAAGATTCCGGCCAGTGGTTTTGTACGATTCTTCAGAAGACGGCAACGAATGTTGTCAGGACAAGGACTTTTCTCTTCTTTCACTCCCCTAAAACGTTTGAAAATGAAATGACAGTTAATACGGATAAATGGGTGTATCTCAGACAGTTTTGGGGGAGTGTCTCTGTATATTGACAGCTCAACACTAAAATCATGAGTATTAAAAATGCTGTAAAAAAATATTTAAATCATTTGCGAATTTGAGGTCTCACTTGCCAACAAGAGAAATGGAATGTTGTTTGGACTGCACTCCCATGGATTTGACTCCGTCTCAAGCAGGGCATGCAATCTCAATGCCCATCACGGTTTGCACTTTTTTCTTACATCTTATTACCCATCACAATGTTCCTCGCCCATCAGAAATCTTCATCCAAGCCTTCTGCAGGAGCCTCCAGGTTTTCTGCAACCTAACCTTATACATGTACTGTATATATATACTGTACTGTCAAGTCAAGTCAACTGTATTTATAGAGCACTACTGTATGTATTAATACTGCCTACTTTATAGAATTAAAGACTAATTACTGTTCTGTACTATACTACTATACTACAAACATTTACTGTACTTCTACATGCATGTACTGTACTGTAAAAACTATTACTCCCTATATAAACACAGTGCCATCCCGAAATCATGTTCAATTACGAATTAAGGACGCCCCCCCCAAAAAAAGACAGTCAACCGAGTGTTTTTTTTCTTTTTTTGTCAACCGAGTGTCGGGTGGCAGAGACGCTCTCACCGACGTCATCTCATGGCGCAATCTCCATTTCTCTCAATATTGGAAAAATCATAACTGATGTTAACGAGGTTGAATCACATGTTCGTATTGCACATTTTTACAAAATTCACCTAAAAAAAGTCGTAACATTTGGATGGAAAGACCACTAGAGAGAGAGAGAGAGAGAGAGAGAGAGAGAGAGAGAGAGAGAGAGAGAGAGAGAGAGAGAGAGAGAGAGAGAGAGAGAGAGAGAGACGCACGCGCACACACGCTGGGGTGGGGTAGCTTAGTGGTGGTCTGGGTTTAGCCTTTTGTCACCCAATCAGGGCTTTTTTCTATTGTAATTCATGTTCTTTGACGTCAGTTATGGGATTCAGATGAATGTCTGCCTCCGCAGAATCCACTAACCGCCGGAATCTCTCTTGCCAAATATTCTGTGAACTGAAATTACAGCAACGAGGGCGAGAAATGACACAAATCCGAACAGTTCACCCCTTCACCATCCTGAACCTAGCAAATGCCGTACGTATGGGAACACTTAGCTTGGCTAGTTAGCCAGCCAGCCAGCTCTGCACCGTATTCTAATAATGGAAAAGCTACCATCATATATCAAACCCACTCTTTTTGCGAGCGTGCAGAATGGATTTTATGGGGATTTGTTCGACTGCTGCTTGCATGATCTGATAAATGGAAACGGCAGAGTCATAATTTGGATTAACCGCAGCGTTTTTGGACCCAGAGCTGTTGTCTGAACCTTCACAGGTGAGTTGAATTGTGAGCGGTAAAATGCTATGTACCAAGAACGAGCAATTCTCATAGCCAAGGGTACTGATGCTTTATTGTAAAACATACGGTACATTTGGTTGCTGCCCTAATCAAATACAAGACGTTGTTATGCTGGAGGTGCCCACCGCTAAACTGTATCCATTAATCGAGGGAGTTGGACATTTTTTCAAAAATGATTAAACCTTATATAACATGGCTTCAAAAAGGGCACCACAATTTAACAGAAAAAAATATTTCATTTGTCAAAGTGATCAAGCCAGTTCAGAGATATCTAAATTTGAAGTTCATAAAATCGCCCCCCCCATACAATTATCCAAATCAAAGTGAAAATCTTGTCATCAAGAAAATCAACCAATTAATATTAATAGAGGGAGTTGGACATTTTTTTTCAAAAATGATTAAATCTCAAATAACATGGCTTCATCAAGTGCACCACAATTAAAATAACAATATAAAATATTCCATTTGTCAAATTGATCAAGCCAGTCCAGAGATATCCAAATTTGAAGTTCATAAAATCCCTTTTTTCCCAAAATACAATTACCCAAGTCAAAGTGAAAATCTTGTCATCAAGAAATGTATTTGTCAACTATAAAACTACTGCAATAAGATAAGATAAGAACACTTTTATTAGTCTCGCAATGGAGAAATTCACAGCAGCAAAGTTATGAAAGGAAGAAGGAGAACAACAAAATATAAGAGCTGCTGGAAAGGCAGCCACTCTCGCGGCACCATCTTGAAGTCAAAAATAACAAAAATAACACAACACAACACATAGGACACAGACAGTCGTGCAATCTTCACCACTTTCCTGCATACACTTTGTTGTCTGAAGCAGTTATAGATGAAAGAGGAGAGGATCAAAGTGTCCTTTTACCAGTGGATCAGAAACGTCATGCCGAAAATGTGCACACGTCTGCTACAAGCTAAGTTTTGAAAGCAAACACAAAGTTGTAACGTCCATTGACAAAAAGAGATTAGTTCACGTCTCCTGTCCTATGTAATCCGCTTCAACTCCAAGCCGCGACTCCCGGTTCCACATGTGCATTGGCGCTAGCGCTAATGCTCCTTTCTTCTCATCGTCGGCTCCTCAATCCTTGCATCCATCCAGCCGCAGACCGTTCAACAGCACCGATCTCTCCGCTCAACAAAGCGGGGCTGTGAAAAATGCTGCCCATTACAGGCGCAAGACACAAGCGCCCCGGAGCTGTCCAGCAACGACAGTCAAATGGCGCAGGCATTCCTCCAAATCAAAAACAGTGCTGGCATACCCATGCTGCCGAGAAGGCGCAACCACCAAGCACCGAGTCTCCTCCTTGATGAATGTCCTGGCCAAAAAAATGCTGAAAACAGTCCACATCAGGTCCACACGACGTAACAAAAAACACAAAGTGACAAAACAAACAGAAAAACAACAAAAAAAGCAAGGCTCATGAGAGCACTTGCCGACGGCTGCCTACTCGGGCGCCATCTTGGACTTCTATATCTCTATATCTCTAATGGATATAGATTTTTGCCTTCACCTCACTGGAAACGGCACACCGGTTTGGTCACACACCGAGACCTTATGCTGATCATTTACAAATGCAGACACTTCCAGCCAATCTGAGGGAGGCTGCTGATGGGTATGCTGAATAAATTAGCGTAATTCATAATTTAATCAAAGTAGGGCATGTTACATGTCAAAATGCTCACTTTGTCCACAACATATCAAAAATATATTCCAAAAAGGCATCCAAAATATTGTTTGTTTCTTCACAACAATGTTCATGGGTAAAAGTCCGTACACACTCCCAGTTGTTGTTGTTGTTGTTTATTTTAAAAAGGATTTGATCTTTCAAATCAAGTAAGTTTGGACCTGATACTTTTCAGTTTTTTGAAATGCGGCGCTTTAGTGCAGTGAATATGTTTTTACTGTATTTTCCGGACTAAAAGCCACCACTTTCCCCCCCAAACTTTGAATCCTGTGGCTTTTTATATATGACTCTGTTTATTTATTGATTTTTTTCTGATGATTGTCAAGCTCTCAATAGATTTACCCATTCTTGTCATCTAACCAATGAAATTAACGAACACGTCACAGTGGACCAATGAAAGTGTCTGAGTACGCCCTCAGACTGAATAATCCTCAACTGCTTGTGGTTGGAACAACATGATTTGCAGCTGCAGGACAGCCAGCTCCCCGGGGTATACCGAGAGAGAGAGAGCGCAAGAGTGACAGAAATGTGGAAGCATGTTTGCTTAGCAGTGTACGCGGTTGTCTAAAGGAGGAATTGGGAATCAAAATAAGCAGAGTTATTTTTTTAAGTAATAGGGAACAAGTGCAATAAACAGCCATCTCTGCAGTGCAACTACGGTCTAAGATCATCTGCAAATTTGCCTTGTGTGAGAGCAAAAGTCTGAGAAAAGTTCTGGGATGCTGTGTAACTACGGCTGCATTTGGCATTCATCTAGGGAACAGATGTCAAAGATCTGGCCTGACACATCATTTTATGTGGCCCGCGAAAGCAATTCAAGCATTTCAACTTCCATGATGCTTGCTTAAGTCTGAACCAAAATTCCAATTGTCATATGTAATTATTAACAGTGTTTGAACAATCCATTATTCTTGACTTCTGATGTCAAAATTAGTTATCCATCCATTAGTTGTTTGCCCCATATGTAATACTGTATGTGGAGCACGCTCAACGTGAATGTCGCGAGAGTTGGCACCGATGTAAACCCTCTACAAAAAATGTAGAAGGTTGTTTGAAAAAATGCCGACCGCAAAGTTTTTTGAGGTAGAAATTCTCGGTCGGTCGGGTTACCGGAAACACACTACTTTTTTTTCTACGCCTAACTCTTACGCGGTTTGAACTGTCGTCGGAGATCGCGGCCGCCGCCATGATTCAATGTTGTTGACAGACGACAGGGCAAACCCGCTTCAAAGCCAGACAAACCGATCTTTATAAAGTCTAGAAAAAAAACTTTGTTGCACTTTAACATTATATTTCCGTACCCCTGCATTAGTCTGTGTGTTTTTTAATGCCCAAATGACAAGCTGGGTTTCAAACTGTGGACAAAATTCAATTAGGCGTAGAAAAATAAATAGTGTGTTTCCGGTAACATGAAATTTCAGCATAGGGTCGGTAGGTCGGACAAAGTTTTTTTTTTAAATATTTTTTCTCCCTCCCCCTTCAAAAACGTAAACAAAATAACCATTAAACATAAAACAAGGATACATTGAAACCAATGCCGGATGCTCGTCTGTCAAAGAGGGGAAGCTCAATTTTGGTCGACATCATAAAGTGTGTCCGTTTATTTATACGCAAATTCTACTCTAGCTCTGTTCCTTTTCAAGAAAATGATCTGTGACCCTGTCATACCAACAAGGCGTCTTTTCCCGGTACTTAATTAGTGTCCTACAACTATAGGAACTACAATAAAACCCACTAGAAATAAAATATTAATTTGTCGCTAGTTGTTTGTTTACAACAAAGAGTGTCGCTAAAATGATTAGGAGAAGTCTCTAGCTCTACTCGGAACAGAATGAGAGTTGAAAAAATGCTCGCACGGATGCCTACACTAAAATTGACTCATTTCAATGTCAATCGAACTGGCACACAGGCTCAGACAGATCATCCAATCTGATGCAGAAAAGCCTGGCGTCCGGTACCCTCCCACTGCCATCCAGTCCCAGAGATGACGAGCGTCCGTGGGCGGGACAAAAACCAGCTTGTATCCAATGACTCGTCTCCGTTCAACGCATTGGGACAACCTACCCTGAACTCACTGCCGTTTAAAGCACAGCGAAGCTGCGGGATGAATGAGAAGGGAGTCGCGTCGTAACCAGTAAGAAGAAGCTGATTCGAAGCAAAAGTTGAGCACGTTGTAGTGCATATTTAGTCAATGACATGTACACACAATGAAATTTACATTCATATATTTGATCACTTATTCTTTGACATTTTAGGGGAAGCCGAGCTTCCCTTGCAGTCCGAGAGCAATCGCCACTGATTGAAACCCCCGCGAGAGAGTTGGGTACCCGGCGGCTGGGTGTTACAGCCATCTCGTTACCTCTGCGTCCCGTGTCCTAGACGGCCCGTGGTGTTCGCCAAATAGTTCGTTGAATCTTTTCGCTACAGCAGTGGATGCTATTTTCTTCATATTATGGTGCGAGCATGCGACTGCAACACACAAAACGCGGTTTAAACTGTTGTCGGAGATCGTGGCCGCCGCCATGATTCAATGTTGTTTACAGATGACAGGGCAAACGACGCAACGTTAATATTGCGAGAGTTTGCACCAACGTAAACGCTCTAAATTCATCTTTCCTTTTATTATTTATAATTGTGTCTGTGGTTTTATTGTTCTTGTTTTGATTGTAAAGCGTCCTTGAGTGTTTTGAAAGGCGCTTATAAATGAAATGTACTATTATTATTATTATTATTATTATTACACAAAAATGTAGAAGGTTTGGAAAAAATGCCGACCGTAAAGTTTTTTTTCGAGGTAGAAATTCTCGGTCGGTCGGTTACCGGAAACACACTACTTTTTTTTCTACGCCTTACCACAGAGAGAGACGAGTTGTAGTTCACTTGAATGCGCCCATGATCCCTCTGTTGGATTCTGCTCATGTGACAAATGGGGAAAATTTTTTCAACTTCAAGTGGATTTCTAAGGATTATTTGAGAAACTACTACATCATCACAACCTCCCTAAAACTGACAAAAATTAACATCGGCAAAGTTGCCATAATGTTATTCAACCACCACACCTCTAATACAGACCGACTTATATTGTTAACTATTTGGTTTTACTTAATAACAAACATTTCTCCTTTTGTGTCTCTTTAGGTGCCGTATATTGCCTGATCAATCCCCAGACTGGAATATTTTTGATGGACAACGATTTGAATTGAATTTTTCACAATGTTTCAAATCCAAATATCAAAGGATCCAAACTGTCCAACAAGGAGACATTAGATCTTTGGCGGAAGTGCTCGTTGGTTCTAGATTTTTTTGGGCTAGGGAACAATATCCTCAAAAATCTCAGAACTTCAAAAAATCTGTGACCCAAGATTTGTCAGTGCTTCAAACAAAGGATTTTTTTCTCTTGATTTTTCTAAAATCCATTGCTGACTGTTAAGGATGGAAACTGTCTGGGCACTGGAGACGCATAGCTGGAAGGGCAAGCCTGAAAGCACGCTTGGAATTTTGCTAACATGGTAGAAAAATTCAGCCAGTGCAGACACTGTGGTCATATAAATTAATCTTCACATAAACTGGTGATTTTACCTTTTACTGATCTCACCTTATATGTCTGCAAATTATTTGCATTCAGATTTTAATTTCAGTATAATTTTGCTCAGGAAAATGTAATTGATATGGATACCAATAGATTACAGCCAAACTGTTTTCTGAAGTTCACCACCTCAGTTCTTTTTTGTCAATTCAATCGCTGGTGCAGCTCATATGTCAGGAGGTCTGAATCAACTGCTGTTATTTCATAGAAATGCCCACACGTAAGAAAACCAAGCTTTGAGATGGGCACAATTACAGACTGTTGTGCCTTGTATGAATGTTAGACTGAAAGCAACTTGTTTCTTGCATTTTTTTAAAGAGTGGCACATGCTCTGAATTCAAATATGTTTAATAGTTGCATATTATTGTAAGAAAAAAACGCCTCACATTTTTAAATGTGGCTTGAGTTCCAAGCAAGTGCGATTAATAATGAGAAACACTGGAAGGCTTTGATGTCAAAGATAGTTTCAAATGTTTCTTCCAAAAAGCACGTTTTCCTTTTGTTTACTGACGCGTTACCCAACTCCCTTGTTTTTATAAAGCCAACAGATCAAACATAACCTGCAAAGTAATTATATTAAGCAAAAACATATTTTGAGCATTCAAGCTCAAACTCTTCATTCAATGGTTGAATTTGATCAAGACTGAAAACTTGATGTTAATGTTTCCTGGGTAACACTATAATTGCACTTTTTCAAGATGTTAATAAGGCCTGTTTAGACGACATCTGTGGAGTTTGTTGAAAAAATTCAACTTTTTTTGGTATTGGTTTCTTCTTGAAGGTCATCTATTTCTGTCCAGTAGAAGGGAACTGTGTTACCTCTCACATCCCTTTGGATTCATGTTATGTGTTCTCTATTTAAATGAGCCTGTCATTTCTGTGAACCATAATTTAAATTCCAAAATCACAAATCCAATTGGTACACCAGTAGGAACATTTAACTGAATGACGACTCCCACAGCATTGCAGCTGAGAACCAACACATCACTGCACGGATAGGAAGAGATGCCCGGTGACCGTAATAAGAGTGAAGGACAGGGTCCAGCCTCTTCTCCCCTGCCCCATTCTATGAACCTGTCCAAAAGACTACTGCAACCTTCACGCTATGTTCCTGTGTCAGCAGCCACTTTCTTCCTGGTCGGCTCCACCACGCTGTTCTTCTGCTTCACGTAAGTGTTTTTCACCCATGCACGTATGGCAATGAGGTCCAAAACACACGCGCACACACACACATATATATATCTTAGATTCTTCACTCTTAATCTATTATTCTCCTCTCAATTTTCCAATTTTTTTGGTGTTTTGGCTCTAAATGTTTAATTATACCAGACTGTCATTGCAATTCTTGTGTGCCACAGTTTGGGAATTCATGATCTTGAAATAACAAATGAATTATCCCAATCCAATTTAAGTGTTTATTTTAAGTGATGCCGTTTTCCCAATGAAATATGGCCAGTGTTTGCTTCCATCAATTTTCTGACAGGGGCTTTTCTTTGTGTTTGTTTCACGCAGTTGTCCATGGCTTTCAGAGCGATTCTCTGTAGCTGTTCCTATTTATAATGGCATCATCTTCCTCTTTGTTTTGGCCAACTTCTGTATGGCTACATTCATGGATCCAGGCATCTTTCCACGAGGTAGGTGAATGGGTGGGCATTTACGTTTCGTGATTTGGAGGAATGTGTGGAAGTTGTGCAATTTGCAGGTGCATGAACTTCAAACAGCTGTACACTTCATGGAATAACTTTTAGGATCAGTTTTGGACTTCCCTTTGCAAACTGTAGTTGTACAATCGTAAAATTATTCATGTTGCACTCAAATGTATGGGTGTGTTAGAGATATTTTAAGAGGACATCGATGAATATCACATTCTTCAAATACATTGAAAACAACCTTAAAATGTTCAAAATCACAATTTAGTTTGGCTGTCTTGTCAATCTTTGTAACTGACATTTCTTTTCCTCCGTTCTTGCGTGTGTATGAATTGGTTGGAGTACCCAAGTAAAAATATTTTACAGTTGTGGTTAGAAGTTTACATAGTTATTTCCATACACAATCATGGGCATGAATACCATGCTAATTTTGCAAATGATTATTTTGAACTGTTCTTTTTTAAATGCCGAATGATTTATGCAACATCAATCTACAATGATCATTTGTAAAACCAATTGTTTGCAAAAGTTTGAACCCTAACCATTTTCTTTATTACAATAGGAAAATAAAAGACTGGTGAGTACCAATAGCAACTATTGGTATCGATGCAAGTTTTATTTCAAAGTACAGTGAAACTTCTCTACAACGAAATCATGTTTGCAGCAAGAAATTTTTCACAACAGGGGGTTTTTCAATGTAGCAAATTTGATCTCAGATGTAAGCACACACACACCCACACACACCCACACACACAAACGTATGTGTACTCCTATTTTTATTCCAATAGTGCATAAGTATGAGCACACACTTATTTGACATTTCATATTGTCAGTGTAGAAAGAAAAAAAGGGAAAGAAATTGCAAAATTTACGATCAGCATTCACTTCCACTTATATCAATTTCTTGGATACAGTAATGTATTTTATTTTGCTTCCTCCGTCTTTCATTTTGATCACTTTTACCCTCTCTTCCAGCATCAGAGCTCTTCTTGTCTTAGCTGCTTGACATCCAAAGGTCCGTTTTGTAGCCACTTTAGCAATGCTATTTCCATACTCGTCTGAATCTAACAATAACAAATACTTCCTGGCATGCAATGAACTTTTAAGCCAGCCACGGGACGCTTCGTAGTCCTCAATGGCCATAGTTAGCTCTCGAAGGCTAAAACCTTACGCTAACTGGCGCTCCAATCATTTTCATGCATTATTAGAGCAGAATAAAAGCATCACTCAAGAAATATGGAAAATATTAAATCATATAATTAGAAATAGCTCTAAAAAGCAGATTATCCAGAGTACTTGCATTTAATGCATTTAATGAGTATTTTGTTAATATCAGCACTAACCAAGCAAAACAAATTCCTGATCCAATAAATTCTTTTGAAATAGATAAATACATGGAAAAAAACTCTTCCACAATGTTTCTTACTGCTGTGAATCAGAATGAAATATTAAATATTGTAAAAACATTTAAAAATAAAAAGTCAACTGATTGCTTTAATATCGATATGACGATAGTAAAACAGATTATAGAACTCGTAGTGCGACCCTTAACATACATATGCAACCTCTCATTCAAAGCTGGTATTTTTCCATCAAAAATCAAAACAGCAAAAGTCATTCCAATTTTTAAAAGTGGAGAAAGACACTTACTGTATTTACAAATTATAGACCAATATCACTGCTACCACAATTCTCAAAAATATTAGAAAAATATTTTCATGCAGACTTGATAACTTCATAGAAAAATATGTTTTATTAAGTGAAAATCAATATGGCTTCAGAGAAAAACGGACTACCTCAATGGCAGTAATGGAGCTTGTGGAAGCAATAGCCACTAATATAGACAACAAAGAATTTACTGTTGGGATTTTTCTAGATCTAAAAAAAGCTTTTGATACAATAGATCATAGCATATTATTGAATAAATTAGAGAGATGTGGTATTAGAGGCATAGCATATAAATGGATTGAAAGTTATTTAGAAAACAGATATCAGTATGTGCAGTTCAACAATAAAAAATCTAACCTACTGAAGATTACCCTTGGAGTTCCTCAGGGGTCTGTGCTTGTACCAAAACTATTCCACTTATATATAAATGATATCTGTAATGTCTCAAAACAATTCAAATGTCTCCTATTCGCTGATGATACAACTTTCTACTGCTCTGGAGAAAATATGAAACAGCTCCTGAAAACTGTGGAAAATGAATCAAACAAATTTAAAAACTGGTTCGACAAGAACAAATTATCACTTGATTTAAAAAAATCTGAATTAGTTGTTTTTGGCATGAGACCAATCAAACACCAAGTTAAAATAAAGATAAACTCAATTGAAATAGAACGAGTTTATGAAAATAAGTTTCTTGGATTAGTAATAGATACTAAACTATCCTGGAAGCCACACATTAAAAGAAAAATATCCAAAACTATAGGGATCCTCCACAAAACTAAGGATGTGTTCAATAAAAGATGTTTGTAAACATTATACTACTCATTATTACTTCCATATATGACCTACTGTGTGGAAATATGGGGAAACGCTTGCAAAACAAACACACCCCCTGTTTTAAAACTACAAAAAAAAAGCAATCAGAATAATCACTAGATCTAAATATACAGAAACCACGAATATACTATTCATCAAATCAAACACAATGAAATTCTATGACCTGGTTGACTTTAAAATCGCCCAATTAATGTACAAAGTACAACTTCCTTTGCCAAAACATCGAGAAGCTTTTTGAAATTAGAGAAAGCTGTTCTAATTTAAGGGGTACTAACATATACAAAAAAATCCAAAACAATAACAAACATCAAGCAAAGAAGTATATCAGTAATAGGTGTCAATCTGTGGAATCATTTCGAAACGGACCTGAAAATGAGTAAATCGCTTGTCGAGTTCAAAAACAAATTCAAAAGACTAGTACAAAAAAACTACACAAATCAGAGTTAAGCTGATAATATAGTAATTAGAGCTGTCAAACGATTAAAATTTTTAATCTAATTAAAAACTCAACTGTCATAATTAACTCAAATTAACTAAAAATTAATCATGATTGCTCACTCATTTTTTATCGTTTCTGAATTTCCTTTTATATTTTTTGTCCTATTTTCCCCCATTTTAATGCTCTCATCAACATGGAATCATGAATCAGTTTTCTATGTGCAAAATGCAAATATTTACTGAAATAACAATTTTGATTTTCAATTTTACATGAACATTTTTCACTTGGAGCAGTTATTCACACATTATCTCTCACACAATATTACTGTCCATCAACAACAGTGAAAACAATATTTTGTCACACAACAGCTGCTTGAACAGCTTTATTTAGGGAATCAAAACAGCGCAATATAACATTATAAAGTGCACATCTAAAGCCCCTGTCACACCTTGACGATTTAGCCAGCGTATGCCGACGTATGAAAAATTTGGCAAATACGCTGGCGTACGTCGAATAAGTTATGGGTAAGTTTTGTATACGTAACAGCACGCTGAAGCACGTTGGTATCGTCGAAATGCGTCGAGGTCGTCGAAAAATTTTGTGCATGCTAAAAATTTCTCGGCGTATGTCAGCGTATGGCTATCGTCCCGTATATGCAGGCCATAAGTAATAGGTAAGTTATGCGATCGTTGCACACGTTCAAACACGTTAAGTGTAGGTTACTCATAAGTCCAAATACGTCGAGAATACCTACTAGCTGTTCTCCAACATCCGTGCCTTCGAACTTGCGCTTGGACATGCTGACCAGGCTGTCATGCACGTAGTTGGCGAAGGCTGCAGTGGCTGTGATGGGCTGAGGCTGTGCGAGACCTTTGATGAGCTCCCCAGACTTTTCTTTGGCATGACGCTGATGTTGTTTGGTTTACGCTATAATAGCGTGAATAGCAACTCACAGTAACGATGGCAAGCCGCACCTTGCCTCTTGGGTTATACCATTTTAACTAGACGGGGGATAGTCCCAAACAGATGTTGGTACTGCAATGTCTAGTGCAGTTATGATTTGAAACGTCGAGCGACAGCCTTTTTATAGACTACGTCACGTGATCGTCGGCAATACGCTGCTGCACGCTATGCATAAATTAGACTATCGTTGGGCATAAGTTGTGTACGCCGGCAACACGCTAGGCATTCGTTGGAATAAGTTATCTATAAGTTATCGAAACGTTCTATATAATTTACTGATACGTTATGTATGCTATGTATACGCCCAAAATTGAAAAGAAAATTCGATAATTCAGCGTATGCCAGCGTTTTAGGGAAATTCTAATATGTCGGCATACGCTGGCTGAATCGTCAAGGTGTGACAGGGCCTTTAGGTAAACTAGTACTCAGCCTATAATGGATTTAAGCCATGGTTGCATACTTCGTTTTTCTCAAATTTGCTTTGAACACAGCAGTCAGGCTATGCTGATTCTGTTGGTCCTTCTTGCTCGGAAGTCTCTCTACGGTTTTGTGTCGACATCATTTCGGATTCTTGTAATGGAGGCTCTCGCTGGCAATCAGTAATGGTTGTTCAGTTAGGGATTGTCGGTCAGCATGGAAGGATCTCTCGTTCTGTACTTTTTGGATCATTTATTGGAGCACTTTGCAGCAGAAGTAGGAGTAGTAGTAGTTGTAACAGAAGTATCAGAAGCAGGTAATAACCTAAACTACACATAAATGCAGTAAAAAATTAATATATCTATCTTTCTGCATCGCAATGTAAATATGAATATAATTGACATTATGAATACCTTTATTTAACAATACGTTTAATAAATAATGTAATCAACCCTGATTTCACTATGTATCATTATCGTCATCATTATTCATTGTTTTAAACGTAAGAAACCATTCAACACAAACATAAAGTCGAATCGAACAAAAGAACTACAAGTCCCAATACTCAATCCCGGAAGTGGAGCGCCGGCATGAACATATCAAGTCGAATCGAACAAAAGAACTACAAGTCCCAAAGGTCCAACCCGGAAGTGGAGCGCCGGCTGCAACGCAATTTACTTTAAACGTCAGATTGCAGACGGACAAACATGACAACTATGCACAAATGAGCTAAATAAAGACACCCCTGTTCTAGCAACATTTTAGCCCACGCTGTTTAAATTGCCGATTGCTTCAGCAACTTTGTTCTTTGTCGTGTCATCCGTTTTCTTCGCTTTGAAATGATCCATAGCCGTCTGTCTGAGACGAGGGGGGCGGACTACTGACGTCAGCGGTGTGCTTGGCCATTAATTAAGTGGTATTTCAGACTCGACGTGCTATGATGATAGCTCAGTTTACGACTGCAAAACATCCAGGTCATTTTGGTCTTGTCAGTGGAACAATCTGGCAACTTTTTAAAAGTAAACTTTCCATTCATAAACTATTTAAATATCCGTTTTGGTGTCTCGCGCTGCCGTGGCTGGCAAAACAAACGTCGTGGACTTGTGCAGCGCTTGATGTTTTGTTTCTGGTTTATTTATAGAGCAACGTCACATCCGCTGTGACGTCTGCCGCGTTAATCTCGCGAGAAAATTTTTGACCCCGATAAAATTCATTTAAATTAATGTCGATAAAAACGCGCTAAACTGACAGCTCTAATAGTAATACATCAGAATTACATTGATCAACTTATTAAATGTATTAATGAAATGTAGTATTTATTATGAATATGAGAAAATTGATATAAAAATGTGCTAGAGTGAGTATGTGTATACAAACCGAAAACACATTTTTGTATGTACAGTACATATAAGGATAAAAGCGTTTGATGATATGTGGATTTTTCCTTTATTTTTTGTATTGAAAAGGATCAATACATATGTTACTACATAAAAAGGGGTAGGACTAGAAAAGTTTCTTACTTCTTCCTACTCCTTTGAACATAAAATTGTGATGATGACTGTTTTTTCTTTTCCTTTTTACAATTTTTGCTTGCCTTCACTTTTGTCAATTTGTTGTTGTATTGTGTTTTATATGTTCGATAAACAAACAAACAAACAACTGCCAATTTTGTAAGAAAATAGTGAATGGTATTTAAACAAAAATTGTAACCTTTTGTTAAAAAAATTAATGGTTTTAAGGCTTTAAAATCTGTAAAACCCTTTAGCTTCCGGGGGCTTTGTCCCCTGGGCCCCCAGTGGGGCCAAGGGGCAACACCTGCCGCCCCCAGACACCCAGCTGATTTTCGGATTTTTTCATCACTAGCCGCTCTCATCCCTGATTCTAAAGTTGACTTGTTTGGTTTTTGGTCTGTCTCTCTGCATGTTTGTAGCTGCGGATGATGAAGACAAGGATGATGACTTTCGTGCTCCTCTTTATAAAACTGTGGAGATCAGAGGGATCCAGGTCAGGATGAAGTGGTGTTCAACTTGTCGCTTCTACCGACCACCGCGTTGCTCCCACTGCTCAGTCTGTGACAACTGTGTTGAGGTGTGTTCACACTCGCTTCACACTCGCAGAAATATGGAAAATTCAAAGGATCTAAATTGTACAGTGCCTCAAAAAGCATTCATACCCCTTTGAAAATTTTCAGATTGATCACAAACTTGAATTTATTTTGTTGATATTGTATCTTATAGACCAACACAAAACAGCACAAAATTGTAAAGTGGAATAAAAATAATAGACGGTTTCCCAAATTATAAGTGGATATAAAAGTGTTAGTCAGGCCCCTGGACTCTGATGCTCATAACTACAATTCAGTGCAGTCAGTTGGCTTAAAAAAATCACAAAATTAGTAAATAGAGTCCACCTGTAAGTATAATTCACTCTCAATATAAATACACCTATTCTGTTAAAGCCTCCATTTTTTGTAAAGAACACCAGTGAACAACAGCATCGTAAAAACCAAAGAATTCACCAGAAATAAAAAAAGGTTAAACTTACTTAAAAAAAAAAAGCCTTGAACATTTTGTCAGGTTTATCCAATTTGACACTCGGGAATAAAACACAAAGAGGAGACAGGAGACTCAATTCTGGTACCAGGAGGGAACGAGGAGAAGTGTTAGGTTTCAGTTCTCCGCACGTCACCCCTAACGATCTCCCCCTTCACCCCCTCATTTATTGGGAAATCTACGACATAGGTGTGTCCAACCTAAAGGGTGGGGGCTGTTGGAGACACACTGAACTTGTTTGACTATGTGTGTGTATGTGAGTGTAAATGACGTACATGTGTGCAATTGTTACAAAAACATCACGTTGCAGCCGGTGTTGATGGCTCCATCCACTGTCCAACCTTGCTCCTGTTTAGTCTTAAAACTTATCTCATCCCAACCACGTCCTCGAAAAGGTGGTTGTGTCCCTAAACTTCCACCCAGTGCACTAAGCATTCTTGAGTATCAATGTGAGTATATAATGGTTAATATATATAATGATTAAGAAGCATTATATCTTTATTAAAAGCATAAGCATTCTTCAATTAATGATTGCAGGCATAAGCGTTCTTCTTTGCAAGCATAATCAATTTATCATTGCAGGCATAAGCGTTCTTCATTGCGAGCATAATCAATCAATCAATCAATATAATATTAATAATAACATTAATAATAAGCAAATGTATGATAACTAAAAATAATCAACCTATCACATTTACATATCATCGTCAAGGAGCGACGCTCAATCCAACATCCATAAATGGAAAAATTATGGCACAACTGCGAACCTATCATTGGTCTGAAAAGCATCCAGGAGGCCCAAAATCTCTCTGGATGAGCGGCAGAAAACCTCAGATTAGGTGGGAGGATCTTTCCACAGGAGAACTATGAGTCATGCACTCGAAAAAATCCACTCTGGCAACTGGCAAGAAGAGAGCCGTTGTTGAAAGAATGGCAGAAGATGCTCCGTTTGCATTTTTCCACAAACCATGTCAGTGAACACTGCAAACAGATGAGATGATGAGCTGTGTGTGGTGTAAAATACCGTCATCACCGTGAGCACACCATCCAAACTTTGAAACAGGGTGGTGACATCTAGATTTAGGGATGCCATTCTTCAACAGGGACAGGGTAGCTGGTCAAAGTCGATAGGAAGATGAATGTGGCTAATTCCATGTGTCAAACAGTGGTTTGCAACGGCACCAGTGTTTGATGAAATGACATGCTTTCGGTAAATTCACTGTTTGAAGCAGAAAATTGGGACAAAATAGGATCACCAGGGCCAAGTTACAGCATTTTTAGTTGTCAAAGAGAACCATCGGAATTGTGACGCCAGAATGGCCAAACCCTCTGCCGAAAAGTCACAATATTCGGCGTAAAGCATGATCAACTTAGGAGGCTTTTCTGAGAGATATTCATTCAGTTGGTTTCGTTCAACATTCTTGGCGTAGTGGATTTAAATGTAAAATATGACTTTTCTTGTCGGCGCTACGTGCATCACAGAATATTGTCATGTAGATGTCTTTAGGCTGTGACTATTAGTATATGTATGTGTATGTATTGTATTAGTGTATGTATGTATACCTTTATTAGACACTTGAGCAGCGGTAATAATTATGACAGGCAATGAAGTTTATACATAAAGTTTGGGATTTTTGGGAGCATGTACAGGGGCGTTATTAAGTATTTCCTCTTTGGTGAGGGAAAAATAAAATTTTGTGCTGTGGACTCTGTGGACTTTATTTTTTGTACGTCTCGAGGTGCTACACGTGCCTCCCAATTTCCGTAATCGTAGGTCAAACATACCAGGAATGGATTTTGTTTTTCATTGAAGGCGGCACTACAGAGCCAATGTTTTGTTAATGTGCATGACAACTTTAAAATAATCACCATTTTTACCAGGCCTGTTGAGTGCACAAAGTTTGGTGAAATTTTAGGTTCCCAAAAATGTGATTCATCAGTAGTACAATAATAATCATAATCATAATAACTCCTACAAAAACAATATGGACCTTACAGCGCTCATTACTCTCGGTCTTATTATCATATAAAATGTTAAGAGTTCTGAATTTACCTCTATGTGCCTCATTTTTACAAAGATTACTGTCAAATTGAGGTCCATTGTGCCTCGGCCTTGATCTCAAAGATATTTATTTTCTTTGCTTCTACAGGACTTTGACCACCACTGTCCATGGGTCAATAACTGCATTGGCAGGAGAAATTACCGATACTTCTTCCTCTTCCTCCTTTCCCTGACTGCCCACATCATGGCTGTGTTCGGCTTTGGTTTGCTCTTCATCCTTTATCATCACCAGTACATTGATCGCCTGCATGCGATTGTCACGTATCCTTGAATGAATGGCCTTTTCCCGGATGTGTTCCTTGCTTATTGAATTTCAAATGAAAATGTGATTTTTAACGAATAAGTAAGTTTGTCATGGCTCATTCAATTTTGCAATCATTTTCGTAATGTAGTCTACGCAGGGCATTGAATTGATCGAAGGTGGACAGCTCTGGTTGTGTTAGAAGATGTTAATGCACTTTCTGTAGACTAGCTCGGACAGCACAAGTCTGAATTTTGCTGTGAAAACACATTTTTTTCTTTTCTCTTAAGCCAGAGGCGTGCTCCAAATCATAAATGGTATCACTGTCGGAATAAAATGACTACACTTCAACCATCCACTATATCAGATTGATATTTTGCATTTTATGCACATTTTGTGATTTGCCAGAATGTTTTCATTCACCGATCCTATCAATGAAATCATTCATCAGTCAGTGAAGTCATTCATCAGCTCGGCAAAATAAGAGATTTCGGCCACAGTTTTCCCTACATTTACATTTACCCTTGGCAAGCCACCACAAATTAATTTTGGTAGCCACTTATAGATATTGGTGTGATCTGTCAACGTAATTGTATTAAGTTTCTTTTGCTGCTCATGGTGGCTCAAGTGACTGAAGTTTCTAACATATCAATGTTTATGTTTGAGAATGATCTCAGTAATATCAGAGGCATTGACATCTCAAATAATATCTCCAGCAGGTGTAATAGCCATCGCATCACAGCGCACACATTGCTCTTTTTGTTGTCTTTGAATTTTCGCTTGGACATACCACTCCATGTTGGGTAAAGTCTATCTACCGTCATCTGGATATTCTGAGTTTTGGATTACCATTGCATTGACTCTCTTTTGGGTGAGATCACTGTGTGTCATGGAATGTAGAAACTCATGAACATGGCGGAGCTCGAACATGTATGACAAGCAGCTAGTGATTGAACAAAACATTTGTCTTATTCAATTTCCGACAAAGGGTGTCAAAAGAGGGAAAAGGTGATGGAGATTGTTGAAATTTAGAAGTAGAGGCGATGATGTAATGTATGAACAAAAACATACACTCACGCACGCACACACACACACACACACACACAAATCGCACGACCCGTGAACACTTTTTCTGGGTGATTCACATTTACGTAAAACTATCGGAACACCTCTTACTTCTGTTGACAGTACGCAAATATATCCCAGTCCAATAAATAAACAAATTCTTTCAATAGCCCTATTGTTCCATCTTTTGATCAGATCAGCGATTTATGTATTTATTTAGTTCGTTAGTTAGGTATTTTTACTGTAATTTCCGCACTATAGAGCGCACCTGATTATAAGCCGCACCCACTACATTTTAGAGGAAAACCAAGTTTGTACATACACAAGCCGCACCTGTATATAAGCCGCATGTGCCCACATTAAAACATGTCAACATATTTACAAAGAAAGACGGTACTCAGAGAGAGTTTTCAAAGTTTTAATAATATAACTTAACAATAATAATAATATAACTTTCTTCCCAAACGGTGCCTGTGACGCAACAGTAAAACTGTAGCAACATGGTAACAACACGTTAGCAACAGAATAGCAACACAGTATAACAGGTATGGTAAAAGAACATACCGGTACTTGTAAAAATCACGGTGAGCCGTCTTCATCTTCCTCCTGTGAACTGAAGCCATCGAATTCACCGTCCTCAGTGTCGGAATTAAACAGTGTCATAAAGACCGGTCTTGATCTTACCTTTTCTACGCGAGCGCCCCTGGCGGCCGTTATAAAAAGTACACATATTGGCCGCATCACTGTATAAGCCGCAGGGTTGAAAGTTTGGGACAAATGTAGCGGCTTATAGTCCGGAATTTACGGTATTTTTTTAATTTTTTTTTAATGTTCTTAAATTGATGTTTGACCCCAAAAATAATGATTGTGTATAGACTACAAATGACCGGGATGAATGAGAGTATTAACAGACAAAATATTCCTTAACTTTCTTCCTTTTCAGGTTGGCTGTAATGTGTGTTTCAGGCCTGTTCTTCATTCCAGTTGCAGGTCTTACTGGTTTCCACATTGTTCTTGTGGGAAGGGGCAGAACTACTAATGAGCAGGTAGAAAATATTTTAATGTCCCTTTTTTTTTGTGGTCTCCCTCACATGCCGGTTAAACCACTGACCACTGATAATCACCCCTACTCATGGGTTATAGGGACCAAAAGAACTTTGAAGAGCACATTTACACTAATAATTGATCCTCCAACCCAAAGTTGAAAAGAAATTGCCGATAATAATTTAGAAAAGGGGTCACCGACTTGATGCTCGCTGGCCGCAAGGACCACATAAGTAGCCCACGGGCCTGCTCTTGAAGGAGCTCACCCGGGAGCTGGATCAAATTTTTTTTTTTTATTCTAAAAAATTATAATAATAAAAATAATAATAAGAAAGAATAGCTTCACTTAACAGTCACATTTTTTGTCACTCTTCTTTTTTTTTTTTACATCACACTTGCATTCACGTAAATTTGGAAATTATAATGTTGAAAAAAAAATTGTCTAGTTCAAAGGTTGCAGCGCATGACCACACCATGGTGTTCGTGGAGACAAGGTAGAAGAAGAACAAGAAAAAAACTTTTATTTGTCTCACAATGGAGAAATTAGCAATTTACCGCAGCAAAAAAAAAGATGAAAAAGTAGAAAAAACAAAACAAGTATTTGCATGCACGAAAAGAAACATTTTAAGAACAATTTAAAAAATGGACTCTACACAGTACAGAGTGAAACCTCCTCCAGAGTTTCCAGGGAGCAGCCGAAGACAGAGCTGGCCCTTCTGACCCGTCGGTCCAATCTCTCACTGTCCTGGTTTTAGATGCTGCCTGACCAACAGAATATGCCATACTGAATGTCTGAGGCCACCACAGAGTCATAGAAGATCTTAAGGAGTGACTCCTGAACTCCAATAGACCTCCGTTTTCTGAGCAGAAAGAGCCTTTTCTGCCCCTTCCTGATCAGAGTGCCTGTGTTGTTCCAACACCCAAGGACTTGAAGGAGGTCACCCTCTCTATGTCCGTACCCTGGATGTTCATCGGTGCTAGTGAAGACTGTTTCCTGCAGAACTCCACTACCAACTCCTTAGTTTTCCCAGGGTTGATCTGGAGGTGGTTCTGCAGTTTACAGTCCTCGAAGTGTGAGCAATGACAATGAAGAGCTGATTTACCCTCTAAAGCGAACATTTTATTTTAGCAATGTGTAACAAACTGGTTGCCCTTTGCATTAAACACCAAACCAAGACGTATCTCTCAGTTTCAAAAAGGTTAGTGAAACCTGGCTTCAACCATTTACACTTACACTCATCTTCAAACATTGCTTTGATTTTAAAAACAAAGTGCGGCGAACAGTTAACCCTGGAGCATGTGCTGTCAGTCCTGTAACAGCTCCCTGAATAGCGAATGTTTGGGATGTCTTGCTGACACCAACTGTTGTTTCTGTTTTTGCTGCTGCTATTTGATGTATCGAGCATTCAATGCTCTGTTTATTAGGTATAGCAGGGTTCAATCAGATGGCAAGACGTATTCACAATTAAAGGCAATACGTCCATTTGGGTCTTCACTTGGGCATCATCACCTCAGTAACTGAAAAAAACATCAAGATTGCACCACCCATTCAAAGATAACATAGGACAGAGAAGTGCTTTCAGACATCAGTAAAGCTTGCTGACGCTCCTGAACTGTAGGTTTGTTTTTGTTTTTTTTTTGCATTGGGATCTCACCAGCCCTAGCTGGATGCTTATCATATCCTTTGGATAACTTGTTAGCATTACAAGACTGCCTCCAGCACTTCTGAAGAATATCCAACATGCGTTGGAACACTGTGTGTGAGTGAAAAAAGTAGCCATCAACATATTTAAGGTGGCGTAGGAGTGGCGATGGATGAGGCCTATAAACTAAGCTAAAGGCAACCAACAACACGCCAAACTCAGACATCAAGCTAAAGAGTGCGTGTGCAGACATTAAGGTAATGGAAAAATACTGCTTGACAGGCATTGATGTCCTGGTGGTAAAATTCATGAGCAGATACATTTGTGAATGGTGAACCGCAAATATGCTCGAATCCACTATAATTGTCATATTCAAGATGTCCATTCTTCTGTTGTTTCTTATCCTCTTTAGGTGACGGGGAAGTTCAGAGGAGGTGTCAACCCTTTTACCAATGGGTGTTGGAAGAATGTCGCTCATGTCCTCTGCAGTTCACAAGCACCCAGGTTCACATTTAAATTTGTATTTTTTACTTAGAACCACACCAGGCATTCGACTTCACACAAGTGTGTCATGATGTCCACAGACATTAAAAAAATAAAATAAAATGTGGTCCATATTGAGCCCGAACAGCCTGTATCAAAGAAACTCCCAAAGGGACACAATCGAACGCCTTTACCAAGTCCTCAAAACACATGTTGACTTATTGGGCAAACTCCCATGTACTCTCAAGGCTCCTGCCAAGGGTGTACAAATGGTCCCCTGTTCCACGACCAGGACAAAAACGACACTGCTACTCCTGGATCTGAGATTCGGCTTCCAGCGGACCCCCTCCTTTACCACCCCTGAATAGAACTTACCAGGGACGCAGAGGAGTGTGATCCCCTGTAGTCGGAACACATTCTCCTATCCCGCTTCTTAAAAAAGGGCCCTGGTCTGCCAATCCAGAAGTATCATCCCAAGTGTTCACAAGATGTTGTAGACAACCCCACAACATCCAGAGCCTTGAGGAACTCTGGGTGTGTCGTATTCATCCAGGGCCTCGCCACCGAGAAGCTTTGTAACCACCTCATTAACCTCAACCCCAGAGATAGGCGAACACAGCTCAGAGTCGCAGGACTCAGCTTCATCAAAGGAAGGTGTTTCAGCGGAATTGGGGAGGTCTTACAAGTATTCTCACCACCGACTCACAATGTCCTGAGTCGAGGTCACCGGCAGAGGCTGAAATTTTTTCGGGAATCCCACAGGTCCCAGGGATCTCAAGGGATTCCGATGGGATGGGAGTCAACTTTATCCTTAATCATGGGTTTGGGACGGTACAGGATGAAAAGTTCATGGGAGCAAACTGGAGCAGGATCATGCTGTCCAAAAAAAAACTTTAAAAAAAAACGTGACGAGATGAGTCCATGAGATGAAAGGAGGCAACGAACTGTATAATAAAGGGGTAAAAGGCAACTTCTTTTATTTTAATTTTAATTTTTTTTTAATGCAGCTGACCACCAAAATGGGAGCAAGCGGTATGGGAGTGGAATTCACTCTGAATAGGAGCAGTATGGGAGTGGGAGTTGTTTTCACCAGGTGGGACGAGTAAATATTTTAGTGACAAGCTGTGCTGCTGCTCAATTCAAAAGTTCATGAAATATTGTCTGTTTGAATCTACCTCATTCTAATTTGCACCTGCTAATGCCAATTGCACTATGATTCTGTCCCACAATACTAATAAAGACAATATCGAGAAAGGGTTTTCTTTCTCGATATTGTCTTTTTACTTGCTGCTCCATGTGCCTTTAATTGTCGCCTCGGGACAAATAAAGTTTTTGAAACTTTTTTTTTTCTCACTTTAGTCCAGGACTGGTGCGGGACGGGGTTTTTTCTGAAAGAGTGTAATGGGACTTGAGTGAAATTCCACTCCCATGTCACCCTTGAGTCACCGGTGCTCCATCTCCACTATATGCTGTGTTAATGGTACACAGCTTCCCCCTCCTGAGACGCCGGATGGTGGAAGAGAATTTCCTTGGAGCCATCCAAAAGTTATTTTACATGGCCTAACCTAACTCTTCCCATACCTGAGTTTTAGCCAAGCATTTTTCCCGCAAATAAAAGTATTTGGAAAGTACGCTATCATCTTATTTTGTCCCACAAAAATTCACGATATTGTACTTGGTGCAACGCTATTGAATTTAGTCCTTCAATAGAAAATGCGATTTAACATTCATGTTTTCAGGTTGTGGGACGAAAACAGAGTACCCAAACCAAGAACATTTTAACTGTGAGGCATATGTGCCAACTGCATGTGCCACAATGCCACTCTCAAAACAACTTAATGCAGTGATCTCCAACAATTTGCAAGGGATAAGGCCCGAACCTTGCTGCAAATAGCAGAAACGCACACGATTGTGGGGGTGGGCAGTGTAATTGCATTTAGTTGTCCATCGTCCCCGCCCACACCCTGCATCATATACTAAAACCATTTCACAGAGCCCGCAACCCGAAATGTCTCGGCCTTTATGTGCTGTCATGCACATGTGCTTGTTTTCCTCATCTCTCGCCTCCAAACAGATGTCAGGAGGGTTCACCGTGTGCATGACTTTTACCACCTAGCCTATGGAAATTTACTTTCTTTTGTGTCTGCAGATATTTGGCAAGGAAGAGGTACGTGCAGAACGTGTGTGTCCAGCCTCCGTTTCTACGGCCACAACTGACTGAGGGCCAGCGAACTGCAAAGATTCTGGATAATGGTTTACGAGGAGATCTGCATAGGGTGAGATAAGATCAGTAAAGCTAAATTCAATCTGGTTATAGTCGTCGGTTTTATGTGTCTTATCTCTGTATTTTGTCCCTTCTGGTGCCAACACAAGTGGCCACGACTCAAGTCATGCAGACAGCAATTGTAATTTGTTTTTCTTTTTTTCTGTTTTTCAAAATGTCATTGTTGACCACCTTAGCACACAGACCTTTGTTTCCTGCTGTGGGTGGGTCAAACAAGGACAAATGCTGACTTCATTGATTTATCTCCGATTCATTTGTTGATATGTCCTGAAACTACACATATTGTAACTGTGATGTATTTAATAATTTCAGTCAAAATCAAGTCTGGATATGCAAGAGAGCCAATCGTGTGATGCTGAACCTCCTCCTCCAAAATGGGAACTACGCTACCCTGGAATCACCAGAGGGAGCTCACAGGGTAACAAATCATCACTTTAAAGTATCCTGCATTAATCTTTTTAGGGGACATTGTATGTTTTTGACTATCACTATCGAACATGCTGCAGATGTCAGAAATACAAGCACTTGATTGTTATGGACATGACTGACTATACTGGAGGAATATCAGGGTGATGTTATATGCCGAAGAATGCACTCAGTAGCGGGTTTGCCAGTATAACATCATCTGGTCAATGACTGGAAGGAGAAATTTGCCAATGTGAGGACTTGCAATGCATGGCTCAAAAGACTCCTTATGATGAGTGAAAAATGTTGGACCTAGTTTTCCTTTTCCTCGACGTAGGTCACCTCTGGAGCCAGGCCTTCAGGTGGGGCTCATTGGCGAGAGACTGGTAGCCAGGCCTGCAACCATGAGTCCTGGCCAGGCTCTTCCCAAACGGGCAACTCATTTGCTCACTACCTGTGGAAGTGGCTAAGGGTTTTGGGTGCTCTGTGAGGTGAGCAGCAACCAAAGGCATGGACTTTGGCGGTCTGATCCCCGGCTACAGAACCTACTTTGAGGGAAATGGAATGTCACCTCTCTGGCAGGGAAAGAGCCCAAGCAAGTGTGTGAGGCAGAGGACTTCCGACGAGACATAATCAGACTCGCCTCCGTGCACAGCTTGAACTCTGGTACCAGTACTCTCGAGAGGGGTTGGACGCTGGAGTTTGCACACGGTGAGAGGTGCAGAGAAGGCGCGTTGCCCCTCGCCTTGGCGCCTGTACATTGGGGTTCACTCCAGTGAACAAGAGGGTAGCCTCCCTACGCCATTCCCGACTGTTGTTTGTGCCGATCCACCAAACAGCAGCTCAGAGTACGTAACGTTTTTGGAGTCCTCGGAGGGTGTGCTGTATATCGTTCTATGCAGTGCACACCGAACTGTGATCACTGTCGTTGAACGATTCAAGTGTTGCAGCGTGTGCTCCGTGTGTATTTCTGAACACAACAAGGCATTTCATGAAAAGAAGTGATTTTTTTCCTTAGCCCTAATGTCAGTTGTGATTAACGGTTCCTTGCCACTCTGAACAGGAGAATTGATTCTCGTAAATAGATGGATAAAGGGATATTCCTCTGATATTCCTGCAGGATAATGCTCATACCAGCATCTGACTGACTTATCGTCTGCTGTCCGAATATTACAAGAATAACAATTTCTTGTAATTAATAAAAACATGTTATATTTCACTTTACTCTTTTTTTTGTTTTTTAACTACTTTTTTTCACCCATTTCTCCGCAGATTACGATCGACTCAACAAAACACCTCCTACTCCAACCATGTATAAATACAGACCTACCTTCAGTCCTGGAAAGAACCAAACTCCACTAACCCATGCTTATGCAAACCAGGTAATGTACACATGCGGTGAACACTTCAATTACCATTTGACCTGATGCTGCCAATTCTGATCGAGTAAATTCTCTCTCTCATTAATTTAATTAATTCCAACCCCAAACTGAAGTGATACCCCATATATGTATATATATTTAATGCAATAGAAAGAAGTGAAAAAACACTATTTAAACACACACACACAAAAAAACATAACTATTGGTCATAAACTTTTCCGAAGGAGGAGAAAAGGGTGATGAAGACCATAGACCTGCTAACTGTTACGGAGTTATCTATTTTTGTGAGAAAAATTATAACCTGTTATGCCCGGAATGTTACACATTCATACAGCACATTTGACAATAAAGTTGTATTCAATTCAATTCAATACTGATTATGATTTTTTTCGAAAATCCTGAGTCACATAATTGTGCAAAAAGGTTGGGAAAAAAAGCAAAAAGAGTTCATACATAGTTGCAATGTATGCTTGATAATACACCAATTGCAGATACGTCGTCATTCTAATGGTAAGCTCCGGTGAGACGGTACTCACACATTCGAAAAACTAAAAGATAAATTCAAGCTGCAACAAACAAAAGTACCTGATATAAGACACTGACAGTTGAAGGACTGTGTGTTGACCCAGAGAAAGTGCAAGCAATCAGGGAGATCCTGAGACCTACTGATGTGATAGGAGTACAGCGACTAGTGACTGTGAAGTCATGAGACAACTAACACACAAAGAAAATGTGGGAATTGTCAGATGTCCACGAAGAGGCGTTTGAGTGACTGAAGGGAAAAAATAGACAATGCCCTGATGCTGCAATGTGATGCCTGTGAGACAGGAGTGGGAGCTGCAAATAGAGAATATCTTCGGAATGGAGCAATCTCATCAGTACACCTATGGTGGAGTGATGGCCCTCCAGAGTGATCACAAGCCCTTGGAATACAGACAAGACAACCCCCAAAAAAAAACTTATTCAGTGCCCCAAAGAGGCTACAACGAATGTACAGTGTATCCCTACAAAGAATACTGTACTAGAACCTCAGCTGCAAAATAATGTGCAAGGAATTAGACAACCACCACCGTCATGAAAAATATTTAATTCGGATGCACACAAGCGTGGAGATACAATGAGAGTGCAGGCCTTGGATCCTCATGGAGTCTGGAAAACTGCACAAGTTGTAAGACCCGTGGATCACAGATTGTATGAGGTGAAGATAGAATCAGGAGGCGTTTTGAGGAGAAACAACGACACCATCCATCAAGGAGTGGGACCGGGGGTACTTTACCATGTGGGGCCACAACTCAGCATTGTGACACTGTTGACCAATACAAAGATCAGGTCATCAAATGTTTAACCCTATGTTGCATACGGGTTACTTCAGCAACTTCAGTAACTAACTCATATTGGTTATTCAAGTTACCAGTTTTAGTTTTTAAATCCACCGCGAGATGTCACTAGCGTGCGCAACAGCGGGAGGAAAAGGTGAAAGAGGGTCCACAAAATGTTGAATAATTTCTATCCGTGAGATGAAAAGGTCCAAATACCCTATTGTACTTGTGCAGAAGAGTATATAGAACATATAGAACACAATAAATAACAGTTTCTATGTGTTACCTATCAGTACTGCCATGCTTTTTGGCAAGGTAATTGTAGTGACCATTATGCACACAAGTACCCCCCCTATTATGTATTTTTTTTTACAGAATTGTGAATTTATTATGATATTTGGCCATAATCTACCCTAAATTTAAAAACAAACCACAATTGAATAACTCCTGCAGAAGCCATGCAACATAGGGTTAACCTGGGTTCGATTGAACCCTAGGGGTTTGGTGAATGAGTCTCAGGGGTTCGATGGAGGGTAGGGAGTTGAGTTTCCTGACCGCCTGTTCGTATGTACCGTTTGTTTGTAACTCGGATGTTCGTAACTCGGGGAGTGTCTGTAATGCGGGAAAGTGACAGTTTGTTTGCCATTGTTTTCTAATATGGACACAGAATAAGTCTATGAAAAGTTAGTTGTTATAAGTTTATAAGTGCTTCAAAATGAAAAAAGAAAAGATGTAACAATAACATTGTTAGATTGAGTTTATGTTGCTGGGGGGACAGATTGAAATGAGGGAAATGGTGAGAAGTGACGTTTTTCCTTATGTGACGAGACTGGAGACTCGTAAGCAAGTTCATGCTTTAATCGTCCACTCTGTAGGGTTAGTTTGAATGGAATAGAGTGAAACAGGCAGTGCTGGTAAAATTGAGGTGCTTTTTCATTAGCCCCGCGCCACACCGAGATGGCCTCGCTCGGGCCAGGATGTTCACTTTTCTATGAAACTTTTTGGTGCTAAGCGATTCTTTCGGAATTGCTTTTCAGAACTATCTCGGAGGTAGTTCTAAAATGGCCGGATCATCGCTGTTATGGAATTGGCTGACCGCGATGTTAAGGAACGCCGCCGCAAATGCCTATTTCCTGACCATGGCTGACAGGTGAGGTCCGCAGGCTCCTGAGGGCCAGGAACACTGCCTTCAGAGCCAAGAGACAATACTCCAGGAGAATATCAGACCATTTCAGTGAGAGCAAAGACACCAGGAACCTGTGGCGGGGGATCCAGACCATCATGGACTACAAATCCTCTCTGCAGACCTGTGACAGCTCCATCTCTCTGCTGAACAACCTGAACAAATTCTTCACCCGCTTTAAGGTAGACAACAACACCCCAGCACAGAAGACCCCATGTCCTACTGGCGACCAGGTGCTGACGCTTTCCCGGGATAGCGTGAGGGGATCCCTCACAGGGACAAATGCACGGAAAGCGGCAGGCCCTGACAACATCCCTGGTCGTGTCCTGAAAGACTGTGCTGAGGAGCTCACAGATGTCTTCACCCACACTTCAACACCTCACTGAACCAGGCTGTTGTCCCGACATGCCTCAAAGCCACCACCATCATCCCGGTCCCGAAGAAGTCGTCTCCCTCCAGCTACAATAATTACTGCCCGGTCACACTCACCGATCCTTAGGAAGTGCTTTGAGCGGTTAGTCATGCAGCACATTAGTTTGCCCTCCCTTACCAGTTTGCATATCGGCCGAAGCGATCGACTGCAGACACCATCTCCATTGCCCTCCACTCAGCCCTCACCCACCTGGAGACCGAGGACTCACACGTCAGAATGCTGTTCATCGACTTCAGCTCAGCATTCTACACCATCTTCCCTCAGCAGCTCATCCACAAACTGTACCACCTGGGGCTCAACACCTCCATGTGGAACTGGCTGCTGGACTTCCTGACGGGGAGACCACAGGCAGTTTGGGTAGGGAGAAATACCTCTGGCATCATCATGATGAACACTGCCCCCCAAGGATGTGTGCTGAGCCCCTCCTCTTCACTCTGCTGACCCACAACTGCACTCCGTCATCCAGCTCCAACCTCTCCATTAAGTTTGCGGAAGATGTGACTGTGGTGGATCTCATCAACAACAACAATGAGATAATCTACAAGAGTGAGGTGAGCTGGTTCGCCTTGTGGTGCAAAGTCAATAATCTCCACCTGAATGTGGAGAAGACGAAGGAGATTGTTGTGGACTTCAGGAGAACGCACACCCAGCATGATCCGCTGACCATCGACGTTGCCGCAGTGGAGAGAGTAGCACCAAGTTCCTTGGTGTGCACATCTCTGAAGACCTGTCCTGGAGCCATAATACCAAATCACTGGCCAAAAAAGCCCGGCAGCACCTGTACTTCCTCCGCAAACTGAGGAGAGAAAGAGCCTTGCCCCCCATGATGCAGACATTCTAAATAGGCACATTGAGAGCATCTTGACCAGCTGCATCACCGTGTGGTATGGCGCTTGCACCATGTCCTGCCGAAAGAGTCTGCAGCGCATTGTGAGAGCAGCTGAGAAGATCATTGGTGTCTCTCTTCCCCCACTTGTGGACATTTACAACTCTCGTCTGACCCGCAAAGCCATCCAGATCGCAAGTGACTACACCCACCCATCTCACAGCCTCTTCAACCTGCTGCCGTCGGGGAAAAGACTGCGATGTCTCTGTGCTAGAACCAGCAGGCTCAAGAACAGTTTATTCCACCAGGCGGTCAGGAAACTCAACTCCCTACCCTCCATCGAACCCCTGAGACTCATTCACCAAACCCCTAGGGTTCAATCGAACCCAGGTTAACCCTATATTGCATGGCTTCTGCAGGAGTTATTCAATTGTGGTTTGTTTTTAAATTTAGGGTAGATTATGGCCAAATATCATAATAAATTCACAATTTTGGGAAAAAAATACATAATAGGGGGGTACTTGTGTGCATAATGGTCACTACAATTACCTTGCCAAAAAGCATGGCAGTACTGATAGGTAACACATAGAAACTGTTATTTATTGTGTTCTATATGTTCTATATACTCTTCTGCACAAGTACAATAGGGTATTTGGACCTTTTCATCTCACGGATAGAAATTATTCAACATTTTGTGGACCCTCTTTCACCTTTTCCTCCCGCTGTTGCGCACGCTAGTGACATCTCGCGGTGGATTTAAAAACTAAAACTGGTAACTTGAATAACCAATATGAGTTAGTTACTGAAGTTGCTGAAGTAACCCGTATGCAACATAGGGTTAAGAACCACTGATCTAGACTGTACCGTGTGTGCAACTTTGAGAAACAATATGTCCTTCCCACGTTCATGGTACAATTTATTTGGTGTCAGGGTTAGCTCTCTGGGCTCTCAATCCAGCGATCTGATCAAACTGTCTCAAGATGGAACATAATTGTACACGCTTGAACTGTACCATGTGTTTTGAGCCCTGAGAAAATTATGCCCCTCCCACCTTTACTGCAATGGTTCCAAGGTATAATGGTGAGCACTCTGGACTCTGAATCCAGCTATCTGAGTTCAAGTCTCGGTTGGGACAACATTCATATTGTCACAAATTCGAGCAAAACTATTTCAACCGAACCGTGTGTGTCCCACAACACAAGCAGAGGTTCCATGGTGTAATGGTTAGCACTCTGGACTCTGAATCCAGCCACCCGAGTTCAAGTCTCGGTGGGACCCGGATCATTTTGTCATTAACTGTAACATGCTTGGAGAATGTGTACTGTTGTGAATCTCGATTACCCCGTCCCATTTCTGAGCAGTCCTAAAAAAAACACATGTCGCTTGGCTCAAGGGTTCGTGGGTTGCATGGTGTAATGCTTCGCACTCTGAACTCTTCAAGTCTTGCCGTGACTTTAACAAGCCTTTTGACAAGTAACTATTACATACTGGGATGCTCTCTTACCTTGCGCGTGAACCAATGGAGCCACAAGGGGATACAAGCTAGTGTCTGCCAGTCCCAAGCCCGGATAAATACAAAGGGTTGTATCAGGAGGGGCATCTGACGTAAAATTTGGGCCAAAACATACATGCGAATCAAACCTTCGAATTTCATACCGGATCGGTCGTGGCCGGCTTTCAACCCTTAAAGTTAGGACGGCGCCGTATGGGGACGTCCGTCATCTGTCGAAACAAATCGCCGATGCACGTCATCATGTGTGAACATGTTATACATCTTTTAAAAGCTGAGTTTCTGGAGATTTGAATGGTACCCTCCCTGTTACAATTGTCAACTTTGAACCGAAGCTTGGGGAGACTTAAGCTTTGATCCTGTCGTGTTCAAGTCCTAATCAACATTCTAAATGCATTTTCAATGCAAATATTGTGAAAAGAAAATTAGACGAACATAAGATTTGCGTTTTTCTTCTGTTTTCAAACATCCATAGTTCCGAGACAGGAGCACTTACACAAATTCTTACTGTTTGGGAGAAATATTCATAATGTGCCATTTTGAATACAGTCAGACCTCGGTTTTCGTACTTAATCCGTTCCAGAAGACTGTTCGAAAACCGAATTGTTCGAAAACCGAAACCATGTTTCCCATTGGAATCGATGTAAAAATTTCTAATCCGTTCCAAGTCAAGAAACCAACTTCTTTAAACCACTTTTTTTTTACAATTTCACACCATAAACTGTCCAAATGTAATAGGAGAGCAGGTTATATGTAAAATATTGTACAAACATACTGTAATATGTTTTATTTTCACCAATTTTAACATTAACATAGTAACATAAAAATTGATGGAACATCTCTCTCGCTCTCGCTCTCTATCTGTCGTGGGGTCTTTATTGAACAATACAAACTTGTCTGCTCACAATGGACGCTACACGAGGAAGCGGTTTCTGTATGATATTGCATAATAATGAGACACCGGACACCAGAGGTTATGTGCCGCTGTATTGAAAACTGCCGGCGTAAACAAACGCACGCAGTCCCCCGTGCTGCTGGGGCAACCATTCTGAAAAGAGGGGGATTTCACTCCTACTAACAGAAGCGTCTCACCAAACACGTCTGCTTTTTTTTTTACTGAACAATACAAACTCATCTGCTCACAATGAACGCTACAGGACACCAGAGTGTTCATTATGTATCGCTGTATTGAAAATTGCCGGCCATAAACAAACGCACGCACTCCCCCGTGCTGCTGGGGCAAACCATCTTTCACTCCCCCTAACAGAAGCGTCTCACCAAACACGTCTGCTTTTTTTCCCTCTAGGAAAGTCCACCTTTATCTCTGTGGTTAGCACTCTGCACATTTAATCTAACAATCTGTGTTCAAGTCTTGCTGTGGCCATGATCGTTTTGTCACTAGCTTTAAAATGCTGGGAGAGTCTTTACTGTTCCATGTTCAACGCTGAGGAACAATATGCCCCTCCACATTGATTGTACCAATTATATGGTTTAACGCAGGGGTGCCCATTACGTCGATCGCGATCAACCAGTAGATCAAGGACTGGTCTCAAGTCGATCCGAGGGGTGTAGAGGGGGAAAAATTTGTTTTTGTCTCTGTGCATATATTTTTTGGTGTTAATGCACACTGCACCCTAATCATTATATCAGTCTCACTTTCACAAAAAATATTAAAAAAGAAAATAAATTAAAGCAGGTAATCTTTAACCTACGGTGACATGTGACTTGCGTCACCGGAAGTTGTTAACGCTCAGCAGTCTGCAGTTGCAGCTAGTGGTCAGAGTTGTTGCGCTATATCTTTTATCGTCATCATTATTCTAATTCAGAGTTTGTTTTGTACAATTCACCGAGGGGACGGGCAAAGAATGGGAATCTGGGGGGCCGAGAGAATCGTTTTAAAACGGTACGTGTGAGTTACGATCGTTAACAGGCTGCCTAAGTGCGTCGCATGCCTCAATGTTGCACTGCTTGAAGCAGTTCTGTGACCAGTGCTGTTGTGTGTCTTGAGGCATAATGATGAATCTTTTTGTCTTATTTTGGAGTATTCAACATCATATACTTGTTTGGTCATGTTTTACAGTAATTTATGGATATGGTGACTGGAAATTTGAGTTAGCGATTTGTCAACATAAAAAAAACTGATTTTCTTATCTTGTGATGGGAGAGTTCAGTGGCAGGCTTTAACATCCAGGGATAATCATGAAAACCAACGTTGTTTTTTTAACTTATACACTCATAATCTGAGAGCTATGCTAAATGTTTTTGTTTTCGGTCTTCAGCAGAACGTTTCTTTAAATGAACAACCAAAGTCTTGTTCTATTATTTAAAACTATCATGGAATTAGCTTCTTCACCATGCTGCTCTTTCTCTTTTTTTGTCCTTCAGTTAAGTCGAGCAGAAAGGGATGCCAGTAGTAAGGATTCGTCCTCCTCGACCTCCTCACTTGTTCATTCTAGGCATCAACCTGGTTTCCGTTCACAACCTAGCCTGGACCGGGGAGACACTTCTTCTGACAGAGCGGGGAGAGTAGCTGGAGGGGAGAGAAAAGAGAGTGAAGAAGGAGGAGGCATCCCTGGCTACTCTCTACATTCCTACACCTCATTTTCTGACCCTGTAGTCCTGTCAGGAGTTGCTTCACAATCCTCTGGTTCCATGCAGACCTCAGCATGTGCTGCCCAGATCTCTGAAACAACCACTACCTCAAGCAGCTTCAAGAGCTTGGCAAATCAGACTCCACCACCTACCCACCCACCTCATAACGGAAGCTTGTCGTATGACAGCTTAATGGCTGGAGATGATGGTTTTGACAAAGCAGTGTCAGCAGGATCAAAAATTCCTGAGATTTCATCTGGGAGACCCTGCTCTCCAGCGGCAGGTGGCTACATCTCCTCTTCCCATCCTTCAAAACAGAGAGATGCTGAAATGCATTCTGAGTTTCCCAAGCACCACCACCTCCTCCTCCATCGTTCCGCCTCTTCTACATGCTCCTCTCCTCCTGAGACGGAGACTCTGTTGGTGGAATCACAGCGAAGCAATCGCCCATTGCCCTTCTGCCAAACTTCTGTGCCACCCCCTTCTTCTGCTCAGAATCCACCACACCATCAGCACCACCACCACTCCCATCATCACCACCATAATCATCATCATTCTCATAATCATCGCCACCACCATTCCTCCTCTACCTCCCACCCTTCTCGTTTTATTGCTCCATACCTGCCCCACCGTCCCTATCCACACCGCGCATGCTCCACAGATACCCCTTTGGGCTTGACATCATCTTCCACACACCACCACCCTTCCCACTCGCCACACCATCCACCTCTTGGTAAATCATTGTCCTACTCAAGCGCCGCTGCTGCTGAAATGCAGTACCAGCTAATTCGAAAGGCCTCCTCAGCAGCTGGAGAAAATGCAGCAGGGGTAGCAGGAGGAATACAAGCACCAAAGTGAGTAGAATAATTATATTGTATTACCACTTCTGAAATCCTGACATTGATTGATTGCTAACCTTTTTCCTTCTACTCCCGACAGATTTCCTGTAAGTTCCTTTTATTTTATTCCATTTGCTTGTTTTCTGGTGTGAGGTTTGCCTAAGTATTGTCTGCTTCCTCCAAAATGTGCCATGTATGCATGTTTGTCACATGTACACACTGCTCATGTAGTGCAACTCAGCATGTTTATATCTCGAATGCTGCAAAATCATGATGTAGATGAGTGGATAACTATAAGTTGTGAACTAATTCTGCCCACATTTTTGTCTTGAAAAAATGTTGCATATACGTATGTAATATTTCCAATTTTACAAGTACTTAAAATTTAGATTCCAAATGGCATGAATATGATACCAGCAATAAAGATTTTGACATCATTTGCATTTATCATCATTGGTTATTGTCAAGTTAGATAAATGTATTTTAGTTTATTGCATGCTTGCAATGTTTGTTTAAATGTGTTATTGGTCTTGTTTTCTGTTTCTTTGTTATTGAAACTTGGCAACAGTGTTGGGCAAGTTACTTTCAAAATGTAATATATTTCATATTGCTCCTTCTATTTCAAATTACCGTATTTTCTGCACTAAAAGGCGCACTGGATTATTAGGCGCACCTTCAATGAATGGGCTATTTTTAAATGTTTTTTTTTCTTATATTGCATGCACTAGACCAGGGGTGTCAAACTAATTTGACATTGTGGGCCGCATATGGCCTCGGCAGATGTTAAGTGGGCTGGACCATTAAAATTATACCATACTCTGACAAAAAATATCCTAAATATCATGTCTTTCCTTTGTTTTGGTTTTGTGAAGCACAAAAACATTTGGAAAATGTTGACATTTCATGAACATATCTTTTATAAAACATTTCACGTAAAACCTTGGATTTCTTTTGACAATGTGCAATTTACTTTGATCATTCACATATATGCATTGCAACTGATTCCACTGATTGGACAAAGGCACAAAACATTATCAAGTAATTGGTATTGAAAAATATAGTCATGCATTTTAACATGAAACGAGATTTATAAAGAAAGCAATTTTGGAACCATCTACACATGTGCATATAAAATCAAAATGTAATCCCTTCCTGCACCTAACAAACTAAAGAGAAAACAGTCCGCTCCCTAGCGGATAATCCATGAATTGCATTTTATTAAAAAATATTCATTCCGTGTCTTTTATGCATTTTTCCCCACATTTAAATTATCCTGCGGGCTTGATCAATTCTCCTCGGGGCCCGCAGGCCGTATATTTGACACCACTGCACTAGACTGAGGCGCAATCTACAATGCATCCACTAGATGGAGCTACAGACCTTCATTTGACTCAAGAGGCGTTCATGACTGCCTCCAAAAAAACGTAAATTAACGATTACTTCATAGAAACTACGAAAATGGAAAATAATGCATCAAAACAGAAAATCAAGCGAGGAAATCACAAAAGGAAGAAGAGAAGGCACGGAGACCGACAGACGTAAAACTCTATTTGTTGAGACTGTGAAAAACATTCATAAAGTGTGCGTATTAAAAGAACTACACCACAGCAAAACTATTGAATTTATGAAAGATTTGATAGTGAAATATGAATCAGGTGTGCATGTGTCTGTGTTGGCTAAGGAGTTCGGCATGCCGAAATCAGCAGCATCCGAAAAAAGAAAGACCAGCATAAAGTCAGTGATGTGGCTAAAGGATCTCGTGTGTTTAATGAACAAAGGCCACAAATATTAGAGGAAGTGGAGAAACGTTTGCTTATTTTCATAAATGAGAAACAGCTAGCAGGAGGCAGTCTTAGCCAAGATACGATTTGTGATAATGGTATGGAGATTTGATTTAATTTTTTTTTTTAAAGGATCCAAGCGTTGCTCCTGAAGAATTTGATTTTAAAGCAAGCAGAGGATGATTTGAAAAGTTGAGGAAAAGAAGTGATTCGTCATGGGGAGGCAGCCAGTTCAGACAAGGAAGCTGCCGAAAAGTTTAAATTTGAGTTTGAAAATCTCATCAAGGCCGAGGAATGTCTTCCCCAGCGAACTTTTGTGTGGATAAAGACTGGACTTGTGTGGATAAAGCGGTTCAGAAAATGGATGGAGGGATGTTACCTCGTCCCGAAGTGTAGGATTGCAGACAGAGCGTCCGTAGTTACAGCCATTACTTTAGGGTTGATAAATTCAAGGTGTAAAAGAATGCAATCTACAATTGTCACGATGAGAGAGAGAGAGAGAGAGAGAGAGAGAGAGAGAGAGAGATGTTAAATTTTTATGTTACAATGTCAATGTTTATGTTAAAATTGGTAAAAATAAAACATACAAAATGTTTGTAGTTTGTTGTTACCTGCTCTCTTATTACACATGTATACAGTTTATGGTGTAAAATAGTTGAAAAATGCTTTTTAAAAAGTTGTTTTCAAGATTTGGAACAGATGTAATTTTTTTACATTGATTCTAATAGGAAACATGGTTTCGGTTTTTGAACAATTCGGTTTTCCAACAGTCTTCTGGAACGGATTATGGTCGAAAACGGAGGTTTGACTGTATTAACATTTGTAAAAACATGAAACTTGGCACACATTTGGCCAATTAATCTCTATTTTATTGGTTCATTTTGCAGTTAAAAAAAAAACATGGCTTAGTTGCGTTCGTTACAAATTTTTTATGAAACAGTTCACTTTAAATTGAACGGTTCACCAAGATCTACCAAAAGTTGGAGACATGTCCAAGAGCCCAATACCTTCAAAAAAGTCTAAAAGAAGTGTTTAGGCTTTCTAGGTGTTAGAACATGAGGTTTATGACTTTTCACAAAAATCTTTAGCTGTGGCAACACGCTGTATGCCAAGAAAACACTACGACATTTTAGGGTCTAAACATGTACGTATACTCATGAACTTGGCAAAGACATCAAGCCTGACAACAGCACCACTATTTCATTAGGTTATTGTGAGATTTTGAACAACTAATCTGTAGAAGGACTACACTTTCTGTCCGGATTCAATTAAATTATTTCTTTAACATTTGTGTTTTTCCGTAATCAGGGTTGAGCTAGACCAGTTTGACCTGCTCTGACGAGATCGACAAGATGGAACTGCTCAGACGGACCAGCAAGGCTGTTTTTTCGTCCACCGCCTCAACTTCCTCTGTCTCCCACTGTGCCATCCCATCTAACGGAGTGACTGATTGTAACTCAGCAATTGCTCAGCCTTGAACCCACCAGCCTCTGTGTGCCGGTGTGCAGAAGTTGACAGGTGGTGAGGATACCACATACAGTGAAATTCCTCTAGAACGAAACCTACATGGGCGAAAATACCCCCTAATGTGAAAAAATCTTCATGCATTAACACCATTCCCATTCTCCTGCCCCCCATACGACAAAAAAAAAACCCTGTTGCGTTATACGAAATCATTTTCTCTGCTCCTGCCTCGCGAAGACATTTACTACAACGAAGTCTAATCCTCCAGCGACCTCTACTGCTTCGTTCGGAAACGGCAACAGCAACCACCACACTGGTTTACATAGTGAACGATGTTTATTTCGGTCACAGCTGCGAGTTTCCTAAACGCAACATACTCATAGCTGCTCTGCCATTGGCTTACCGAGCATCATCCTGGCCTCCGATTGGCCAAGAGGGACCTCACTTTCTATGTGTGTAGATACTGTAGCTAAATGTTTCGTTGCACGAAAGTGTAATGACAATAAAGATCCATCCATCCAAATCCGTGGAAGATAGAGTGGAATGCATCCGATTAGCTGCTCAGAGTAAATTGCTTGTGGCTCGACAGACAGTCAAATAAACGAACGTTTCCTGGAATGCTTTACTTGTTATCATGCTAAAAACCTTACGCTAACTGGAGCGCTAATTACAGAGAAGGCGAGTTCCATCACGCTAACTATGGCCATCGAGGACTACGAAGCGTCCCGTGGCTGGCTTTAAAACTTCATTGCATGACATCAGCTGAGCAACGCTGTCTTGGGTGGCGATCGAGGGGAGGTCGAGTTAGAGACAGCGAGATGGTGGAAAGAAAAGCCACCGGATCCAGGAAGTATCTGTTATTATTTGATTCAGACGCAGCATGAACGTTGCATTGCTAAAATGGCTACAAAACGGACCCTTGGATGTCAAGCAGCTAAGACAAGAAGAGCTCTGATGCTGGAAGAGAGGGTAAAAGTGATCAAAATGATAGACGGAGGAAGCAAAATAAAATACATTATCCAAGAAATTGATGTGAGTGAAAGTGAATGCTGATCGTAAATGTTTCCCTTTTTTTTCTTTCTACACTGACTATATGAAGTGTCAAATAAGTGTGTGCTCATACTTATGCACTATTGGAATAGAAATAGAGTACACATACGTGTGTGTGTGTGTGTGTGTGTGTGTGTGTGTGTGTGTGTGTGCTTACATCTGAGATCAAATTTGCTACAGTGAAAAACCCCCTGTTGTGAAAAATTTCTTGCTGCTAACATGATTTTGTTGTAGAGGAGTTTCACTGGATGAGATTAATGTCTAATTTGCAGCAAGATTCTGAGAAGGCTAATGATTAACTCTATTGTGCTGACCGGTACAAAATGGCAACAGGCTGTTATTTTTAAAAAATGTCCTCAATCAATTGAACAGGCAGGACCCACAAGTCAGGTTTTTTTTTTCTTTTAGCTCTCGGACTGACTGAATCTTCCTGTAGTTGGAAAAGATTGCTAATTGTTTGAGTAAGGCAGGTTAATTCTCAAAGGGGGAGGAATGCACAAATGCTGATTCCCTATTTTTGTTGTTTATTCCGAAATGTGAATATTCCAAGTTAGTACAGGATACTGTGGTTTGAAATGTGAATTTCCGTGTTCTACTTTTGTTGATAAATTGCTCATATTGTAAGACAGCATGCACATTCATTATTAGTAGCCACTGTAGGCAATGTTGGACTGTGGAAAAGGTTTGTGGTTTGAACAAACAGGAAAATTAAGGTCAAACACAAACAAGACCTTTTGTTCTCCATCGATTATAAGAAAATAAGGCTAAGATATTGAAAAAAAATATCTTTAATTTTTGACTGAATCTCTGCAGATTACAAACCGTTGTATCATAAATAATCAAAGTTAAACAATCAGTTTGTTAATAAAATGACCTTTTAACTGATCCCAATTACCTTTGCTAGATGCCTTATTTATTTACATGCACAAATGTCTCTTTAATTGCGAATGAATATATCTATCTATATATATATATATATATATTATATATATAGATATATATTATATATATAGATATATATATATATATATAAAATCCTCGTCTCACCCCTCGGGTGGTGTCCATCCCCCATTCAGCTCGGGTCCTCTACCAGGGGCCAGGAAGCTTGAGGGTTCTGCGCAGTATCCTTGCTGTTCCCAGCACTGCACATTTCTGGACTGAGATGTCCGATGTTGTTCCCGGGATCTGTTGCAACCACTCATCTAGTTTGGAGGTCACTGCCCCGAGTGCTCCGACCACCACAGGCACGACTGTCACCTTTACCTTCCAGGCTCTCTCCAGCTCCTCTCTGAGCCCTTGGTATTTCTCGAGTTTCTCGTGTTCCTTCTTTCTGATGTTTCCATCACTTCCTCTGCCCTTTATCTATGATCATGATATCCGGTTGGCTCGCCATTACCATCTTGTTAGTCTGGATCTGGAAGTCCCACAGGATCTTCGCTTGGTCATTCTCCACCACCTTCGGAGGTGTTTCCCATTTTGACCTTGGGGTTTCCAGTCCATACTTGGTACAGATGTTTCGGTAGACTATGCCAGCCACCTGGTTATGGCGTTCCATGTAGGCTTTCCCTGCCAGCATCTTACACCCTGCAGTTATGTGTTGGATCGTCTCGGGTGCCTCTTTGCACAACCTACACCTTGGGTCTTGTCTGGTGTGGTATATCTGGGCCTCAATGGCTCTGGTGCTCAGGGCCTGCTCCTGAGCAGCCAGGATGAGTGCCTCTGTGCTGTCCTTCAGGCCAGCCCTCTCTAGCCACTGATAGGACTTCTTGAGATCAGCCACTTCAGTTATGGCCCGGTGGTACATCCCGTGTAGGGGCTTGTCCTCCCATGATGGTCCCTCTTCCAGCATCTCATCCTCTGTTCCCCGTTGTTTGAGACATTCTCTGAGTATGTCATCTGTTGGAGCCTTCTCCTTGATGTATTCATTCAAGCAGTGGGGAGAGTGCATCACCTTGGTATATGCCACATTTGATGGACACTTGGGTAAGTGGCTTGCCATTGGCTTCAAGTGTGGTTTTCCACATCCTCATCGAGTTCACAACGAAGGCTCTTAGGGTCCTGTTCACCTTATACAACTCCAAGCATTCAGTGATCCATGTATGTGGCATCAAGTCGTAGGCTTTCTTGTAATCAATCCAGGCTGTGCACAGGTTGGTATGTCGGGACCTGCAGTCTTGTGCGACTGTTCTGTCAACCAGGAGCTGATGTTTGGCTCCTCTGGTATCTCTACTAATGCCCTTCTGTGCTCATGTATTGATCCATGTGTCGACTTATCTTAGCCGCAATGATGCCTGACATGAGCTTCCATGTTGTGGAGAGACAGGTTATTGGCCGATAGTTGGATGGGACTGTACCCTTTGAGGGATCCTTCATGATCAGGATCGTTCGCCCTTCGGTTAGCCATTCTGGGTGAGTCCCATCCTTCAGCAACTGGTTCATTTGTGTTGCTAGGCGCTCATGGAGTCCTGTGAGTTTCTTTAGCCAGTAGGTGTGGACCATGTCCGGGCCTGGTGCTGTCCAGTTTTTCATATCTGAGACTCTTTCCTGTATGTCTGCCACTGTTATGGTAACTGGGTTCTGCTCAGGGAGGTTGCTGTGCTCCTCTCTCAGGGTCACCAGCCATTGTGCACTGCTGTTATGTGCAACCTCCCTCTCCCATATGTCTTTCCAGTACCTTTCAGTTTCCAGTCTTGGTGGGTCAGCTCTGCTGTTAGGACCCTGCCACTGAGCGTACACTTTCGCAGGTTGTGTTGCGAACAGCCTGTTTATTCGCCTGGCCTCATTCTCTTTCGTGTACCTCTTTAGGCGACTGGACAAGGCTTGGAGCCTTTGTTTGGCAGTTTTGAGTGCTTCAGGTATGGTCATCTGGATGTACCTCTCAGGTATCGGCCTTTTCATCACACCTCTCTGGGCCTCCGTCAATTGACTCACATCTTTCCGAGCCGCCTTGATCTTAGCCTCCAATCGTCTTTTCCATGGTGGGTAACGTGTCTCATGGTTGCTCCGATAGCCAAGGATTTCTAGGATCACTGACGCTGAAGCGTATATCAGCTCATTGGTTTCTGTGATCGTTATGGTAGGGATCGCCCTCAGTACTGCATCACACTTTCCATGAGACTTTCAGGTGGTACTTCGCATAGCCGTTGTAATCGGTTTCTAGGCTGCCCAGCTTTCATCCTCACCATGATCTTAGATTTCAGGTCAGTTGCTGCCTCGCTCAGCATTTCATTCATTGGGGTTGGCCTCCCAATCTCATCATCTGCATTCATTGGGGCTTGCCTCCCAATCTCTGGTATGACCTCCTCCTCTGATCTGGCAGCCTGGGGCCCTTCACCATGGAACCTGAATTGTACCTCATCAATCTCAAGTTGTGACAGCAATTGCCGTTTGTGGATGTTGGAACACTGAGCTACTAGTTGTTTCGTGGTCAACCGTGACTGTGGGTTTCGAAGTAACCATTCAGCCCGCGTTCTCTGCATGTAACCCCTCTGACTAGGGTTGCTTGAGTAGTAGCATTCCAACAGAGCCATGTTATCGCATCTCGCCCATCTCCGCTTTGTTCCAGTAGCCCATTTTTCATCAAGGTGCTCTGGTTCCCCAGCACCTGACGCAGACCTTGTTTGACCGGGCGACGTCTGAGCCGGCATGTCATTCGATTTATTGTCTCTCATCATTGTATGAGGTAGGCATTTGCGTGAAGGGTCTTGCCCAAGGACCCACACTGGATGGTGTTATGTGCTAATTTTTGCCCCAAATCTGTTCTTATAACAGAATTTCCTTATTTAGGAAATTAGCATGGTACATGTCCTTTATGAACCTGCAAATATGTTGACAAAATGCATGTGTAACAACACAAGCAATAAAATGCAAAAATATATTGTCCAAAAACTGTTTATATAACAAAAACAGCAGTACGGTATACAGTACAGGTGTAGAGTATTAAAAAATACACAACACAGTACGTACAGAATTTTAATGTTGATTTTTTTTCCGTCTTGGGAAAAAATGAGTATTTTGGGTTGTTGTTCTTCGTTTCGATGCCATGATCTACAGGACGTAAGTGAAGAAAGTTAAAATTTTTCGCAATTACAATAAAATGCACGGCAATAAAAAGTCACTTACACGTCGTCATTTTGGATCCGATGATAGAAAACGGCGAAGCAAACACGTTTCTTCCGTCGTTTCTCCCTTTGTTTCTCCCGTTGTGTCGAGTGATTTTATTTTTTTAAACTAGTGCCGAGCTCTAGCTTAGTGGGCGCTGCTTTTTAAGCTAGTGCCGCTCGTGCCGCGATCTACAGGACGTAAGTAAATAAAGTTAAAATCGTTTGCAATTACAGTAAAACGCACGCCAATAATAAGTCACTTACACGTCGTCGTTTCGAATCCGATGACAGAAAACGGCGAAGTGAACATGTGTCTTCCGTTGCATTGGGTGGGCGCTGCGTGTATTTAAGATCCCGCGGCCTTCCGTCTCCATCCGGGTTACGGATAGTGGAATTTCCACTGAAGTAAGTTCCGGTAAAATGTAAGATCGTAGTCAAAATGTTAATGCATAGGTTTTTATTCTGGGTGAAGGAAATTCCTTTTCATCGAATTCCAGAGATGGGAATGTTTACTGTATATATACAGTAAACAGTTGCTTCATACAGTAAACATTCCCATATATATATATATATATTCCCATATATATATATATATATATATATATATATATATATTCATATATATATATATATTCCCATATATATATACATACACACACACGCACGCACACATGCATACATCCATCCATTTTCTGATCCACTTTATCCACAGTCCCAAAACGCCGAACCAGTTGCTTCATTTCACAGGCCCCAGTGGGGGTGTCAGGAACATTATTTATCACCAAGAGGCTGCTCCAACTAACTGGAGATGAACTCTCCTGAATGAGGCAGAAAAAGGTTTGCTTACTAAATTATCATGCAGTTTTCATTCATCCATCCATACATCCATTTTCTGAACTGCTTATCCTCACAAGAGTCGCGGGGTGTGCTGGGCCGCGGGGGACACCCTGAACTGGTTGCCAGCCAATCGCAGGGCACACAGAGACGAACAACCATCCGCGCTCACACTCACAATAGGGACAATTTTGAGTGTTCCATTCACCTGCCATGCATATTTTTGGAATGCGGAAGAAACTGGAGTACCCAGAGAAAACCCATGGAGGCCCGGGGAGAACATGCAAACTCCACACAGGAAGGCCCGAGCCGGGACCGAACCCGACACGGCAACACTGGCCCACTGGGCCGCCCGCTGCTCTTTCATATGTGACTTAATTCTCCAGGTCCCTTGTTATTGTCCTTTTGTTTTCTTCTCTGTTGTGATGATCTCTTCAGCTGATCAGGTAAGTCTACCGGTAAGTCACTAAAATGTGAAGGGAGTTGTGATAAAGTACATGTATCTTATCACCCCCTCCCCCCCACGCCTTGGGATACATTTTGTAAATCGGGCTGCCATCGAGTTGTTCTTTCACAACAAACAGGTTGCCCCCGTGTATGACCTCAGCTTCACTGGTCCAGCTCTCTCACTTATATCGCGAACAAGGATTCTGTCACCAGGTTGGCAGTCAATAAGAATAATCTTGTGCTAGATTTTTGACGGTGCTCTAATGATAGTTGCTAGACTACGTTCTTTCTCGGAGCTAAAATGTGTCCGTTTATTGATACGTGAATTCTACTCTCCATTCCTTTTCAAGAAAATGATCTGTGACCCTGTCATACCAACAAGGCGTCTTTTCCAGGCTCTTAACTGTGGTGATATAAATCAGTCTGCGAACACAAGCAACTACAATAAAACACACCAGAAATAAAATATTAATCCAGGAGTGTCAAACATACGGCCCGCGGACCAGAACCAGCCCACAAGAAGGTTTGATCAGGCCCGCAGGATAGATTAAAAGTGAAAAATGCATAAAAGACATGGAATTAATATTTTTAATATCGTGAACTGCGGCCAAGGGTGTCCTGGTGCCAAGTGCACATATGGACACCCTTATGTCTGAACAAGGTGTTCGCTATGGACAATCCGTGACGAGCACAGAAGTCCAATAACGAAACACCACTCGAGTTCTGATCGGGGGGGCCGTTCCTCCCAATCACGCACCTCCAGGTCTCACTGTCGTTGCCCACATGAGCATTGAAGTCCCCCAGCAGAACGAGGGAGTCCTCAGCAGGAGTACTCTCCAGCACACCCTCCAAGGACTCCAAAAAGGGTGGGTACGCTGAACTGCTGTTGGGTGCGTACGCACAAACAATAGTCAGAACCCGTCCCCCCACCCGAAGGCGGAGGGAGGCTACCCTCTCGTCTACCGGTGTGAACCCCAATGTACAGGCACTGAGCCGGGGGGCAATGAGTATGCCCACACCTGCTCTGCGCCTCTCACCGTGGGCAACTCCAGAGTGGACGAGAGTCCAACCGCTCTCGAGAGAACTGGTACCAGAACCCAGGCCGTGTGTGGAGGTAAGTCCGACGATATCCAGTCGGAACTTCTCCACCTCACACACCAGCTCAGGCTCCTTCCCTGCCAGAGAGGTGACGTTCCATGTCCCTAGAGCTAGCTTCTGGAGCCGAGGATCGGACCGCCAGGGTCCCCGCCTTTGGCTGCCGCCCAGCTCACAATGCACCCGACTCCTTTGGCCCCTCCCATGGGTGGTGAGCCCATGAGAAGGGGGACCCACTTTGTCTCTTCGGGCTAAGCCCGGCCGGGCCCCATGGGTGTAGGTCCGGCCACCAGGCGCTCGCCAACGAGCCCCACCTCCAGGCCTGGCTCCAGAGGGAGGCCCTGGTGACCCGTGTCCGGGCAAGGGAAACTTAAGTCAATTTATTTTGTTCGTCATAAGGGGGGTTCGTCCATGCGTCTGTCACACACAAACATGAACACTGAAATTAACAATAATGAACTAAATAAAAGACAGGAAATATTGAAGACAGCTACGTGGTATTGGCGGGAGGTACGCAGGAGCTCCTGCGGACCCGCGAGCGTAGCATACATCTGTTGCGTTCTCCTCTACTCTGTGCCAAATGCTGTGTCTGTCTCTCTGTACGCAGGCAGCCTATCTCCTTTGCACTGCCTGTCATGATCGTTGCCGAGTAACGGGCTCACTGCACACTTTGAGCAGTTCTGTTCAGTTTCACAGCATTGCTTTGAAAGACAAAGAGCTACTCAGTGCTACAAGGATTAAGAAGAAGTACTCTTGGAGGAAGTAGCACAGTGAGGAAGAATGCTGTTGACTGTTTGGTCCCGAGCCTCGAACCAAAGAGCACATGGAGGGGTTGAGGGAAGAGAACCGTTTTGCACTTCCTCCCCCATTTTTGTAATCTTTTCATTTGGGTTCACACAAGTGTTTAATTATAGTAATTTTTATTGAAGTAAAAATGTCCCCAGACATTTGTTACAGCTGTAACAGCACTTGACAGAATATGCTTGTCATACAGTTTTCTTAATGGGATCCATTCATAACCAACCTCAATAGTGACTTCCTGGCATATAGACCATTACCAAATCTGTTCTAGCAAGTTGGAGACATTGGTTCTTGTTATCAACAACTCCATGACCTATATTGATTCAAGCCGGAAACGTTTTTGGGGGGGAGACACTTTGAGTAATTATCGTATGAGCAGAAGAGTTAGCCTACCGTATTTTCCGCACTAAAAGCCGCGCTGGATTATGAGGCGCACCTTCAATGAATAGCCTATTTTGGCATTTTTTCATATATTGAACGCACTGCTCTATAAGACGCAATCTACAATGCATCCACAAGATGGAGGTATGATCAAGGAAATGCTGCCACTCGAGTGAAGCGAGCCTCAACAGTCCATATCCTGCTGCTCTCTGCTGTGCGTGCATGAGCGCGAACGCACGTGGTTCAACCAACCAAAAGAAACTTTGAAAAAAAACGACAACAGCAAAAATAGCTTAGCTGTTGAGTGGCGTGTCTACAGAACGATCAAATGTCAGTAAAACTTAACTAATCAAGCAGCGACACAGTTCACTTCCCCAAGTTACAAAATTGACTCATTAACATTTAACTCTCTTGCCGCTGCTCTATTTGCGTGTTCAACTTCGTAACCCCATCGCCTTAAGTTTGAACACTGTGTTCTAAGCATGTCTCGAGCAAGGAGCCATTTTGGGGTCGACACATTACTGTAATAATCATACACAAGGCACATCGGATTTTAAGGTGCGCTGTGAGCTTCCAAGAAAATGGAAGGCTTTTAAGGTGCACCTTTTCGTGCGGAAAATACGGTACAAAGCCAGACAGATTAGCATTAGCATCTGTGGTGAGTGCAATGTGATTGAAACTACTTGATTATGTTGTCAAGGTTTGGAGTGGTTGAGGTGATGTATTGAAAGATAAAGGTAAATGTGTGTGTGTGTGTGTGTGTGTGTCTGTGTGTGTTTTTGCTTTAGTTATAATGGTATCCTCAAAGACATGATTTTATACCACTCACTGTCGTCATTTTGATGTGGCTATAAATCGGATAAGCATGCGATGCATGAGGGGTGTGTATTTGGGAGGGAGATTCTTGATAATCGTCCGTGAATGTACAAAGTTGTTTTTAGTAACAGTTATACTCCCTGCAAGTGTGAGCATAGCCAGAGTTATGTAGCAGTTTAATACCAAGTGAAGGCGCAGGTCTGAAACTCACTGCCAACCACTGGTATAATGCAGCCTAAAAAGAGCAGCTGGTAATATACAAAACTACAAAACGTTTATTTTGAATAAACAGTCAAACCTTGGTTTTTCGAACGTCTCTGTTCTGGACCAAATCGGTTTTCGACCCCAAATTTTGAGTTTTTTATGCCTCGGATTACGACCGAAATCGGTTCTCGACCAAGATGAGCGCACTTGACTCCTCTCGCCTTCCTCGTGTAGCGTTCCATTGTGAGCAGATGTGTTTAATGAAGTTTTTTTTTTTAAAGAGCGTGGTTTCGGTTTTTGAACAAATCGGTTTTTTGAACAGCCTTCTGGAACGGATTATGGTAGAAAACCGAGGTATGACTGTATTTGGATTTTGAAAGGACTACTCAGAATGATAATTTATAAAAATACTGTTCCTCAAACAAACAAATTAACCTGAAGTACTGCAATAAACCCAATACCAGCAAACTGTCATCCCAAGTTCTTTAATGCAAGGTACATAAGGGTGCAAGGGACATTGATAGAATATGCTGGAAAAAAAGAGTGCAGTTTGTGCTATTTCTTGCAGCCCTCTTTTCACGGTACAGTTTCATCTTGCTCCTTGATCAGAAATCAGCACATATTTCAATCAGCACAAGACAGTAGCAACAAAATGAAACCAAGGAACGGATATGTCCTTCAATTAAACTATAATTAACTTGAATTTTGCTACAGGTCTTCACAGAGTCAACACAAAACATGCAGGGCTGGAAGGACTTTTGAATTTGGCTACAGCGCTCGTTTTCCTTCAAAGTCACATCATCTGCAAAAGAGTAAAATCTGAGCTTGACAATTTTAAACTCAACACAGCTGTTGTTTGCACAAGAAAGAATAATTTCCTGAAAAAAGTTACATTGGTTGAAAATGACATGTTAAATTGCATCTGCCTTTTTGTTTTTGTCATAATTCCAAGGTAATTAAGTTGCCCAATAGAAATGGGAAACTCAGACAGATGTGTGATCTGTCGAGCGAAACAAGAAATGTCGACAGACACTGTGGACTGTGGAAAGTGTCATTGTTCTACAAGCACGCCAAAGAGGGGGTAGCTCAAATGAAAAGAAGAGGAAGTCACTCAAGAGCAGTTTCCAAAACTAGTGACTTGTGGGTTTTCTTGTCTCCAAGTATTTCTGCAAAAGAATGAACAAGAGAATGTAATGAGTCATCATGCCTTTATAAGATACAGTATACAATGTTTAACATAAGTGAGTATCGGTACATCCCCAAATATTTTATTTCTTTATTGTTAATCAAGTCCCCAGTGAATGCAACAAACTATCAATTTTTGATGCGTTGATTTACCTGTGGTTGAATTCTTGAGAATTACAATTGTCTTTCAAACAACTTATATTTGCTCAACTTTCATTTACACATCGACTTTTCTGCATTCAAGCAACAGACCAACGAAAATTAATTTTCATTTATTCTACTGGGCTGTGTGTAAAAACATTAATAGTGCAAATACCAATGGTATCTGATTCCCTGAAAAAAAGGTTAAGCCGATTCATCAAAATAATGACATACCCTGTGCAATGCCATCTTGCTCTTTTTTGAGCAGTTCATGTAATCACTGTGACATTCATTCATTCATCTTCCGAACCGCTTGATCCTCACTAGGGTCGCGGGCGGTGCTGGAGCCCATCCCAGCTGTCTCCAGGCAGTAGGAGGGGGACACCCTGAATCGGTTGCCAGCCAATCGCAAGGCACACAGAGACGAACACCCATTCACACTCACACTCACACCTAGGGACAATTTAGAGCGGTCGTAAGTGACGAAGGCACCCCAGCACTTCTCTACATAAAGCAGGTGCAACCATTCCATCATGGTTGCATCATGAACAAAAACTGCACTGGAGGCACACAACAAGAACATTTTCTTTCAACAATTAAATCTGTTTGGCAATGTCTAGTCAAAGTCTCTGCAACTGTGTGCAACATTGAACATACCTTGACAAAAAACACATTTGCTACGCACTTGTAAACCTTCACATCTCGTTGAGATATGGGCTTTAGAAAGATCAACAAAGTTGATCTGAAAACCAATGCCTTGAGCAGTTTCTAGAGAAGTGCGGTGGAGAGTATTGTTACTAGTTCCATCCTCGTATGGTTTGGAAACTGCACGATGGAGCAGAAGAAGGTGATACACTTTAAATTTTGAAAATAGGTGTGCTTTCATACCTGCAGATTCTCAAAGTGCTTGAGACTTTTGCAGTGGGTGATCTGAGTGTCTTTGCTTCCACTGAAAAAACGATTACATACTTTGCAGAAGAAGCCTGTCTTTGGGACCAAGAACTCCATACCTAATGTATACAGAGAGATGGGAAGGGGGTGAATATTGACAAAACAATTTTAAATGAAACTCCATTTGAGTAACCTAACACTGATGCCAGTTGATGTGAATGGTAGAAAAAGAGGAAAGTGTTATTTTGTCATCGTTTAAGATTTTTTTAAATGTCTGTCAGATGTACAACATTGTTTGGTCAGATTTTTATGCTTCTTAAATCTTGAAATCAAACCATAATTGTTGGTAAAGACAAATCATCCAAAATTACATTCTTAAAAAGAAAAAAGAAAAAAAACACTACAATATTAAAATCAGTAGAAAATGACTTTTTAAACAATGGAACGATGATTATATTATCTTAATCAAATCCCTCGTGGTCGTCATGTATATTAACTCATCTTTGTAGAAATCCATACATTTTAAGTCAGTCACTTGAAAGTTCATAGTATATTCCAACATTCCAAGAGGAGTCTTACCAACTGGTATGCTGGGATCAAAATGGACGGTGTCTGCGGTCATGGGAGTTTCTGTTAGTGGCTTCTCCTTACTCTTTTCATCAGTGATTACTGGGATGTCAGAAATATTGCCTCTTCCTATGTGAACATAAGAGAACAGAACAGAAACAAGTTTTCATAAAAATGACCAAATCTTCAACTAACTGCATCCTATACGAGAAATATGTTGTTACGCACTGAATTACAATCATCATGACCAACTGCAAAATGAAATGCAGAAAGAGTGCATATATATATATAGAGATATAGAGAGAGAGAGAGAGAGAGAGAGAGAGAGAGAGAGAGAGAGAGAGAGAGAGAGAGAGTTTCAGACAATGGAAATGAATGGACGGCCCTTGGACTCACCACTTATATTACAATACATACCGGACATCTAATTACTGGGCTTCCATCTTCCAATGTAGGATGTAGGTGGTTGGGATGTCAAATGTGAAATATTCAAGATTTGTTATAATAATAATAATAATAATAATAATACACAACTCAAGCAACTACTGTACAGGCATGTCCTTCTCCTTCTCTGTCTCCGTGCCTTCTGCTCGAGAGTGACCTCCCCCGAAAACGTAAATCAACGATGACTTCAATGACACTCAGAGAAGCAAACATGTAATGCACCAAACAGAAAAATCAAGGGAGGAAATTACAAAATAAATTCTATGGGGGACAGGGGTTTGTGAACACACAACAAAGCAACAAACTACACAAACAACTCCGAGACAGTCCAGTCTCCTACAAAAGGAAAGTTGACGTTTGGGGACTATCACCACCCCCCCCCCCCCCGTTTTAGCTTCGTAGTCCTTGATGGCCACAGTTAGCTCTCGAAGGCTAAAAATCTTACGCTTTTGAGCGCTCGGGAAACTCCCAGTGGCCACCATGACCCTGATCCTTTTTATATATACTTGATTATTTGTATTTTTGTCCTTTATTAGAAAACCACACGCTCATACAACTATACACACGCATTTGTACAAATAGAGGAATTGTAATCAAGGCAAAACCCAAGTGTGGGAGATAAAGCCTGCACCGATGGAGGTTTTTTTTCCTGCTCTCGTAAAAAAATCAGTGAAACACAAAATAAATGGACAATATCCGAAGTTTATCAACATTTAATCTGCTGTCAAATATTTTCAGAAGCACGGTATAAATTTTGACAAGATCGAGTGATTAAATCAAAGAAACTTTACCTGGCTCATCAGATGGAAGGCTTATCCAGGTGTCCTCTTTCATTTGCACCTTTTCCATTTCCTGTGTTCTTTCCATTAAGGTCTGCCCATCATTTAAAGGGCTGTTAACCAGGGGGGTTGCTTTTTGCTTTTCTTCAGTAGCATTACCTGTGGTATTTTTTCCAGAAGCCATTTTCACCTCAATAGTGTGTGGATCTGATGTTAAAGCATCAATGACGGCTGTGCTTATTGAAATAGATGTTGGAAGAGTCTCAACTATGACCATACATTCTGTGGGAACAGAGGCTGTCGTCTCTATAAATTAACAAAGACAGAAAAAAAGCAGCAACATTAATATGAGGGTTAAGAAAAATGCTTCAGGGTACATTTTCTTGAAAGAAATATTCTACCTGTCTCATTTTTTTCTGGTTGAAAAGTTGCCACCACGTTTTGGTTGACGGGACACAATTCTTGCCGAGTTTGTGCGGATGGGGTTACAATTTTGCAGCTCAGCATGCCAATCACATCTGATGATACACTGTCAGAGGTCCCAGCTGAACTTGGAGGCCGATGTCCAACATCTACAATGGGATCTTCAGATGTCATAGGCTGAAGCTGACAATTTGTTTTGGGAAGATCAGACTTCATAGATTGAGCAATCACTCCTTCAATTTCATCCAAAGGTGTGACCTTGAAGTGGCAAAAAGTAAAAGACGAATTTAAACACATTCTCAGACACCTCAGCAAGATTTGAAAATCATATGAATGTTTCACCTCATGAGTGTCCAGTGGGACAAAGGTTAGTGACTGCTCTTGCTCTGTAGTTTTCTCTTGAGGAGCAGGAGAAGGTGTATGTCGGAAGTCATTCAAGGCAGTCACATCCCCAACTTCATCCACAGTCACAAAGTCACCCATGCTCAACAGAAATGATTCCAAAGCTTCACCCTCATCCTAATTGTACGGAAGAATACAATTGATAACAACAGTCACAATAACTGTTAGATCTACATACTTTTTGATAAATGCAGCTCACCATTTTGGGCAGTTCAGCATCGGATTTTTATTAATTCTTTGTTGATCCACGTTTGAGTTCCTCTTACATGTCTCAAAACTACAAGATGATCTCAGTCCTGAGGACTGAACAAGTTCTTCTTTCCTCTCCATTGCCCTCACCTCTCTTTTGGTTCTGTCCTCCTGCTCACGGTCCCTCTTGGCCCTTTGCAATTTCTCCTGGATCCTCCTAATCTTTCTCTCGCTCTCCTTTAGTTCCTTCTCCTGTTTTGCTTCTTTTGCAATTCTCTCCCTCTCTTTCGTCTTTAAACCACCCTCCGCATGGTTCTTTGCGGTCAATTTTGTTCCATCAATTACTTTTTGTTGATCTGTCTCTTTTATTTGACAATGCGTCTTTTCCCCCATTGTCTCCAGGAGATCTTCATTTGCAGAACCTGCCATTTTATTTGCATGTTGGTTAGTTCTTGCTCCATTCTGCGTCTCTGGGATATCCTTGAGAAAACAAAAGGATTGCATGATCAAAACCTCAGAAAAATAATAAATGTGGACTATTCATGAAACATCTTAAAACATGAGAAACATCATATTTATGTTTTACCTGGGAAAACTCTGTACTGGAAACATCAGTAGAAGTACAGTGACCAACATTGGTCTTGTTTTTTTCTAACTCAGCTACATTTTCAGTTGTCAGCGAAATAGTCTCATTAGCTGATGCTTCCTTCTCATCAGACTTCAAGACTGCTTTACTACTTGATACGTTCTCTTTGTCAGTCTTTGCGTCTGGTTGAAGTGCAGATTCAGACTGTACATTCCTGGGCTCGTGAGTGACAAGGCTTCCGTTTTCTTCCAACGATTCATCTGCAGTAGCAACCTTTTGAGGGCCCATTAATCCATCTGGCCCTATTTCCATCTCAACATAAACATTTTCTTCAAATGCTTTCTTGTCCTGGTCAGCTGTATCTGTAATGCTGTCTTCAGTAATTGCATGAATAGCCTAAAACATCAGATGAAATACAAGTATGTAAAAAAACATTTTTCCCCACAATAGTTGAAAGCCTAAATTTATTTTACAACTAAGAATCAAGCATACCTCAGGTGAATGTAGGTTTGAAGATAATACTTCAGTCTGTGTGCTGGCTTTGGGGTCAGGCTTGTGTGAAAAAAACAGTGGGTTGTTTTGTATAATGCATGGGAACCTCTGGAAGCGTTTGTAGACGGAGAGGGCCATGGCTGAAGTTGCCATTTCACAAATAACCTTAGCAAGAAGAAAATAAAAGTTCATGTACCTGCATTGTTTTCAGGATACCCCAAAAGTCAAACTGAAATCTCTTATATTTTCAGAAAAAAAAACATGTAATAATATTACAGTTACATTTACTAAAAATGTGGATTATTTTGCAGGAATAAAACGATGTCGGGAGAGAGGCGCTCTGTGTCTCCGTCTCTCTCTTTCTAATACCCACACCCACACACACACACACACACACACACACACACACACACACACACACACACACACACACACACACACACACACACACACACACACACACACACACAGTTGGTGACTTGATTAACAGCATCTGGATGTCTTGAGCCATGACATTTTTAACACTGGAAAAAAATGCAATGATAGAGCAGTGGATTTGTTGGTTTCGCACAGGCATGGTTGAATTCCTTACCATATTGTTAAGTTCCAGAGTTTTGACCACAGTCCCAAAACGCCGAACCAGTTGCTTCACTTCACAGGCCCCAGTGGGGGTGTCAGGAACATTATTTATCACCAAGAGGCTGCTCCAACTAACTGGAGATGAACTCTCCTGAATGAGGAAGAAAAAGGTTTGCTTATTAAATTATCATGCGGTTTTCATTCATCCATCCATACATCCATACATCCATTTTCTGAACTGCTTATCCTCACGAGGGTCGCGGGGCAATAATTAACTTGGGATTGTATGGCTGCAACACATTCCAAAAAAGCGGGGTCAGAGGTCATGTTAACCACAAAGATACGTCACCTTTTCTGTGAACAATATTCAATCACCTTTTGGAAACCAAGGACACTAATGGTTGAGGTTTGGTAGGTGAAATTCTTCCTCATTATTGCTTGAAATATACTGTAGCTTCAGCTGTTCAACAGTCCATTGTTGTATTTTGCGCTTCATAATACACCACACGTTTTCAATAGGAGAAAAATGTGGAGTGCAGGCAGGCCACTCTTGTTCCCCTTGTATTTGACTCAGCATTTGCAAAGGCTGAAAGGTGTTTCCATACAAATGAACGCATTACTTCGTCTTAAAACGCTCCTCCTTCCTTGCCACCATGGTTTATGTTGATCTACTGTAATCTAGGCAATGAAAATGTATTTATATAGTCGATCAACGAGGGGCCGAGGGGGAAATGCTAAGGAAAAATATAAATAAAACTATTGTGTGTCTGTGTGCGTACTAATATTATATATTTTTATGTTAGTGCACACTACACCCGAAGCATCACACAAAATTTGAGTTTTCACAAAACACTGTTGCCCCAGCAACCCACAGTTCTCCAATAACGCAATACTGGCTTTAAGGGTTCAAACATGCACGAAAACTCTTGAGACTTGAATACATTAGGCTTGTCAAAATCACTACTAATTTACTTTTTTTTACTAATTTACTAAAAATTACTTATTTTTTTAATGTCTCACTTGCGCCACCAAGAATATTTTAACAAAGTAACCCCAAGGTGTTCTTTTCACCTAGATCAATGAAAATTTGGTGGTATGTCTAACAGGGCAAGATCTACCAAAAGTCACTTGGAGCCATATGCTAAATCTAAGAGGAAGTCCATTATTATGAATTTACTTTAAAAGTCTGTGTCGCCTTGGCTACAAAAGCTGCTTTAACCTGACCCACATGATAATGGCTTCTAAAGATTTCTCACACTTATGTAAGTCCAGTATGAAAACATCTATACACTTATTTTTCATTTCAGTGGCAAACTGTCTGCTTGCTCTTCTTCTTTCAAATTTACATGGCATTATATACAAGACTGGCGGTACGGTGGCCTTCCTGTGTGGAGTTTGCATGTGCCTGCATGGATTTTCTCCAGATACTCCAGTTTCCTCCCACATTCCCAAAACATGCATGGCAGGTTAATGGAACACTATAAATTGTCATCAGGTGTGATTCTGAGTGCCTATGTTTCTTTGTCTATGTGTGCACTGCCATTGGCTGCCATCCAGTTCAAGATGTATCCCGTCTACTGCCCAAAGACAGCTGGGTGGGATAGGCTCCAGCACGCCCCATGACCCTTGTGAGAATAAAGTGGATCAGAAAATGGATGGATACACAAGACCGTGCCAACACATACTGGCAGAAAAGTAGAATTACACTCCAAAATAAAAAACAAAATTGAGTTTTAACGTAACATTTATCCATCCATCCATCCACCATCCGAACCACTTGTCCTCACGACATGCTGGAGCCTATCCCATCTGTCTTTGGGAAGTAGGCGGGGTATATCCTGAACAGGTTGCCAGCCATTCATAACATTTAAAAAAAAAAACAACAACAACAACAACAGGACCGCTAACCCAGAACTTAAGCTGGAGGGACATTTACTTCTGTATACTTGTGCCGAAGACTTTATAGTGCAATTTTCCTGTTGGATAACACAGTCAATTCTGCTATGAAATTTAGTGGTGGAAACAACTTACCAATGGGTCCAACGACTGCATCAGTAGATTGTAGAGGGCCACCTATGCAAAAATATTAGTTCAGTAACAATATTAATAATCAACTTACAAACAGAAAATACAGCATTGCAATAGATCTCAAGTCTAAATTTTGGTAGTGAACTCAAGGACCAGGGCCGGACGATTATGGAAAAAATAATCACGATTTTGATTGAAAGTGAAATCACGATTTTTCAATAGATTATTCATTGATCTCAAGATCAGAATCATCGTTTTTGGCCAAGTATGTAAAACAAATAAGGAATTTTTCAGTGGTGCGGTACTTACAATACTATGACACTTGTGAAGTTGGTACAGATAATCGTTGCACCGTTTTAAAGTGACCAGTAGCGGTAATTGTAATACAGCTTGAGGTGTGCAGTAGCACAGAAAGTCCTTGAGTGCTTCAAAGGATCTAGTGCTGGAAGCCGGAGTTTGTCCTATTTTGTGGTGGCACCAAACCAGACTTGCCACTTAGACTCCCAAGAGGGAGACTTTAGTCTCCACTCTGCCCCCCCACAGAAGCCAAATATGTGTCACACCCTAATTACTGTCCATTGTATTCTTAAGTACCCATCAACGAGTGGGTACTTACCAACTTACAAAGACGCAGCTGTCCTGCACAATCTCAAATGCGGTGTCAACATTATGGACCAGAAATAGCACAGTTACACTGTGCATGAAGGTACAAGGAGATGGCCGATGGCTATGTTTTATAACCTCCTTGACATGGCTGCCACAAACGCACATGTTTTGTACACAGCATGTACAAGGTCAAAAGAAAGTCGCCGATTGTTTATGCTGGAGCTTTCAGAGGAGCTCAAAAGAAGACAGATGCAGGAAAAACAACTAGTGGAAGAGCGTAAACAGCTGAGCCGTGAGATGACAGTTGAGAGTAAGCAGCTAAAGACCAAGTGCCAGGCACGCATACACTGCAATAATAACAGAAGTACTCGGCGCTGTGCAGCCTGTGGCAAATTTACCTGTGGAAAATGTAGGTGGACCTCACCTTGGTTATGTGACAAATGCGAGATGTGAAGATTGTATGGAACAATTGTTTGCTTGAAACAGTTGTCCCACTTGGTACATTTTTCCTTTTTTTGGCTTATCTTTGTGTGAAATAATTTTCTTATTCAAATTACACAGTTTGTTGTTTTTCTAAACTGAAATTGAAATGTGTGGGGTGATAATTTTGTTCCTCTGTCCTCTAAAATTTTAGGATTGGCAGTATGCAAGTATGCCCCCCATAAAACGATGGCCATTATAAAAATAATTTTCATGGCAAATAAATAAAAAAAAAATGTTTCTTGACTCAAAAGCCAAAACAGGATGATTGTGGAGAGCTGTTGAGAATCAAACACGCCCAGGGCTGAGCATGCATCATTAGCAATTCGATGGTGGGTTACGGTTAGTGGAATTTCCGCTTACGTAAATTCCGATAACATGTAATACTGTGTCGTAGTCAAAATGTTAATGCATAGGTTTTTACTCCGGGTGAAGGATATTCCTTTTCCTAGAATTCCGGGGATGGGAATGTTTACTGTACACATAAGGTCACCCTTCTGTTTGAACATGGTGTTCGTTATGGACAATCCCTGATGAGCACAGTCCAGTAACAGAAACACCACAGGGGTTCTGATCGGACAGGTGGTTCCTTCCAATCACACTCTTCCAGGTCTAACTGTCATTAGAATGAGGCCGTTCCCAAGTGGAGCACTGTCCAGAACACTCTCTAAGGACTCCAACAACGGTGGGTACTCTGAGCTACTGTTTGGTGCATAAGCACGAACAACAGTCAGAACGCGTTCTCTCACCCAAAGGTGTGGGGACGCTACCCTCTCGTCTACCAGGGTGAACCCCAACGTACTGGCACCAAGCCTGAGGACAATAATTATGCGCATCTCCAGACTTGGCTTCAGAGAGGGGGCCTGGTTGACCTGCGTTAGGGCAAGGGAAATTAGGTCCATATATTGTAAACATCATTAGGGGTCTTTTGAGGCACACAATGTATGGTGCTTCTCGAGAATAGGGTTCTCCAAGCCCGATCCTCGGAAGCCCTCACTCACACTTTAAGTCTTTGTGCCGGAGAGCACTCCCGCTGGGAGCTACTGGAGACTCTGCTAGGAACATTGTAAGAAGTGCAGTGCAGTGATCCCTCGCTAACATCGCGGTTCATTTATCGCGGCTTAAAAAGTATCGTGTTTTTTTCCCCCCCAAAGTACTGTTTTCCTAACGTTTCCGAGAGTTTGTACATGCCTGTACTGTAAATGCAACGGGCACTCATTCAAGACGCATGATTGGTTCCCGGCGCGACATCGACCAATGACAGCATGAGTGGATTTTTCCCATGCGCTGACTGGCTGCACATCTTCGTAGCCCCACTCAGCACCTTCCCTTGTGTAACCGTCACACTGTTGATTATCTGGCATACTGTGTCTTAGTTATTTATGTGTTTGCTACGCGCGCGGCGGAGAGTCAGCGAGAGCGAGAAGGTGGGGGGGGAATGGGCTCGTCCCACAGCAGCAGCACTTGGCCCTTTGTTTCCTCCTCCACAATACCGATTAATTGTCTTATAAAAACATTGCTGCACGAGGATAGCTGGCCAGGAGCTAGCTTGAGGCAAACGGCGGATACACCATCAGAGCATGAAGCAGAACGGTCGTTTTTCAGTCAGAAAAGGTTGGGCAATCCTGGTCTATATATTTTAAACATGCTGGTACCCACATACACTTACACAAAAATTCCTGGGGCGCAAACCCTACTTCACGGTTTTTTCACTTATCGTGGCCAGTGCTGGTCCCTATTAACCGCGATCAGTGAGGAATCACTGTACAGTACACTTGTTTACATATCAATATGTTTCATGTAACATAAAAAGTTGGATATGTTAAAGTTACAAAGCCACAGATTTTTTTGCATTATTGTTATAAATTCTTTCTGATTTACAGTATAGTCTACATACACAGTAATAATTTCATGTCACGCTTGTGTGACAGAATTATTTTTTTCAAGGTAAATGCTTACAGGTATTAATTTTAAACCTGTAATTTTCGTAGAAAAATAAACTCCTATTAATAGCCGTTCATTTGGCTCAATTTTAATATCCTATCATCTATAATAGATTTGATATTGTTTACGCTAATAAAGATAAATTGTTTGTTTGCTCCCAAATTAAAAAAAAAAAAATCATTGAAAAAGTTCCGAAAAATCACTGCAATCGCAATTTTCTAAGGGGGGATTACATTTTTCACCATAATCATTCAGCATTAGTTTTGACCCAAGGGGGGGGGGGGGGGGATAAACTTTGCACCACAGTGACAACATTCATCAACCATATATTCTGTGAATAAAAGTGATTCTTCAACTGCAAAGAGCAGGAGATCTAATTAGACTAATTAGAAAAATGCCTTACCGGTGTGTCAATGCCAACATGCTCTTTGATATCGACTATCTTCAGGTCACAATCTTTGATCTTTGCAGGAATGGACAAATGAGCTTTGACCACCTCTTGAGCAGTCTTCAAGTCTGGCACAGACACAAGAGCCTGACATAAAAGGACATTTTATTAATGTTTCATCTGACAATCCAACACAAATTTATTATCATCTATCATCAGAGATGGACGAACAGTTTGTACCATTGTGAATTCAGACCATGTTATTTGCAGAAAAGCAACATTGCTTGCTCATGCACTAGACTTCATTCTGTTATCTAAAAAGTGTAGCTGCCCAAAGTGCTGATTGTGCTGTATGGCCTGACCTCAAACCCTCACAAAAACATACCTGTCAACTTGTACGTTTTCCCCGTATTTTATACGTTTTTTAAATCATTTCAAATCATGTTCGCCGTATTACAACTTTTATATGGGGGGAACAATTGTGAACCGATCTCACAAAGACCATTTTGGATCAAATCCAGATCGTCTCACCTGCTGGTAGCCTGCTGGTAGCCAACGACAATGCTGTCTTCGATCGCTACTATTGTCACTATGCTGACTACATGCCTCGTACGCGGGGTGTTCTCCTCGAGTTTAGTTTGGCGAAGAGCTTTCCTATGGCTCCCTCTATTGCTTAAGCTTTCGGTGCTAACGTTAGCTGTGGCTGCACTCGCGACTGGGTGCTTTGCATTGATGTAGGAGGCTAAACTTGAGCTGCTTCGGTGATAAGTAAGCTCCTTCCTACAAATTGGGCACAACACTCTCTCTACCTTTGTCAATCGTGCCGTCAGGGCGTTTTTGGAATGTAAATTGTCCGTTCATTGTGCCGAGAACTCTCACATGCTCCTCCATTTTCACCTCTCCTCTTCTCACCGCTGCTTACTTAGCCTGCCAAACTCCAATGGGAGCCAAACAGTTTAAGCTCAACAAGCTCAAACATAATGACAGCCAATCAATGTCCACTTCAGGCTGTGACTGACAGTTGTTTCCCCACCCTCAACAACTCGAACACAGGAAGCCAACACATAAAAAGGGATATTAGAGAAAGGCAACCCAACTTCAGAAACAAAGTTAGAGATTAAAATTTCAATTCACGCAATTAAAAAACGCGCGCCAAATATGGCTGCAATTAATTACTTTACTTTGCAATTAACGGGATAATTTGACACCTCTTTCTCCAGGTACCTGTCAAAGTCGATACACCCCCGCTCCTCCCCTACCTGTACCCATGTATAATACCCTCACTCAGTTTTGGAGGAAAAAAATAAAAAGCAAAAGGGCAGTGTATAAGACGATACATTAAGTGCCGGCTGAACTTCCAGTTATGATACACTAGAGAAAACAAATTGAACTGGCAACTGCTCATCAAGGTCAAAGTGGCTAAAGGTATCATTGGTAACTGTTACCTTTCCAAGTGATGAAGCGGAGATGATGTCAGTGGGGTTTCCAAAAGGCTGGATGAGCTTAATGACTTCACTCTCTGACCAGTCACCACCAGGAATTCCTGTGATCAACACCAAGCCCTGAGAGAGATAACAAAAATGAAATAAGTAAACAAATGTTTTAATAAGACTATTGAACAAATATCCAATTAGCCATGGTTAATTGGACCTTTGTTTGTTCCAAAACATTTCTCTAATTTCATGAAGAGGAAATCCCCAAGCCAGGTTGAATGATCAAGTAAGTGTGATATAATTTGCAGAGCTGATGATATGTGGACAAATATACAATGATGTCAACATGTACAGTGCATCCAAGAAATAATTCATAGCACTGGATTTTACCAATTGTTACATTAAAGCATATCCGAGTTAGGAGAGATGGTTGCACAAGACTTCTTTCCCCTCTTCTGCACAAGACTCTCTCTCTCTCTCTCTCTCTCTCTCTCTCTCTCTCTCTCTCTGTGTGTGTGAAAAATGATGAGCGAATGGTACGTACGCATTTACCTTTGCAGAAGTGTTCATGTCAGCCTCACTCACTTCAGTAGAGAAGTCCAAAGGAAACAAGAACAAAATGAGAGGATAAAATGAATATTGCATCCATTTCTATAAATAATCACTTCAGTTCAAGCAGGTTTCTTTGACCAATTTGCCAAATCACATGCCACATGAGACTAGAATGTTCTGAATAAAATATAGAACACCGTGCTACAGACAGACTTGATCAGAGAAGTGAGACAACGTAGTGATTTGGATGCATCAGCTCTGGCCTATTATATTTTGCATGTTAATAAGGTTGATCAGATTCCTCCCAGAATGCACAAACGTTAAGTTAAAATGTTTTTAAAAATTATGCTCGAGGCATAAATGGTTGACTGTTGACTATAAGCCGTCAGGAAGTTGTCCATGGCCGTACCTCACTCCTACCACGCCACAAGGTTTTTACCTCAGCGATTACCAAAGCGGCACATCAATTAGCCAGTTGACACCAATCAGCTGCCTCAGAAGTCCCAGAGGTCGACAACATGGTTAAAACTCACCAACAGCAAGAACACATCCCTCAACTTTGGTGTCAACCAACAGGTCCTAGGATTACTGCCACGGTGGACACAAACATTCTGTACAGCCACAGCTACTGTATGTTAGCCCGTCACAAAAATGGAGACACAGCAGGGGCATGGTGCAGTATTCTTTCTTATTTAGCCTCCGGTCGTAAACAAACCCTGGAATTCGTCAGCTGGACTCTCAGCACAATGTACACAATTTTTTGACAAAAAGAGAAGGCGTTGGGGAGCCTTCTTGCGCCTCTGGGACATTTGCTGTTGGGTACACCTTAGATCCCTGGCAGAAGTGGAGGAGGTTTGTCTAACAATACTGTCCGTAGAGGATGGAGAAGACATCTACATTATTGGCCTTCTGATAACAGGTATCCTGCTGTTTGTAGTTAGCAGTTTCCTGATCTATCACAAAATCCCTTGGGTGTTTCAATGTCTTATGAATATACATATGAATAAATGTCATTCTGGTTTAGTAGACGTCTCCATAGAATGAGGAGGATCAAGGGACATCAGCTCAGATCCAAAAATTAAGCTCCTTTCGACTTGCTACTCTGGCAAAATGAGATGCTACACCATGGACCATATTGACTTCCAAAAACGCAACATGTGACTTTTTTGGGGGAGCATATCACTGCCGTCGTGAACACATCACGGATGCGATGTGTTCACATTAGAAGTCACATTTGGTTTCATCATGTGAATGAATCCATAAAGACGGGATTTGGGGCCGCCACAAAGAAGGACAAAATCCGACTTCAACGGACAATTAGGATGGCGGGAAAAATCATTGGCACCGCCCTACCCACTCTTGAGGACTTGCACACTGCAAGAATCAAGACAAGGGCACGGAAAATCCTCCTGGATCCCCCGCATCCTGCCCACCACCTTTTCCAGCTACTCCCCTCAGGCAGGCGCTACAGATCCATGCGCACCAAATCCAGCAGACACTTAAACAGCTTCTTCCTCTAGCCATTAACTAAAGCCTAAGTCCCATATAGGTGCCGGATCAACACGACCACATCCGGCACGATAGGTCCGCGTAGCTGCCGTGTAGGTCCGCCGTAGCTGCCGTGTAGGGTCCGGGACAGTCGATCCCTGCCGTGTTTGTCCGTATGTCCTGACAGTCCGGGAAAAATTCACACCCGGACCATCAAGAATCCTGGCGGCAGAGGTACGGTTGTCTCCGAACTTTCACGGTGGTTACACGGACTACGCCGACAGTGTCAACTCAGGACTACCTCACGGATCAACACGGAGCTACTACGGACGAAGACGGTGCAAAACGGATACAACACGGTTGAAACACGGCGGATA
>JAKGUB010000326.1:6142500-6385000 GCA_026261675.1 Hippocampus mohnikei
TAGTGGCTCCCTGGAGCTTTATAAAAAATGTTTGAAAATGGAAAAAGATTTTGATAGTAGGCTAATATAGCTCAAATAGATATAGATACATGTTGCAGCTCCGAAAAAGGAGAGCTGTGGTGTTGTTGTTTTTTAAACGTACACTTTATGCTTTTAACAGCCTTGACAAACACAGACACGTCTGCGTCCGATTCCTTGCCTTCTGTCTTCTCGTTCAACTTGAGGCGTTCAAAGACAGCCTCCGAAAAACGGACATTCATGATCACTTCAATGACACTAAGAAAAGCAATAATAATGCACAAAAAAAACAAGCAGGGAAATCACGAAATAAAAGGAATGAATAACAAACAATTCCGAGACAGTCCAGTCTCCTACATACATACAGCATGTGTTTTCTTCATTCTAAGTTTTATAGAAGGCTTTTATTTTTTTGCAGCTCCAGACATATTTGGGGTTTTTTTGTCCTATATGGCTTTTTCAACATTTTGGGTTGCTGACCCCTGACCTAGGCCAACGAAAATTGGCAGGCATGCGTATGTAAGCACCCCGAGGCAAAAAAAAAAAAGTCTATTGCAGCGAAAGTCTAAAAGAGTCTTTCTCAAATAGTGGGGGGCGTGGTGCGATGCCAGGTGCGACATCAATCAATGACAGCATCATTGGATTTATCCCGTGAGCTGATTGGCTGCGCATCTTCACAGCCCCGCCCAGCACCAACCCTTGTGTCTCGTCATGCAGTTGACTCTCTGATCAGTGTCTAGTCATGCTGTTGTGTTTGCTACGTGCAATGCAGTTGGGGGAGTGGGGGGAGCAAAAGAGAGAGAGAGAGGCTAAGCTAGCCGAGACGACACTCGAAGTCGGACGGACACGTTTTTCTGCCAATCTGTTTTTCCCATTTTGTCCAAATATATTTTTACGACAACAACTGTCTTGTCCACGGCGTCTTTTATTCGTTCCACTGGGATTTAGCAAGTGTGTTTATAAAGAGACGAAAATCTCTTTACTGTTTCTTGTGTTAGTGCCTCAACATGGCTACGCTCGTGAAAACAAAACAACGAACTCAAACGCGTGTCGGTTCAATGGTGTCAACTAATATCCGTATTAATTTTAGGCAATTTTTCCTCAATTCTCCAGAGAAATTTTCATTAAAATTTGAAAATCTGGAATTCCGGGAAAATCCAGAGGACTTTCATCTCTGATACCTGCTTCAAACAACAAAGTGTATGCAGGAAAACTGATTAAGATTGCACAACTGTCTGTGTCTTATGTGTTTTGTTGTGTTATTTTGATTTCCAGCAGCTCCTATTTCTTTTGTTCTTCTACTTCTTCCTCTCATAACTTTGCCGCTGCGAAGTGGGAATTTCTCTTGTGAGACTATTAAAGGTTTTCTTATTTGCTTATAAATACTGTTTAGTAATGTACTGTTCATCAGTGATGAGAGAGCAGAGAAAAGAATGGCACTGAAAAAGGCACTGTGGAGAATTACGGCCAATTCTGGAAATATAAGACTTTGAAAGGTATCGTACAGTGGAGACTTTAGAATGGACTGGACACTATTCTGTCCGCTGAATCCGGGATCTGCTGGTTAAGGGTAATTAATATGTCCGGTAATTCCGGGATCTGTTGGTTAAGTGTATGTTTAATCGAGGTTCCACTGTATATAGAATCTTTATTACTATTTATGTGTTTAAAAAGTGAAATACACCCACTGGGTCAGCAGCCTTGGCATTTGCAGCCCTTTTGGTTTTGGTCCCAGGCTTCGTTGACTTTTTGACAGTTTTAGTGGAGGAATGAGATTTTCCATATTTAGAGCTCTGATCAGCCTTGGAGACGCAGCTGGTGTCAGCAGAGTGCTTATTCAGATCATTATAAGGGCGTTTTAAGCCACTACGATGTGATGAATCTCCTAATGATGTGGGAGAAAAAAAGGCTTCAGTTAATTATTCATTGTGATACAAACAATTTAAAATGGCCAAAAAAAGGATAGCAATCAACTGATAACCCATGGTATGAGAATCATGTGCTTTTTCAACATGTAAATGAAAGCACGGGCTGAAGAAAATAATTGGAGTACTTCTGCACAATGTCAACAGCTACCAGAAATGGAGTTTAAGAAAAAAAAAAACAAACACCCAATATTGTGCCCGGTGGCCAACCTGTGCAGTGATGTTGGCGATGGTCCTGGGGAGAATGAGATCTCGTGTGCAGCCTGTGCGGTTCCACTCTGCTTTTGCTGTGGAGTGGAATTGAAAAGTGAAGGGTTCATTAACCTATATGGAAATATGATATGCACAAAATGTTTCATTTCTTGACAATGGTGAATCAATTCGGAATGTCAATTACACCTATAGTAGGTTAGACACTGGGCACATTGCAGCTGAATTTAATTTATGGATGCATGAGATTTATTGGACCGATAATTATTGGCCATATATTGGAACCGATAATTATTGGCCATATATTGGAACAAAATGGTCGGATACTGAGAAATTAGGCCAAAATTGAAAGCTCAAATCTAAACACTATCTTTAGAGGATAAATACTGAAACTTGGGGTAAGCATTTTCACAAGCACACGGTCCCATTCATTTCGAAGAATGAGAGCCACAGCCGAGGCTTCCTTTGGCCTCATGCAGTCCAAAGGCATTGGCACCACCTCAGGGGAGGAACTCTGACAGCTTCCTACCATCCCACAATGTCGAGATGCATGATTGAAACATTTTCTTCTTTTAAATTTCAATAATATATTTGTAGTATAGAAATACAAATGATATATATAGGTCGATACCGGCCATACTAACATGGAAATTATCGGTGATCGGTATCGGTTTGAATTTTCATGTTGTGCATCACTGTTTAAAAAATGCAGTGAAGTATCAAGAACCATTAAAAATATGTTGCGTTATTGATTAATACTGTGATACAATTGTGATTACAATGAAAATAAAACTAACCTTTTCAGATCTGGTTTCCAATCAGGATACCTTCATGAAAACAGAAAACATCTTTTCACGTAACATTCAATAAAGGTGCTAAAAGGTTCAAGCAAAGCAACTCTATCCTCACTTGTTGCGTAGGTCCCTGCAGGCCGCTGTGTGGTTTACAGTATTTATGTGGTCAACCCAGTCCTATAGAAAACCACAAAAAGACGACGTGACAATCTCACTCATGGGCAACATTCAAAAGACAAATTCCCATTTCACAAGCATATGTAAAAATGCAACTTCACGACTTGTTTTTTCTTTTTTTTTTTAAATAACAAAATGAACCTTAAGACAAGTAGGTCCTTTGCCCTGGACTAATTTATTGGCTTTTTGACGCCCACTTTAAAAGATGAAGAATGGACTTTGACTTGTATAGCGCTTCTCTGCCTTTGGTGCTCAAAGCGCTTCACACTGTTACACTCATTTACCTGCTGATGACACCGCATCAGGAGCAACAAGGGGTTCATTATCTTGTTGCTCAAGGACATTTCGACATGGTTGCAATGGCAGAGGATTGAACCCCTAACCTTTGGGTTGGGAAACAACTACTGAGCCATGCCCCCCCCACCCCAAAAAAAAAGAAAATATAGACTATATACAGAAATAAATAAATATTTCATAAATAATAAATATTTCAAAGTAAAATGTTGACTAACTGCACTATTAGGCGTAGAAAAAAAAGTAGTGTGTTTCCGGTAACATGAAATTTCAGCACAGGGTCGGTAATTCGGACAAAGTTTTTTTTTTTTCATTATTTCCCACCCCCCCATCAAAAATGTAAACAAAATAACCATAAAACAAAGGCGGCGAGAGAGTTGGGTACCCGGCGGCTGGGTGTTACAGCCATCTCGTTTACATCTGCGTCCCGCATCCTAGACGGCCCGTGGTGTTCGTCAAATAGTTCGCTGAATCTTTTCGATACATCAATGGATGCTATTTTCTTAATATTATGGTACGAGCATGCGACTGCAACACACAAAACGCGGTTTAAACTGTTGTCGGTTTAAACTGATTGTAAAGCGTCCTTGAGTGTTTTGAAAGGCGCTTATAAATGAAATCTATTATTATTATTATTATTATTACTATTACACAAAAATGTAGAAGGTTGTTTGAAATAAAATGCAGACCGTAAAGTTTTTTTTCGAGGTAGAAATTCTCCGTCGGTCGGGTTACCGGAAACACACTACTTTTTTTTCCTACGCCTTAGAACACTACAAATCAAATCAAGTGTCACTTCATTTTGGTCTTCAGTTCTACAAGGGACGAGGTTGGCCCTTGTTTGAAAACGTGTATTGGTTGTGGGCTCTGGCTCAATAAAATCATTCTTATTTCCATCCGGCGAAGACATTCTGTTGATGATTTGACCATGTGGATGGAGTAATGGGTATGTTTAAAGTTTTATTCCTCTTCAGGTTTCTTGCACAAATTTGGTCAAACAAATGTTTGGAACTGTCAATGATTATATCTAAATCCTGCTTTATATTTGCTGATGTTAATAAAATGACTTCTCAATCCAGCTTCGTTATTCGTGCTAGTAACGAATGACCTGCGAATCAGAATTGAATCATTACTTCTTGTACTCTTAAAAAATAAAGAGATCATAGCAGAAACTATGAAAAATAGAATGTAACGATTTTCAAATAACCCACAAACTTTACTAATATACAATTTTGCAAACGTATAATTTCACAAAAATGTCAATGTTTTACCAGTACAGGAATAAAAAACATTTATTTCTCAATATGGGTTAGGATTTTTTTTAAGAATTCTAATTTTTAGTTGGGGACCATTTACAAAATAATAAATGGTTTTGCTCTGCCCGCTTCTCCTTTTGCTGCAGTAAGCTTTTCACCCCCATGGGCTTCTGTAACTTTCACCCTCCCACTTGCTCCCACTGTATTGGATCTGCTTCATCAAACATGGCAGCACTGGTTGTTATTTTCAAAATGTTGTTCTTTAAAATATTAGAACTGCAGTCAAGTAAAACGTTGTGGTCAGACTTCAGTCCATGGCAACTACAGTTCCGATATTTGTGGCTCCTGCGCAACGTGTGGTGCATGCACAAGAGTTCCCCAAGTACGGCAAATACACTAAGACAAAATACATCGATTACTTTAAAACATTGATTGAAATGACACGTAGAAATAATAAAATATCATCATTCAATATTTACACTTGAAGACATTTTTGGGCACAGGAATTCCATCAAGGAATTCTAGTTGTCGCTGCTCAAAGCTTAACGATTGTCAGTGGCATACGCATTACTGCTTCACAATTGAGCTACTCACTTTTTACTTTTTAATTTTTGTTGCCTTCAGATACTGATTTTGAGTGGTTTGATTCATGTTGACTGTTAGATGTTGTGTAAAGCACTTTGTTGCAGCTGCAGCTATCGTGAAAGCACTTTATTTTATTATGCTTCACTTGCCAGCCATTTAAACACAGCTGTTGCAATTTAAGGCTTTTGTTGGTGTGATTGACTGATTTATCTAAACTATAAGCCTCAGTGTGGTCAATAATGCGCCAGTCATTAGTACAACCACCACCTTCATCAAATTCGTTAAATCAGGAGTCTAAATCTTGATCTTTCACGAGCTGTCGCGCTTACGTCATGAGAACACATCATTGGAAACCAGTGAATGAGTGTGCAACTTCTTCATAGCACTCACCGACAAGCTAAGCTTGCATTGCCTCGTAACTTCATGTACAAAAGCCGCATTGCTATTGCTTCGGCGTGTCAACTGCCATTGTAGTAAGCTTTTACAAGTGTATTACTGCTTGTTTTTATGACTCCTCTGGTGTTAGAGTGACAGTTTTTTTCACTCCTCTAGAGTAATAAAAATTGCTGTTAGTTTCTGTCGTCAATAATTTGGGAGAGTAAGGTTTTGACTTCAAATCATAATCTTTTGAATCAATGAATTTAGCATCAAGCCAACCCCTAAGCATTGTCTGACTCGTTAAAAATGAACTCCAAGTTGATTAAAGTAACATACACCCATCTTAATTGATAGCGATACAACTACTGTAAACCATGGCAATTTTAGAAAATGCACTTTTGAACCTGAGCAAAGGACTCATTCCAAATTCTGCTAAACCATAGAGGACGTTAGCCGTGAAATTTTGGATACAAACATGGCCCAACTTCAATAATACTTTAAATGAAACCTTAACACATACAAACATGGCACAAACTTTGAGCTATACTGTTTTAAATGTCATAGCATGGTGGAAATTGAGTGACCAAGATCTTGACAAGGTGAAAGGTGTCTTAAGAGGAGAATAACAGATACAGGCCCAGGTTAGGAACAAGTTAACTAATTTAGAAGCACAGTAAACACCAATCTGAATTACTTGGCGTGCAATCACAGGCAGCATGATGAGTCACAACAGGTTAAACCTAACCTGCCCCGCGTTCCGCAATTTACCACCTTGCCACAGCACTTCTTTGGAGATTCCCCTCTGGGACCTGCATCATTTCCGACTCCCCAATGAAGTTCAACTCATCCCCGTTGCGCGCACCTGCGCCTACTTTGGAAGTGCTACTACAATTTATTGCAGTTCTTGGGTCGGTTTCACAGCCACGAGCTGCACTTCACTGTCCTTTCAACAGCAATTACATTTCTGGGTTCCGCTCAACAAGAGCTCCAAGCCCTCGCTCTGCAGTTCAACTGAGAGGTGCAATCTTTTCTGCTTACGGGCCGAAGCCAAGCAGCACACTTCCTGCTTCCATACCTCAGCCAGGCAACATCATTCAGCACCTAAGCCAGGTATCAAACATCCTTCTGTGCCTTCAGTTGCTGCCAATTTTCTTTTGCCTTCACAGCCAGCAGGTCCTTCTTTTCCTCATGATGTTGTACAACCAGGCGTGTCCATGAAAGACTTGGATACAATTCACGACGCATCACAAAATGTTACCCCAACAAGAGGGCTCTAATAACTTTTCTGGGTACATCAAGGATTTTGAATATCACCTGAGAAAATTCCTACCAGCAACAATAACCAACAAGATATATCTCATCAAATTGACTTCCACTTGAGAAATGGGAAAATTGCTCAGGATTATAATTTTCTCAAAAGACCCCTTATGACGAACAAAACAAATGGACTTCAGTTTCCATTGCCCGGACGCGGGTCACCGGGGCCTCCCTCTGGAGCCAGGCCTGGAGGTGGGGCTCGTTGGCAGAGCGCCTGGTGGCCGGGCCTACACCCATGGGACCCGGCCGGGCTTAGCCCGAAGAGACAAAGTGGGTCCCCCTTCTCATGGGCTCACCACTCATGGGAGGGGCCAAAGAGGTCGGGTGCATTGTAAGCTGGGCGGCAGCCAAAGGCGGGGACCCTGGCGGTCCGATCCTCGGCTCCAGAAGCTAGCTCTAGGGACATGGAACGTCACCTCTCTGGCAGGGAAGGAGCCCGAGCTGGTGTGTGAGGTGGAGAAGTTCTGACTGGATATCGTCGGACTTACCTCCACACACGGCCTGGGTTCTGGTACCAGTTCTCTCGAGAGGGGTTGGACTCTCTTCCACTCTGGAGTTGCCCACGGTAAGAGGTGCAGAGCAGGTGTGGGCATACTCATTGCCCCCCGGCTCAGTGCCTGTACATTGGGGTTCACACCAGTAGACGAGAGGGTAGCCTCCCTCCGCCTTCGGGTGGGGGGACGGGTTCTGACTGTTGTTTGTGCGTACGCACCCAACAGCAGTTCAGCGTACCCACCCTTTTTGGAGTCCTTGGAGGGTGTGCTGGAGAGTACTCCTGCTGGGGACTCCCTCGTTCTGCTGGGGGACTTCAATGCTCATGTGGGCAACGACAGTGAGACCTGGAGGGGCGTGATTGGGAGGAACGGGGCCCCGATCAGAACTCGAGTGGTGTTTCGTTATTGGACTTCTGTGCTCGTCACGGATTGTCCATAACGAACACCTTGTTCAGACATAAGGGTGTCCATATGTGCACCTGGCACCAGGACACCCTTGGCCACAGTTCGATGATTGACTTTGTGGTTGTATCATCGGATTTGCGGCCGCATGTGTTGGGTGAAGAGAGGGGCGGAGCTGTCAACTGATCACCACCTGGTGGTGAGTAGGCTCCGATGGTGGGGGAAGATGCCGGTCCGTCCTGGCAGACCCAAACGTATTGTGAGGGTTTGTTGGGAGCGTCTGGCGGAATCCCCTGTCAGAAGAAGTTTCAACTCCCACCTCCGACAGAGCTTTTCCCATGTCCCGAGGGAGGCGGGGGACATTGAGTCCGAGTGGACCGTGTTCCGCGCCTCTATTGTTGAGGCGGCCAATCTGAGTTGTGGCCATAAGGTAGTTGGGGCCTGTCGTGGCGGCAAGCCCCGTACTCGCTGGTGGACACCAGCAGTAAGGGATGCCGTCAAGCTGAAGAAGGAGTCCTATCGCTCCTTTATGGCCTGTGGGACCCCAGAGGCAGCTGACGGGTATCGACTGGCCAAGCAGAATGCAGCTTTGGTGGTCGCCGAGGCAAAAACTCAGGCGTGGGAAGAGTTCAGGAGGGGGAAACAGTGCACCACTAACACTGTGTACAGTGGAAGTGGGTCGCTGTTGACCTCGACTCGGGAGGTTGTGAGCCGGTGGGCGGAGTACTTTGAAGACCTCCTCAACTCCACCAGCACGCCTTCCTTGGAGGAAGCAGAGTCTGGGGACTCTGATGTGGGCTCTCCTATCTCTGTGGTTGAAGTCACTGATGTGGTTAAAAAGCTCCTCGGTGGCAAGGCCCCAGGGGTGAATGAGATCTGCCCGGAGTTCCTCAAGGTTCTGGATGTTGCGGGGCTGTCCTGGCTGACACGCCTCTGCAACATCGCGTGGTCATCGGGGACAGTGCATCTGGATTGGCAGACCGAGGTGGTGGTCCCTCTTTTTAAAAAGGGGGACCGGAGGGTGTGTTCCAACTACAGAGGGATCACACTCCTCAGCCTCCCTGGTAAGGTCTATTCAGGGGTGCTGGAGAGGAGGGTCCGTCAGGAAGTCGAGCCTCAGATTGAGGAGGAGCAGTGTGGTTTTCGTCCCGGCCGTGGAACAGTGGACCAGCTCTACACCCTTAGCAGGGTCCTCAAGGGTATGTGGGAATTCGCCCAACCAGTCTACATGTGTTTTGTGGACTTGGAGAAGGTGTTTGACCGTGTCCCTCGGGGGTTCTGTGGGGGGTGCTTCGTGGGTATGGGGTACCGAGCCCCCTGATACGGGCTGTTCAGTCACTATACCACCGATGCCAGAGTTTGGTTCGCATTGCCGGCAGTAAGTCGGAATCGTTTCCGGTGAGGGTGGGACTACGCCAAGGCTGCCCTTTGTCGCCGATTCTGTTCATAACTTTTATGGACAGAATTTCTAGGCGCAGCCGAAGCGTTGAGGGGGTCCCTTTTGGTGGCCTCAGTATTGCATCTCTGCTTTTTGCAGATGATGTGGTACTGTTGGCTCCTTCAAGCAGGGCTCTCCAGCTCTCACTGGAGCGTTTCGCATCCGAGTGTGAAGCGGTTGGGATGAGGATCAGCACCTCCAAATCTGAAACCATGGTCCTCAGTCGGAAAAGGGTGGAGTGCCCTCTCCGGGTCGGGGAGGAGATCTTGCCCCAAGTGGAGGAATTTAAGTATCTTGGGGTCTTGTTCACGAGTGAGGGCAGAAGGGAGCGAGAGATCGACAGGCGGATCGGTGCAGCGTCTGCTGTGATGCGGATGTTGTATCGGTCTGTCTTGGTAAAGAAGGAGCTGAGCCAAAGGGCGAAGCTCTCAATTTACCGGTCGATCTACGTCCCGACCCTCATCTATGGTCACGAGCTATGGGTCGTGACCGAAAGAACAAGATCCCGGATACAAGCGGCCGAAATGAGTTTTCTCCGCAGGGTGTCCGGGCTCTCCCTTAGAGATAAGGTGAGAAGCTCGGTCATCCAGGAGGGGCTCAGAGTAGAGCCGCTTCTCCTCCACATCGAGAGGAGCCAGATGAGGTGGCGCAAACGACCGGGAGAAAAAGAACCGGCTGTCACACAGAAAAAAATTCCGAACCTGAGCAGGTTAAAGTTCTAATTCACTATATGCTACTTGCCATTAAAATAAATGCAGTTTGATTTGGTTCCTATTCAATGTGTTATAATATTGTGTTATTTTTCAATGTTAAAAAAACGCTTATCGTAACAACATAACACTTAATTGTTAAAATAAGCTTTTTTTCACATTTTCAGGTAGTGGTGTGCCGCGGGATTTTTTCAATGAAAGAAATGTGCCTTGGCTCAAAAAAGATTGAAAAACACTGGTCTAAGTATTCAAAGAGGTATTCATTTTCCTTCTTAGTAAATGGCTACTTTTAATCACAACTGTAAAGCATTAACAAATTTTTACTGATGGCTTTGAGAGGTACACTGTTGGCCGTGTTTTGCTTTTTAAACACGGCCAATTAATCAAACTACACCACCATTATGGTAGTTTGTTAACTATACAATGCCAGTAGTATACTTCATGAACATATTCCTTTTTAAAAAAAGGCATGGTTACACTTACCTTATTATGATCACACTGAATGTGGCACAGTGAGCAGGAATGAGGAAACACTTTTGGACTTGTCCCAGAGAAATCACGTATAATGGTGGAGTCAGGGGACTTCTTGCTGATTCCGAATCCACTTGTGCCGGGGGAAGACGAACGAGACCGTCTGGAGTACAGCTCTCTCCTCGTTTCAGATGATGACCTCTGCTTTGCTCCACTGTTCCTGTAGTCTTTGTCAACGATCCGAGATTTATATGGTGGTCCTTCACTACTTGGTGAGAGACTGCTCTTGTGATGGTCGCCACTTGTCTTACGATAGTCCCGGTCTCCGTGCTTACTCGAGTCCATGTGCACCAAACGTATGTGATGTTTTTCTTCCTTTTCTATTTTTGGAGGCGTTGCTGATGATGAGTACATTTGAACCACTCTTTCATTTGAAAGTTTCTCTCTTTTGAACGTCTGTTTGGTTGTATTATTTTCCTTTGCCCGACTGGCATGGCCATAGTCAATCACTTTTCCTGCTGTCTTTGTAACTGTCAGAAGACTGGGCACTTCAGACGGGCAGGTATCCATCAGCTGGGATGTGTCTGAAGGAGGAAGGATCTTGCCATGAGTGTTGCATGCCACCATGTTTCGGTTGTCTGACTTGTTGATTTGTATGTCCCGGAGAATGAAAGGTAAAGTATCCGGGGTCAGCTGATCATCTGGATAGTGACTCAGCACTTCAAGGTCATCATTTGATAGTCCAAAGCTCGCCAAGATACTTCCTGCACTTTCAGGTGTATATAAACCCTGGCCATCCCCAACAGCACTATGGAGTTGTTTGGCTTGGGATGAGGCTGGGCCGCTTGGAACCCAGCTTGGAGCGCCTAGTCCACTTCGGTCGGTCTGGGCCTGCTGGTGAAGCCCTTGGAGTTGCTGAGAGTGACAAGTACCATCAGATGCAGAGTTGGCAAACAATTTAGTTGGGGGTTGGAAGTTTGACCAATCTGGATTATGATGGCGGCTAGTTAGATTATCAGAGGTCAGTGTTGTTGGGCCAGAACAGTAGCCTCCATGTTGACTGACTACAGACACAGTGCCTAGGTTCTGATTTTTTGGGGGCCGGCTTGTGTGATCAGTGAGACGATGGTCTGTGTCTCTGGCTCCATGAATAGCCAGAGCTGACTCCAGCTCCTCAGGAAGTTGGGTGGGGCGAGGAAATGAGAAGGCAGACAGCATGTTCGAAGCACGGGGATTTCTTTGATTTGGAGGTTGCCGATGCTGATGCTGATGATCAGGCCTTGACATGTTGGCGAAAGACTGCGGGCCTTGTGACTGGGGCTTGTGGTGATACATTGCAGCAGGCAGATATCGCTGTGTCGTAACGAGTTTTGCTGTTTGAGAAGTACAGTTTATTGAGAATTTTCAGGTGGATCAGGCGAGGGGGTAACTTAGTAGTCAACCTGTTGTGGCTGTGCCAGCTGCACTCCAACCATTATCATCACAAGGAAGGAAAGCTTAGCAAAACAAAAAAATTCCCATGAATGTTAATCTGATTTTAGTATTATCACTGTAGTGGGATCAGCAGCAGGTCCATTGTGAAAAGGATCCCTCTGGTAACTTGTTGCTGGAGAAGGTTGAAATGGACTCCAAATGAGGGGCACGTGCAAGATGCAAATTATTCTGTCTGCACAGCGTGGCTGTGAGGTGAAAAGCAGAAAAACTATTATAGATGGTCAGGCAATAGTTCTCATCAAAGAAACTGAGATTAATTCTCTTATCAATTGTTTTTTCGAAGAGTTGTTTCCTCTTGAACCATTTGTCAAGCCAAAAATGACTGTAAATACAGACTGAATAACCTCTATGCCATGCTTTACTTCGATAGTAGATAAAAATATAATGTAGGAATGTTCGTATACAGTGATCCCTCGCTATTTCTCGGTTCGTCTATCGTGGCTTCGGTGCATCGCGGATTTATTCATTAAAAAAAAAAAACATTTAAGTCCGAAAAAGTCACAAACGGTCCGCAAGAAGCAGTGAAAGTCAGCAAAACAACAGCAAGTCACCTAGACATACAACATATACAGTACTACATGTATATGTTTACTGTATTTTGTTATTCATACACTAACCTAACCTATACATGTTTAAATCTATTAGTATACAGCATTAACTCTTTCATTCCACAAGACGTACTTGTACGTCTTTTTAAAAATTAGGCCGCGCCTACCAAGTCTTTTTTTTTGCGTCAGAGAGGAGGGTCTGATGCAATCTGTGAATGAGAATAATCCGTTTGCATTGTAAATCATGTAAAAAAGCGACCAGTAGGTGGGAGTGGTGCCTCACGTTATTGAAATGCATGCTTTTACAAAAAGCTCTTTTTCTCCCTTTTTTTGCCCAGGAATCGCCATTTCCATGAAACTTAGCCATTTTGTAATGCTGATTGTTGAAGAATGGAAAAAGATTTGTTGTTTCTGCTGAAAGAAGAGAGTCCAAACTTTATTTTGGTAGGCTCCATGTTTATATAGCATTAGAACCAATATTCTGTGGGCCTTGCAAGATCAGTCAAAATCCAGTAAAACAACTGGGATTGAGGGAGTTGCTCCAGTGAAATTGGCTGGGATTGAATGAGTTAAGTGATGTTAATTATTACAAAATATACTTATACATGAATGTATACCATTAAATTTGGCCTTATACATTTTTTTATACTCATACACGTGTACCTATATGGGGGGTGGGGGGGTTCCCCTACTTCCCGGATTTTTGTTTATCGCAGATGGTTTCGGTCCCCATTAACCGCGATAAACGAGGATTACGTCACAATAAACCTTTGACTATGACGATACCAGAGCTGCATAAAATATCTCAGTACTGATACAGAAACAATACCATGGCAAAATCCTTTACCACCAGGAAAAGCAGAGAAATCAACACATTTTTGTTAATTCTTGTCTTTTTATTGATTATAAAGAATACTGAATCATGAAGGATATTTAAAAATATGCATGGCCCACCTTGATACACTAGATTAGTAGTTATTCACCTGGGTTCGATCGAACCCTAGGAGTTCGGTGAATCAGTCTCAGGGGTTCGACAGAGCCTCTGCCATGGAGGTTAAGACACACCGAACTTAACATGTTAATTAGTTAGAACATGGCCACTTGGCCATCAATGGCTGGTTCATTTTGTGCACAATTAAAAAAACTAATACTTTATACCTATCTTAATTGTGTTTACTTTTTTCTGTTTTTAATAAATGCATTTTTTACGTCTTGGATTTGGAAAAAAAAAATCATATTTTTATTTTTCACAAATGAAGGGTTCCGTGAATGTGCATATGAGGGTTCGGTACCTCTAACAAGGTTAAGAACCACTGCATTAGATCAACATTTTGAAACAAAATTATTCTCTCGCAGCTGCTTGAAGACATGATGACTATATATATATTGCTCACTTGAGAGAGGACACGCTTGTCACAAAGCAGAGACCTTTATCTTTTTTCCTCTGCGTTATTGATTGGACAGTTAAAACAAGTGTTGCGAACAAGTGTTGCGAATGTTTATTGTGGAGATATGAACTCAAAAGACTGAACGTGTCTTTGAGTTCGATTCATACGAAAAATCCGACTGGCATTTCCATTTCTTAAATGTCGTAATTAGTTGACCTTTGTGAGGTTTTTTCGCCGCCATCTCAAACTTTCATCCGCACAATTCCTCAGTTTGCGGACTAAAATAGCAACCCGCATGCGCACATAACGTTATCTGTTGCGTCCCTCCCAACACTGAAAACAAAACTAAACGAAAGTAAATTAGAAGAAACACACTCACACACTACACCACAAACATACATAGAGGTACAGTGAAATTGCGTTGATCACACAGTCAAGTCGTGTGCGGTGACTTTAATGGTTAAACTATTTTTCGGTACCGTTAAAATGACGCCACGGAAACGACACGCTACCGGTAACTATTGTTACCGTGAAATCCTCAGGCTTGCTGTAGTTTTTTTTTTTTTTTTGACTGAGAAATTTCCTTGCGTCCCAAATACGCACATTATTTGGAACTGTGCGTCCCATGGGAAAATTATGCATTTAGGACGTGGGACGCAGAGGTAACGAGATGGCTGTAACACCCAGCTGCCGGGCACCCAACTCTCTCGCCGCCTTTGGCGGCGAGCGGGGGTTTCAATATCTCCTTGTTTTATGTTTTATGGTTATTTTGTTTACATTTTTGATGGGTGGGGTGGGGGGGGGGGTTTAAAAACTGTCCGACCTACCGACCCTATGCTGAAATTTCATGTTACCGGAAACACACTACTTTTTTTTCTATGCCTTATATCCTATCAAAAGACAGACTCCACAATCAAACACCAAACTGAACATTATGTTCCATCAACAGAGAGACATGAGAAATGGCTGCACATTTTCACTTCCCATTCAACCTTTATGGCTAGGCAGGATTTGGGAGGCGTAGGTGTGGCACTTCACAAAAACCATTGCCAGTCTTGTACCTCAAGAAGACATGAGATCAGATTTGTTGCCTTAAGTGTAAAGACTGTGAATACTTACATATGATATTTTGGCTTGTTTTTTTTGTTTAAAAAAATATAAATACAAAATTGAGAGATAATTGATTTTACTTCAGCTTGTCGATGCACGACATTGTGTGAGGTTGTGTTATGTTTTTTTTTTCCCCAGTGCGGGGTTCAATTGATTTTCTGTAATGAACATACGAAAGTGTCCCTGCACTTCAAACAGAAAAAGGTGCCTTGGAAAACCTTTTGTTGTTAAATGGCCCACTATGTGTCAACTTGAATTGAAAGCAGGTGAATAATTATGTGACCGCAAGAACACTGCATAATTTACACAGTTCAGTACTTCAAAGGTAAGGTGATAAAAAGATGAATTAAATTTACCAATACCATTGTTATCTCTTAGGCGTAGAAAAAAAAGTAGTGTGTTTCCGGTAACCCGACCGACCGAGAATTTCTACCTCGAAAAAAAAAAACCTTACGGTTGGCATTTTTTCCAAACAACCTTCTACATTTTTATATAATAATAATAATAATAATAATAATAATAATAATAATAATAATAATACATTTTATTTACAAGCGCCTTTCAAGACACCCAAGGACACTTTACAATAACAAAAGACACAAAACAATACGGGTTGAGCAGCGGCATAAAAAACTTTGTCCGACCTACCGACCCTATGTTGAAATTTCATGTTACCGGAAACACACTACCTTTTTTTCTACGCCTTATTTTTTTTTACCATTCAAAACAAAATTGAACGGTATAACACTAATAAAATATTTAAAATTGATTTAACTTGTCCTCATTGGGTTGTTGATGTTCTGAAGCCTATCACTGCTAACTTTGGGCACTCTGGATTGGTCACCAGTTAATCGCAGGGCACATACAGATAATAACACACACTTATATTCATACTTCCAGGCAATGTAGAGCTTTTGATTAACCCAGTTTTTATAAACATGTGTATACTTTTGTTTGTTCGTAATTTAGACATATCAACCCTGTCGAATAAGTGGCAGACGTGGTAATTAGTGGTCCACCATGCTGCCTCTTGGACACCAATTACATGCGCTTTAAAATTAACCGATTATGCAGCAACAATTGATTGGTAAATATAGGAATACTGTGTATGCCCAAAGTGATGCTGAATTTACAGGACTCTTCACGCACATGAGCTTCGCTTGATCCACCCGCTACGTTAACACAAGAATGGACTGCACACAGAAAACCGAAACGCTATAAAGTGGGGGTAAAATAAAAAGGGGGGGAGCCGGGTCACATCACAAAGCGGCCATTTTAAACTGGGAACTTGGTGGGAAGGGCTTTAAATCAAAATACGCAATCGCCTCAGCGGTATTTTAAACACACTTGGCACATTTTGAGTATCCACAAGTATACTTTTTTACGTTCAATTATGTCATCGACGGGAGACGTTACCGATTGGAAAATAGCCGTGCATATAACTGCATCTTGATCTTCGTTCTGTGGTCTTCCAATTCCTGTTTCTTGTACTACGCCTTCTTCTTCTTCTTCTTCTTCTTCTTCTTCTTCTTCTTCTTCTTCTTCTTCTTCTTCTTCTTCTTCTTCTTCTTCTTCTTCTTCTTCTTCTTCTTCGTCTTCTTCTTCTTCTTCTTCTTCTTCTTCTTCTTCTTCTTCTTCTTCTTCTTCTTCTTCTTCTTCTTCTTCTTCTTCTTCTTCTTCTTCTTCTTCTTCTTCTTCTTCTTCTTCTTCTTCTTCTTCTTCTTCTTCTTCTTCTTCTTCTTCTTCTTCTTCTTCTTCTTCTTCTTCTTCTTCTTCTTCTTCTTCTTCTTCTTCTTCTTCTTCTTCTTCTTCTGTTTTATGGTGGTTGCCAAGAAACTTTCATAAACATTACCCCCATCTACTGGTAAGTAGTGTGAACCAGGTACTGTATGCCGAAACTCGCCCACACACGCGTGCATGAACGTTCGCGCGCAAGAGATTTTAACAGTTTGCCTTGAAACTGGTGGTGCTCCAGATAAAGATGGTCCAAATGTAAAATAAAAGCAAAGCTTTTTATTTCAGTCACCATTGCTGCCATGGCAAAGCACTGTTTCAGAAGAAAAATAATACCAATTTGATGGTCTTAAAGGAGTGAAAAAATATGAAACTTGGCACACACATTACACTTGGCAAAATAATCACAATTTTATTAGTATATTATGGAATTCAAAAAGGTGCACCTGACAATTTAATAACAGAAAGTAAACTAGAATTTATACTAGTTAAAAGCAGGTCTAAGTTGTGGTGCAGGTGGTGTAACACAATTTTGGTGGATTTGATTGAGGCACAGGTAGACTCCATGGACATGTTTGATATTATCGTATTTTACAAATAAACATGACAACTGTGTGGGACAATCATTCTGAATCATTGTAGAAATCAATTCATCAAATGTAGAATCTGATGAATTGAAATCTTAAAAATATTTCTTAAAAGCACGGCAAGACTAGCGGTGGGTGGCGGAATGGAGTTCCCAACACAAACTCACATGGTGGTCACATGTTCCCATTCCCAGTGGCTACTGGTAATTTGACGTCATCTGCAAGCGGAGATCTTATTGAAGTTGCTTTTAAATGTACTTTGCACGCTCAAAAGTCCTGCATCTCAATGCCATGTAGACCGCAATGAAATTATAGGGAATGAGGGGACCAGCTTCTTTAGGATGGCAGACAAGTTGGCTGTGTTCCCTCCCACAAAGACGTGCAACGGTGCAAACCTTCACATTTACTTGTACCAGGTATAGCACTGGGCATGAAAACAGGGCCCAAAGTTTGTTTTCAGAGGAAATATTGGGATCGCTGAATTAGTGCAAAAATAATGATGGATAAAATGAATCACAGAAAGTATCTCTACCTCAGTGTTTTCTCACAGATCCATTGGGATCTGAGACTACAGTTAGAGTCATTCAAACCAATAAAATTCATCATTGTACGAATATCACCACAGTCCTCTCCTCCAAACGCTCCATCAGGCTGTCCAGGGGCCCATTCTAACCTACGGTGAAAATAAAAAATATGAATTGACATGAGGAGTTGAGAGTAAATAACAGTCGATGTGTTGCTCTGTCCTAAGAGAAAGGATTGTTTGAGAACAAAAGTGAAATGTAAAGTGAAAAACAGCCTGAATATGTTCAAACCAACAAGTTAACATTAATTTGTATTATTTTTAGTCACATTTAAATGAGCAATGTGTATAACAAAACGCAGAACTAAAATTACAATGAACAATGCGCTATATATTTTCATTTTGAAAATTGCTGTCAACCAATTCAGGGTGTCCCCCGCCTACTGCCCGAAGACAGCTGGGATAGGCTCCAGCACCCCCCGCGACCCTAGTGAGGATCAAGCGGTTCGGATAATGGATGGATGGATGGAAAATTGCTGTCGAAGAAGCCAAATCTAACATTGCAACAATTAGATACAGTGGAGTCTCGATTTAAAGGAGCCCAAAACAATGGACTCTAGATTTAATGGACAGACAATAGTGTCCAGTCCACTCGAAAAGTCCCTTTGCACAGTAGCTGTCAAGATAGTTAGTCCCAGAATTGGCCGTAGTTGGCCACAGCACTTGTCAATGGCACTGTGGCGCAATCAACAGACAGAGACCAGTGTACGTTCAGAATCACAATCACCCTTATTGACCAAGTATGTAAAACACACAAGGAATTTGTCTCCAATAGAATGAGCTATGCCAGTGTTGCAATAACAAGCAACTACGATATACCAAACATAACATCAGTATCGGAAGACTTTCTGTAATTTAAGTGTACCATTGTGCAGCAGTACCACGCAATGTCAGGTGTGCAATGTGCAGAGTCATCGAGCAGAGATAAAGTGATCAGTGGAACAATACTTACAATGCTATGATGGTCATGTACTGACCAGAAGCAATAATTGTACTACAAGTTTAGGTGTGCAATTAGGCAGAAAGCACTTCATTGATTTAAAGTGTCTTGTGCTGTGGAATACTGATAAACAACAATTGTTCAAGTATGTAGAGTGCTGGAGCTACAATGATCAGTGTGGTAATACTGTCGGATAGAGGTGTGCAAAATTTGCAAAAAGCCACTAGAGATTTGAGGCACTGTTTAGGGAGTGGAAAGAAGAAGCTAATTGAATGTCTGCTGGTTTTGGTGTGGTTGCTTCAATAGCGCCAGTCTTGGGGGTAACTGGAAGAGGTGGTGGGCAAGGTGTGGTGGCATTCAGTAGGATTTTCGGTGCTCTTGTTTTGGTTCTTGCGGTGTGCAAGAACTCAACAGTGGGTTGGGCAGTATGATCCCCCCCCCCCCTCCTCCCCAACCATAAATGTTTATTGCAGTTGCCGTTTGTCCATGTTTGAGGTGGCATGAAACCAGACTGTGATGGAGGAATACCGGACTGATTTGGTGACTGCAATCTAGAACTGTCTCAGCAGCTCCTGTGGCAGACTGTGCTTTCCCAGCAGCCTCAGGAAGTACATTTGTTGCTGGGCCTTTTTCAGAATGGAGTTGATGTTGGATAATGTGAGGGGCTGTGGCAAAGAATGTTTCCTGAAGTCCACCATCATCTCTACAGTCTTGATGATGTATTTCCCAGCCTCACCTGTTGTGTCCTGCAAGTCAAGAAGCTGAATAAACACTGGTAGATCATAGGAGACACACTGAGTTTGAGAAGCTTGGAGGAGAGGAGTTCCGGATTGATAGTGTTGAACGCGGAGCGGCAGTCCACAAACAGGATCCTTGCACAGGATCCTGTGCCATCACCTTACCGTGATGGAGTGGGTTTGTGTGTCCCAATGATCCGAGGAGCTAAGTTGTCTGGGGCTTTATGCCCCTGACAGGGGCACCCATGGCAAACAGATCCTCGGTGAAGGACCAGACAAAACACGGCTCATTGCGTTGTCCCTTTCACGGATGTGCGTCACTGAGGCCCCCTTTTGGAGCCAGACTGGGGCTCGCTGGTGAGCGCCTGGTGGCCGGGCTGACCGGGCTGACCAACCATGGGGCTCGGGCTGGGCTCAGCCCGAAGAGACAATGTGGGCCCCCCTTTCCATGAGCTCACCAACTATAGGAGGGGTTAAAGGGGTCGGGTGCGAAGTGAACTGGGCGGCAGCATTGGCAGGGACATTGGCGGTCCGATGCCCGGCTGCAGAAGTAAGATCTCGGGAAGCTTTCCAGAATCTCCTTTTGAGGTCTGCTCTGACTGCACTGTTGCCAGATCTAAATGTAGTGGTATGGGCCAGGAGGAGGGACTTGACCTGGCTGTTAATTCCTCTGTTGTTTCTGGTTTCCAAACACCCAGATGCCTTTTTCCAAACCCCATGCACAACTGCACGTAAGTGTGTGTTAGGCCAAGTCCTGGATATCAAAATTTAAAAGACAATTCCTTGAAATACTCATTGGATTGACCAAAACTCAGAACAATGGGAAGTGTTTGTACTGAATTGCTTCCCACCATTGCTGCGTGTGCATGACGAAACTTGATTATTCATCAGAACAGTCATCCTGGGCGAACATATCTGGATTTTGTGTGTCAAAGTGGACTGTTTGGATGAGTGCTTTCTTGCTTCTTGCCAAGATACAAACCCTCTAAACTGCTGGGTATAACAGCAGTGCCTCCTTACTCCCTTGCCTGCTTGTGTGAAAAAAAATTACCCTTGGATAAACAGAACATTCATTTTATTAAAGTCACACCTGTCTTTGTTTACTGGTGTACCATTCACCCAGATCCAAATTCCCTCCTTGTCCTTGTCAGACATTCCAATCCATGCTGCTTTGGTGAACCCAGTGAGGAAAGCCTATGACAAAAAAGCAGAGAACATTATTCTGATTCACATGGTGAAAAAAAAACAATGTAATTTTCTGAATTTTTTTCCCCACATTCTGTCTCTCATGGTTGAGCTTTACCCATGTTGACAATTACAGGCCTCTCTAATCTTTTCAAGTAGGAGAACTTGCACAATTGGTGGTTGACTAAATACTACAAATACAAATACAAGTTCTCCTACTTGAAAATATATATATATATATATATATATATATATATATATATATATATATATATATATATATATATATATATATATATATATATATATATATATATATATATATATATATATTCGGCCATTGGATTGCATTGTTGATTGTCCTATTAACTGCCCTTTGCCATTAGAGTTGTTCAGCGAAATGTCTCAGCGCAGCGTGGTGATGCATTGTTCACATTCAGGCCAACTGCAGTTTGACTGGCCAAAAGTTAAGAATAGGGCATCTCAATGAACCAATTTCATTCTTGCACAGTAAATAAATTTCACGGCGGTGTCATCAAGCGTTCTTTGTTTGAAGCAATTCAAAGACCCCTGTCCTCTCAACCGATTTTGCGAACGTTGTGCCAGCTACATAGCCAGAGGTTAAAAAAATGATTGCACTCATGTGGGCTCTAGCGGATTGACAAGATTTCACATCAGATGTGCGAACCATGCACTGGTATGTTTGAAACGGGACAAAGATGAAAATGAAAAAAAAAGAAAAACATTCAAATACAAAAAAATAAATAAATCACATTTTGAGATGTATTTTCTTTCCCATATAAATATACCTGTTCCTCTCTGCTGTTGATGATAACCAGGTCAGCATCTCTTTGCAGACAGTCTTGACGGCTGTTGTCCCAGCCCTTCCTCATGGAGGAAATGTAGTAACAACTTAAGTTAAACTGTAGCCAGCCCTGTGGACAGATCTCTTCTTTCTTGCCTGCATACAGACATTTGTGTGGTTAGGGAAGTCACAGCCTCACCTCCATGTGAAGAGTTAAAAAAAAATATTATTTCATAGTTAAAATTGATGCATTTGCTTCTTTCCTATTCAAAAAGAGATAGAAGTGCAGGGAGTGAGCAGCGAGCCAACGGATAGAAGATTTTGCTGGATGATTCCCCGGCCAAGGATGTTTATTGTACATGGAAATTTTGGTGGTTGTCTGGGGCACCTGACATGGTCAGCCAACATCTCTTGCCCTGCTTCAGACCCCGACATCTGTATTTCGGAGTGTTTTACATTCAGCCACTTCTCCTCCGATAAGAGAAGCAAGGCTGTTGCTGTAAAGTTTTGGCATCGACCTAACTGGAGAAGATCTGATGAGGACCACTTCCCAGGTGGTGTGAAGGATTACGCATTGACTGACAGGAATGAGTCCCGAGAAGAACCATTTACTTGGACATGCCGACCTGTAGCGCGTTGTTTTCTTAAATAGGCTTCTTGTGTTTTTTTTTTGTTTTTTTTTTTGTCATGAACATTATATCTTGTGATAAATGGTGCCGACTTCGAGATATTGATTTTTGGGAACCGTGGGCCTGTGAAGCCCTTTGAGACTATTGGGTGATTAATAGCTATATAGATAAACATAACTTTTTTACTTACAGTATTTTCATGCTTTCTGAAGACTGTACATTTTTTTCTCATATGTAATGCGATTAATACAGCGTAATAATATGCGATACTACAACACAAACGCTTGTCCTGCTAATCATAATGTAAATTATTTGTTGACAAGCTAGTTTGTTCCCCAGTGGTTGGATTTAACAAGGTCATAAATCTGCAGTATCTTTCCATCATTCAGGGCTTAACTGAAGCACTGCGGCAATGCTATCTGGCTTACATCATAATAATTTCCCACGGCACACCTGACAATATCTCTGGTGTAGGCCAGTGTTTGAATAACACGCCGAAACCCGAACAGCGCACATGCACTTGCTCTCTCTCTCTCTCTCTCTCTCTCTCTCTGGTCCTCATGTGCACACTCGTCGAATGGTGCAATCAGGAACTCGTAAACAGAAGGAAAGAGAACATGATGTTTGTAAAAACCCTTCCACCCCACGGAAGCACATGCAATAACAATCAAACATCTATAACTTAGGTCATTACATTTCTTCTAACTGAAGTTTTTTTCCCACATTCACGGTGTTTGGTGATCAATTTAATGCTTTTGTGTGTGTGTGTGTGTGTGGGCGGGGGATCTCCAATGAACCAAGTAGAGGAAGGAGAATAATTATTTAAAAATCACTCACTGTGATTTTCTGGATTTTCGTTTTAGATTTTGTGTCTCATAGTTGGAGAACAGCTTTGATACAAATTACAGACCTCTGCCTGTTTTGTAAGTAGGAAAACGTTGAAAAATCAGCAAGGTATCAAATACACACATGTATATACCACTTTGTTTGTCCTTCCCCCTCCTCCCTGATCTGGAGAGGGAGCCAGGTGACGATGACCCAATCGAATCTCGCTGTATGGATTCTGCGCTGATCGTTATGGACATGATTTGCACCACTTGGGTCGATCACTCGGAGACGCTGCTATGAAGGTTTCTTCATTGACCAACTGGTATGGGTTCAGAGGTGGATCCACCTCTCCTAACGGGTCTCCCTGCAGCATTTTCATCTTGTTAAATGGATTTTATATCACTGTATTTGACCTGATATTGTAAAATATTGTGTCAAATGTTTCCCCCTCGGCATCCATTGCAGCCTGGTCATCCTGGAAGGGGGGACTCTTCTATCTGCAGCCCCTTCTCAAAGTTTCTAATCCCCCCCCCCCACACACACATGGGGTTTTTGAGTTTTTCCTTGCCCTCCTTGGGGGTTAAGGTTGTCGTTAATATTTCTTCAACTGTGGGCATAAGAAGCTCTTTGAGACTGTTTGTGATTAAGGGCTAGATAAATAAATGTGACTTGACTTGATTTGACATATGTAATCGCTAATTATATTACATAGGGCGTGCTTCCCCTTGAGAAGGCTGTCATGTTTCGCCGCCATCTTTACTCTACGGATACCCAAAAGAGGCAAACTTGACCAACGTTATTCTTTATATCTTGACAACGGCATATGTGACATGAAGAAAATAAAGTCGTTGGTGATGACTTGCAACCTTTTTGAGGAAATTAATGGAAGGCTGGCAAAGTGTGATCTCCTTGAGGCACCAAAGTGCACTTCGCGCTTACGTCATTCTGTTATTTCACAACTTGATGGCACTAAATTCAACACACTGTACTTTGAAGGTAGGCCATTTTGAACTTTAAATGTAAACTTTTGGGCATGTTAAGGGTTTATTCAGCTGCAGGCAGCCACCACTTCAATACATTAGTTCATGTGAATTGGGTGTGTAGGATTTAGATAAAGTGAAAAATAAATGGATTTTTTTTTAAATCTCTTGGACTGACATGTTTTTGTTTTTTTGATTGACACACTGACTGATGGATTGGAGGAGCAGTGAAATGTACAGAGGGAAGCACGGTTAAAATAATGACAAACTGACATATACAGTGTGCTTCGGCTTGAAAAAAATGATGGACTGACAATGACGGACAGGTACCCGGGCCACTCACTCATGACTGACCTGTGAAGCGTTTTAAAATACTGTAGACACCTCTGCTAATTTTGTGCTAAGAACCCATAGAGTTTGAGTACAACAAAAAGATAAGTTCAAATTAAACGTGCCTGAGATTGACCATTACATATTTTGAGGTGGTCAATATGTATGTGAGTAAATTTTGAGAGTGTTACAAAAAGGAATTGGCACTGATTTGGTGGATTGGCCCCTATAATATGAATGCAAACATATATAACAACATATAACATTTAGTACTGTACAGACATGTATGTGTGTATATACCGTAAATGTTTCTATTAATTTAAGACAGTTTGCGTGGTTGGTTTCATTTAAAGGTATGGACATCATCAGATCCTGAAAGCCAAAAACTTTGACTCAAACTTGGGTGGCAAAAAAGCGTTATTGGGACGCCCTTACTTCTGATAATAGTAGCATTAACATGTGCACATAAAACGATATATGCATAGAAAATAAACAAACAAACAAAAAAGCAGACAGATTGGGACATGATTTGGCAATCTTGACAAAATTTGGCCACACTGAGAACTACAGAAATTGAGGAACAAGGCAATATCTTTACGTTCCCCCAAAAACGTATTCGTGCAAATGCTTGTCTTCATTGTGTGACCGGTAGCTGAGCTACAAAGACAATTAAAAAACAACAACAACAACCTTTTTGAGGTAGCTCTCGGTGACTCAGTCTGAGTGTGATGTTGAGAACAGCTTGAAGGACACACAGCAGCCCAAACCCCATCAAAAACACAGAGGCATGTCTTGATTCTGTCAAGACACACACACACACACACACACACACACACACACACACACACACACACACACACACACACACACACACACACACACACACAGTTGAAATCAGCAAATGTAAACAGAAAAGAAAAATGTAATTGTTCAAGATGGATATTAAGTCAACTAGAACCAAACAAATGATTAGTCCCATTTTACCTACTTGGCGGAGTCTTTTCTGCCATGTCTCCATGTCCATTTTTCGGAAACTGCTCATATTCACCAACTTCAATGCTGACTTGAGAACCACGAGATTTAAACACCACGGCCATGTATAAGCAGATGCCGTCAGGTAGTATGTTGCCTCTGGTGTTGTGTACAAGGAAATATTTCACCATATCCTTACTGTCACAAGTCTTAAGCCACTTTTCTTTTTAAGATGCCACCTGCTTCACTTAACCCTGTCAGGCACAAATAATGATAATCTACATCAGGATTTTTTTCCTCATGTGTTTTATTAGTCTTTAGGCATGACAAAAAAATAATGGCAGTGGATGGCAAAACACATCAGGGGCCATTGTAGTGGTGATGCACAACTGTGACATTAAGATGAATTAATATAAGAGAAAACAATATTTGAATAGCTGTATACGCTTGGAACCACTGTCCCTGAAATGGTTAAAGAAAATGCTGTATGCACAGGTATTTTTTGTTTTTGTTATAATGCTGCTAAAATATTGTTGACGGTGGAATACAATCACGAGCTCACTTTTTTTTTTATCTACACTTGTTTGAAAATGTAAGCTGGGTTCCCAAAATCTCATTTCATATGTGCACCAATCAACTATCTGTTTATTGAATAACAATAAAGCAAGGGTCCGTTTAAAATACTTTTAGAATTTGGATTTTGGTGGAATTCTGACAACCGTTCATAAAGATTTTTAGCGTTAACAATTACCTTCCAATAACTATTGTCACAATAATGAAAATGACTGGGTGAGTCGAGTGTTGCTCAGTGCTTTTTGCATTCATTAGTACAGGTTTGAGGCACGCTGATGGTGTTGTACACAAATATGTCATGCGAATACAGTGTATGAAAAGAATCTTCTACTTGACAAAACCGTTGAAAACATGAGCACACACACCTGCCTGATATAAATGTATGAAAAGAAAAACATTTCAAATCATGGAAGCACATTTGACACCAAAAAGATCCTTGTCGAACAAATTGTATTCAGTCCACTGGAACAAAAAGGTATCAATATTATCAGAATATAAAATGAAAAAAAGGGGCTTCCATTCATAGTTTTTTTTTTTTAATGGAAAAACTCAGCAGCATAGTATTTACTGTGGCACAGTATAAGATTTCATTTTTGTGCGACCAATCTACAATGATGTGCATTTGGCAACATTCTTCCTTTTTAAAATGAATTTGAGACAGCGTTAAACAAATAAAAACAGAATACAATGATTTGCAAATCATGTTCAATACGTATTTGAACAGTGATCCCTCAGTCATCGCGGTTAATGGGGACCGGGACCCTGCTGCGATAAGTGAAAAACCGCAAAGCCCACCCCACCTGGAATTTTTGTGCAAGTGTATGTGGGTACCAGCATGTTTAAAATATGTAAACAGTGATTATACTTGGGGCGGCCCGGTAGTCCAGTGGTTAGCACGTCGGCTTCACAGTGCAGAGGTACCGGGTTCGATTCCAGCTCCGGCCTCCCTGTGTGGAGTTTGCATGTTCTCCCCGGGCTTGCGTGGGTTTTCTCCGGGTGCTCCGGTTTCCTCCCACATTCCAAAAACATGCATGGCAGGCTGATTAGACACTCTAAATTGTCCCTAGGTGCGAGTGTGGCCGTGGATGGTTGTTCATCTCTGTGTGCCCTGCGATTGGCTGGCAACCGATTCAGGGTGTCCCCCGCCTACTGCCCGGAGACAGCTGGGATAGGCTCCAGCGCCCCCCCGCGACCCTAGTGAGGATCAAGCGGTTCGGAAGATGAATGAATGAATGAGAATGATTATACTTGACATATTTGAGACAAAGACGACAGCAGTACACACATTTACTATGTACAACATACAGCACAAATTACATTTCTTCCCTCTCACAACATATTTAATAAATGGTGTAATTTATTTCCTGGCTTTTTTTCTGTGAGGAACCCGTGGAGGGTTATTTAGTTATTTATTTCATTAATCGTCTTATGTATTTCCTGACTTTTGTTCTGTGAAAAACCCAGAAAAGGATATTTAATTTTGTGTGGGTTTCTGGAAAACAATAATACCTCCTCCTCATCAATACTGATTAAATGTCTTACCATAAACACATCGGCTACACGGCAATAGCTGACCAGGAACTCGCTGGAGGCTAACGGTCAAGTGAGAGCCACCTTCTACGCCGCCAACACAAGTCGGTTCACCTCTCTGAGAAGGCAATGCTGATGAATGTTAATTACTGTATAAGGTTTTATAATGGGTGGCCCGGTTGGCCAGTGGTTAGCGCATCGACCTCACAGTGCAGAGGTGCCGGGTTTGATTCCGGCTCCGGCCTTCCTGTGTGGATTTTGCATGTTCTCCCGATGCCTGCATGGGTTTTCTACAAGTTCTCCGGTTTCCTCCCACATTTCAAAATCACTCCTGGCAGGTGAATGGAACATTCTAAATTGTCTCTGTGAGTGTGAGCGCGAATGGTTGTTCGTCTGTGTGTGCCCTGCGATTGGCTGGCAACTGGTTTAGGATGCCCCCCACCGCCGCCCAAAGACAACTGGAATAGGCTCCAGCATGCCCCGCGACCCTTGTGAGGATAAAGCAGATCGGAAAATGGATGGACCGTTTTATGATTAAAGATTTAAGTAAATATGTGTCCTGCTGTAATCTTTGTCTCAAATGTGTAAAGTATAAATACTGTAAAACATGGTGGAACCAACATACACTTACACAAAAATTCCTACGGGTTGCAAATCCTACTTCGCGGTCCTTCATTATCGCAGCCGGTTCTGTCTGGTCCCTGTTAACTGCGATAAGTGAGGGATCACTGTATATCTATCTATCTATCTATCTATCTATCTATCTATCTATCTATCTATCTATCTATCTCTGTGGTACTTGACCTTGTTAGAGGTACCGAACCCAACCGGTTCATATGTAGGTTCACAGAACCCTTCGTGAAGAATAAAAATATGATTAGAAAATGTTGCTTCAGTTGTGCCGGTGCGAGACCGGAGTTGCTCAACTTGGCATGACAAATCATGCAGGTAGGACACTGATGCATGTGAATCCATGTTGTACATATGGATTCATCTGACCACTTTTTTGCTCGACATAGCATGTGTTAAAAACATAAAAAAATAAATTACACGATGTACTATCGCGACAGTCACACGTTGACTTCGTGAATGAATTTTCCGCAGCACTGATTGGACAAGCAATGTAATGTGATCATCTGCAGCCAGTGATGGCCATGCGGGTGTGTCATAACTAAATGACATGGTGAGTCGGGTGTGTCTTAACCTCCTTGGCAGAGGCTCCGTTGAACCCCTGAGACTGATTCACGAACCCCTGGGGTTCGATGAAACCCAGGTTAAAAACTACCGATCGAAGAACTTGATGGCGGCACGGGCACGCGCAGCGGCTCCTCTTGTTGTCTGGTTGAGAGGGAAGAAATTTCATCTGTGCTGTATTTTGCACATACAGCACCAGTATGTTGCACATACAGCACATTTGACAATAAAGTTGTACTTGACTTGATCTATGTCTATATATACCCCCCACCACACAAACAGAATATATACCGTAAATTCCGGACTATAAGCCGCTACTTTTTCCCAAACTTTCAACCCTGCGGCTTATTCAGTGATGCGGCCAATTTATGTAATATTTCTAACGGCCGCCAGGGGCGCTCGAGTAGAAAAGGTAAGATTAAGACCGGTCTTTATGACACTGTTTAATTCAGACACTGAGGACGGTGACTTCGATGGCTTCAGTTCACAGGAGGAAGATGAAGATGGCTCACCGTGATTTTTACAAGTACCGGTATGTTCTTTTACCAGACCTGTTGCTATTCTGTTGCTAGCGTGTTGTTACCATGTTGATACAGTTTTACTGCCGCGTCACAGGCACCATTTGGGAAGAAAGTTATATTATTATTATTGTTCAGTTATATTATTAAAACTTTGAAAACTCTCTCTGTGTACCGTCTTTCTTTGTAAATATGTTTACATGTTTTAATGTGGGCGCATGCGGCTTATATACAGGTGCGGCTTGTGTATGTACAAAATTGGTTTTCCTCTAAAAATGTAGTGGGTGCGGCTTATAATCAGGTGCGCTCTATAGTGCGGAAATTACGGTAGTCGCGCGTGTGTGTGTGTGTATATACTTGTCTTCATTGGAAATACTGTACAGTACTGCACATTTTTTGCCAGTTTTTTTTAAACAGATAAACAAATAAAATGAGACACATTTAATGACAAATATCAGCCTTTTTATTTCTCTGTTGCAAAGTTGGACAAATATGAAAGAACCAAGTATTTTAAAACATAGAAAGGTTCTGCCTGGAATGTATATCTTCATTGTTATAAGTATTAAAGGACCAAATAAATGTTAGTTTCATGATATTTTTTAAATGAATCAGCCGATTAATCACTCTTTGGATTTTTTTCTATGGCACATTGGAATTGGCATCGGCCTAAAAAAACCCCCCAAAAATCCACATTGGTTTCATTGTGGAGGAGGTGGTGGTGGGGGAGGAGGAGGAGGATGGAGTTTTGAGAATGGGACAGAATTTGGTAGCCAGAGTGGAGAGGTGTATGATGGACTAAAAAATGATGGAGGGGGGAATAGTGGGAAGGAGATTGGGGGAGGAGGATGGGGTGGATAGAGGCACGGAGGAGCATGATATCCTCGGGGAACATCTCTGCGCAGGGGTGGCTGACTCGAGTGACGAAAAAGTGGTTGGTTGGTGTTTACATTGGGATGACTGAATGGAGCGCCCGTACATCTCGGTGTTACACGTTGAGGCGGGAGACTGTTCACTCTAAGACTTTCTATAAGGGGACAAAACATTTAGAATAAAGCCATGAAAGAGTCACTTCCCTTCTTCCAAACGAGAGGACAACATATTTTTAACATTCTCACCTGTGTTGTTGTGCTGCTTTTTTGTGTTTTTCACTCTCCTCTTGGCATGCTGCTCCTTTTCATCATCACTGTAATCTAAAGCCTGCATAGTGAAACAATCATTAGATGGATGGATGGATCTTTATTGTCATTACACTTTCGTGCAACGAAACATCACTTAACAGGCACGCTCCGCACAAGAAACATGAAAAAAACAATGACGAACATGGGATACAGTGCAAAGGGCCTGTCGGTACTCGCTGCAAAGCGCCCCGAGATCTTAGTTAGAAAGGAAACCACAAGGGGAGGGGAGGGGTAAAAAAAACCACGCTCGAACTATACTCTTCTGAGGATAATTAGAGTACTAGGAGAAAGCCGTACCCCAGTGAAAAATAAATCACTTCCATTGCATGCTTGAGACATGCATTACTGTCATCACAAGAGGACCTCGTTACTTATTATTGTTATACAGAATACAGTGGTATGACCGCACTCTGTTCCGGGATGCTGGTTGACCGTTGAGTCAATTGGAAAATTGGCTCACATTCACCACATTAGTCACACAGACACTTTTTTCAAGAAAAGCTGTGAAGTTGTCTAAAAGTCCCCTTGGTAGCAACCAACCGAAACAAAGTCCGTATTAGCGCTAATGTGGCAAAAGAAAAGCAACACTTCTGTTCAGGCATCCACATAAATACTGGCAATCAGCTTGAAGTGACCTGACACTGAAGCATTATCAAGTGCTGAATAAAAGTACTTCTGGTGCATTTTTAATTTTGTTGCATTCCAAATTGTGCATCATTTGCATGGGTTATACTTGAAGGTACCTCTAAACCCCTAAAATGTAAAGTTATAACCCACCGCCTTATTTAATTTACCATATTTTCCGCACTAAAGTCGCACTGGATTATGAGGCGCACCTTCAACGAATGGCCTATTTGGTAATTTTTTCCAGATATTGGACGCACTGGATTATAAAGCGCAATCTACAATGCATCCACTAGATGGAGCTACGCTCCTGTTCGACTCGAGAGGCATTCATTACCGCCTGAGAAAAACGCAAATTAACGATTACTTCAACGAAACTATAAAAATTTAAAATAATGCATCAAACTAGAAAATCAAGCGAGGAAATCACAAAATAAATTCTATAGCCCCCCCTACAGAATTTATTTGGGCATTCCCTTGAGCGTAGCTCCAACAGAAGGATCAGATGTCAGTAAAATGTAGGAGACTGGACTGTTTTGTTATTTATTCCTTTGGTGTGTACTGTATTCACAAACAAGGAAATCTCTAAATAAATACTGTGGGGGGGGGCTATAGAATTTATTTTGTGATTTCCTCGCTTGATGTTCTGTTTTGATGCATTATTTTCGATTTTCGTAGTTTAATTGAAGGAATCATTAATTTACATTTTTCGGAGGCGGTCATGAATGCCTCTCAAGTTGAACAGAAGAAGAGAAGGCACGGAGACAGAGAAAGACGTACCTGTATTTGTTGAGACTGTGAAAACCATTAATAAAGTGTGCATTTTAAAAACCAACACCACAGCGCTCCTTTTTTCGGAGCTGCAACAAAAACTTAATAAAGCAGCGACACAATTCACTGAACCAACAGCAAGTTATGACATTGTAAGCATGTCCTCCAGCAAGGAGCCATCTTGGGGGTCGACATATTACCGTAATGACCATAGACAATGCACACCGGATTTTAAGGCTTGCTGGGAGCTTTTAAGAAAATGGAAGACTTTTCGTGCGCCTTACTGTGCGGAAAATACGGTCGTGCCATTTTTCTGGCAAACGTTCTAAAAAGACCACTAGTTTGCTTACAAATACTCCAATTTGGTGTTTGGTTGGAGATTTTGTTTGCTAATTCATTAATGTATGCAGATGACAAAAACTGTACATACATCTGCAACAAGGTTCTACAATTGAAAACTCCCTAATGGAGGTCCAATCACCTGACAGACAATTTAGAGTCAAACAGATATGCCAAAAGGCAGGTAACACAAGCCATGTTCTCCCTTCCTAAACCAAAAACAAAATCACTTGAACAGTTCACGAGCGAAGTGGGAACATGGAATACTAGACCACTGTCAATGACCAAACTGACAAGGATATCACGATTCAAAAGTCCAAGAAACATCTGGGAAAGTAACTGAAGGATGTTCAAGGAAACTATTGTCGTTTATAAAATCATGTTATACTGGATTATAGGGTTCAATACATATTGCCTGTTTTTTTCCAAATGCATGTTCTTTTTTTTTAATGTATACTGTTTTTGTAATTTATTTCTAAATGTTTTTTTCTTAAGTGCACAGCTACTGGGGATTCTAAAATATATATTTTTTTAAACTAAAAACAAACAAAACAGTAATTTTATTGCTAGTCTGTTTGGAAGCATTGTATTCAAGGTTGAAAAAAAAAGTAAAAAAAAAGACCAATCGAGCATAGCTGATAACCACATAACTATTTTCGACGTTCAGCAAATTTTAACAATTTTCTTCAACACTGGCATTTTAACAACTTATGCAAATATTCAAGCAGCAGAATGTACCTCGACTGGGGGCTCTTGATCATTTTTCCAGGATGCATCTGAGCCCTTTAAACTGCAGGGAAAAAAAGAAATAAAATAACACAAAAGAATTACAGTACATTGTATCAATAGGGGAAACACGATGCGCCATACGCTCGTGAGTCTATGTAGTCAATCACCTTTGAAGTTGTTGCAGGAGGACGTATTCAGTGTACTCTTTCATATCTGGAGCGTAATAAACAATTTGTCCAAGTGTCAGCAACTTAGTGCTTAGATCATCAGGAGAGTTAAAACGCAAGATATACAGAGGTCTGGATACAGGACCGAAGACTTCAAAAACCTGAGACACACAGAAAGGGAATTCAAATGTACTTCCTGGTTCGTCAGTATTTTTGCATGACATTGTCCAGTAGGTTAAAAAAAGCTATTCTATAATATGACTGATAATTGGAATACCAGTGAATATGGCACAAGGAAAATGCACATGTATACTGTTGTTGCACACAGGTGTTGTGATGAGCTTAATGAGTGGTTGCACTGACAGAACACGGACACACAGTGCTGCTACATTAAAGCATCAGTGAGAATTTTGAGAAAAAGTGCTGATAAATGAAATTAAATGTCAGCGTTGGCCTTTTCGATTAAGTTTATATTGGGAAACCTCCACAAGTCATGATGCCATCCTTCCTGGCTCTCTTGTACAGTCTCAGAGGTAGCAGCCAATTTAGCACAAAAATCCTTCTTCTCATCATCACTTACACATAATTTCCCTGGCTTCCACTGCATACCAACATAAAAAAAAAAAAATATCCTCGTCTCACCCCTCGGGTGGCGTCCGTCCCCCATTCAGCTTGGGTTCTCTACCAGGGGCCAGGAAGCTTGAGGTTCTGCGCAGGATCCTTGCTGTTCCCAGCACTGCGCTTTTCTGCTGGACTGAGATGTCCGATGTTCCCGGGATGTGTTGCAACCACTCATCTAGTTTAGGGGGCACTGCCCCGAGTGCTCCGACCACCACAGGCACTATTGTCACATTTACATTCCAGGCTCTCTCCAGCTCCTCTCTGAGCACTTGGTATTTCTTTCGTTTCTAGTGTTCCTTCTTTCTGATATTTCCATCACTTGGGATCGCTATATCCACTTCCACTTTTGTGTTGGATCGTCTCAGGTGCCTCTTTGCACAACCTACACCTTGGGTCTTGCCTAGTGTGGTATATCTGTGCCTCTATGGCTCTGGTGCTCAGGGCCTGCTCTTGAGCAGCCAGGATGAGTGCCTCTGTGCTGTCCTTCAGGCCAGCCCTCTCTAGCCACTGATAGGACTTCTTGAGATCAGCCACTTCACTTATGGTCCGGTGGTACATCCCGTGTAGGGGCTTGTCCTCCCATGATGGTCCCTCTCCAGCACCTCATCCTCTGTTCCCCATTGTCTGAGACATTCTCTGAGTATGTTGTCCATTGGAGCCTTTTCCTTGATGTATTCATGGAGCTTAGATGTTTCATCCTGGGCAGTGGCTCTCACACTCACTAGTCCCCGGCCTCCTTCCTTTAGGCGTGCGTACAGTCTCATGGTGCTGGATTTGGGATGGAACCCTCAATGCATGGTTAGGAGCTTTCGGGTCTTAACATTCATGGTCTGAATCTCTTCCTTTGGCCACCTTATTATTCCTGCAGGGTATCTAATCACTGGCAGGGCACAGCTGTTTATTGCCCGGGGGTCTTATTCTTGCCAGTGAGCTGGCTTCTTAGGACTTGCCTCACCCACTGGAGGTATTTGGCCGAAGTCGCTTTCCTTGTTGCCAGTTCGAGGTTGCTATTGGCTTGTGGTATACCGAGATACTTGTAGCTGTCATCAATGTCTGCTATTGTTCCTTCAGGGAGTGAGACCCCTTCAGTGTGGACTACCTTGCCTCTCTTCGTCACCATCCGACTACATTTCTCAAGCCCGAATGACATCCCGACTAGGTGGCTGATTGTAGCTCCATTAGCTCCATTTCTGAGGCGGTATCCATAGCCAGTCTTGGCGATGACTTGGCTGAGGGGGTTCAGTCCTTTGCAGAACAGCAGAGGACCTGAGCTGAATGGGGGACGGACACCACCCGATGGGTGACATGAGGATTTGTGATTTTTTTTTTTTTTACATTACAGTGCTACGTCAGTTCTACACGGCAGTCTGTGTCCTGTGTTCTTCCATCACGGTTTGGTTTGGGGCCGCCACAAAAAAGGACAAAACCCGACTTCAACGGACAATTAGGATGGCGGAAAAAATCATTGGCACCGCCCTACCCACTCTTGAGGACTTGCACACTGCAAGAATCAAGACAAGGGCACGAAAAATCCTACTGGATCCATCGCACCCTGCCCACCACCTTTACCAGCTACTCCCCTCAGGCAGGCGCTACAGATCTATGCGCACCAAATCCAGCAGACACTTAAACAGCTTCTTCCCTCTAGCCATTAAATCCCTAAACCATAGGTGTCAAACTCAGGCCCTGGAGGGCCAATGCCCTGCATGTTTTCCAACTCTCCCTGTTGCAACACACCTGATTCAAATGAACAGGTTCAATGTCAGGCTTCCTCAGAGCTTGCTGATGATCTGATCATTTGAATCACCCTGACGAGCCTATGTTGTGTTAATGTATGTGACGTTACTGAAAGCCTAAGGTTGAAATGCACGGCCCGCCACTGCTGTATGCTGATCCCCTCATCCACACGAGGGTGGCGTGTGTGCTGGAGCCGTTTCCCAGCTGTCTTCGGGCAGCAGGCGGGGTACACCCTGAACTGATTTCCAGTCAATCACAGGGCACACAAGTGCCAGTGCGCGCTCAAGGTGCTTCAACTGGGGACGCAGTGGGCCAATGAGTCAGGCAGCCCTGATGGAAATGGTTCAAGCACGAACTGCGGATTCATTTTAGGGCTGCCTTTGGAAATGAGTGATATGGGAGCGTGCTTTGCCTCTCTGAACACACATATTGTCAAAATTGTGCATGTGTCACAGTGAATTTCCAAACACGCTCCTAATGTTGATGGTCTTGGATTTTGTCAAACTGATTTCCCGTCATCAAATAAATGAAGACATAAATAAATGAAATAAAAATGGACATTTCTTGACTGGTCCATCCTTAAAAAAAGAAAATTAGAAGAAAACCTGCAAAGTATGTATGTAAAACTGCAGTACATAATGTTTTGGTCACAAATGTAAACCTCCCCACGATAGTAGTGAGGGAACAATCAAACAATCCAAATACAATACAACAGGTCGTTTGCTTTGGCATCAGCCAACCTTTCCCAAAGCTTGTCGATCCGATCGAAAGATGATGCTGTCATCATTTAAAGCGGGCGAATCTTGCAGAGAATGGATTATTACTGCAGAGACAGGACATATCATGACTTAATTGAGAAAATAAACAACAATGAAAGGCATGAGTGTGTGTGTGTGTGTGTGTGTTTACTTACCAAGCTGTTGTATTATGCTAGATACTGTTCCTACTGGCTTTAGTTCAACATCATCTGGTAGTGACACAGTCAGCTCTTCCACCGCTGGCAAATCCTGCACAAAACTATGAGTTAATGTGTTGCATTTTTGAGTATATGGCTTCATTTTTTCAGGGAAAGAAAAAATAACTCTCCAGTGGACTTGGAAATGAAATGTGGACTGAAATGAAAATTCTAAAATTAATTTAAACGTTACATCCTTAATGCACTGTAAAAATTCTACAAAATGGGAAAAAATGTCTGAAGACTAGAAGAGAAAAGACAAAATGGGAAATCTTCTTGCTGACTTCAATTTGCTCTCCGCAGGTATGAAGGTGACACAGATCCCTTGAACTGGTTGTAAACATTTTAACTCTGTGGCAATGGTGTTCAAGTGGTGCTTTGATTTTGTTTTAAAGTCCTACTACACTATTCTACTATGTAACACAAAAATAGCCATTCTCAAGTTCTGAAGGTGTCTGTCGCATTATGGTGCATTTGAAGCAGCTAGATCTATTTTTATATATTAAAAACCATAATAACAATTTAAAAAAAATCAATTTAAAATTAATTCAGTTATACTTGCGTTAACTGTAGGAATTTAAAGAAAAATAGCACATGTAACTGTCATGATTCTGTTTGTGACCAACAGGTGGCACTGTTGGGCTCTCCCTGCAGCTGCACATCTGTTGGTCATTCTGTAATTGGTGCTTTAAAAGGACTCCCAGCCCGACCACTCATTGTCGGGTCATTGTTTGTGTGTTTGCTGCTGTCATGTTTGTTCTGGTCATGTTTCGATTATTGATAGTTTTTGTTTCAGTCAAGGTTTTTGTTTGATACTTTGGCTTTGTTTTGTTTTCAGGACTTTGTTTAGGATTTAGTTTTCTCTGTTTTAATACAATTTGTCAAGTACACCCTGCTCCTCTCTCTTGCCTGCTTTTTGGGGTCCACCACCACCTCGCAAACGTGACAGTAACAAGCTTACAGTGTCACACAGTGAGCTTTCACATCTAGAACGGTGTGAAAAAGTGTTTGCCCCTTCCTGACTTCTTATTTTTTTGCATGTTTGTCACACTTACATGTTTCAGATCCTCAAACAAATGTAAATATTTTTCCAAGTGTTAGAATAGAAAATACAATGTTGTCATGTTTTAAAGTTAACACAAGGAAACACAAAATGCATTTTTTAAAGGGAGGTCTTTATTATTAAAGGTGTTCGGGAGGGGCTTAAAGTCGAGCCGCTTCTCTTCATGTCGAGAGGAGCCATAAGGTGGCTCGGGCATCTGATTAAGATGTCTCCCTGGTGAGGTGTTCCAGGCATGTCCCACCGGCAGGAAGCCCCGGGGATGACCCAGGACACGCTGGAGAGACTATGTCTCAATAATTCAGTAGCAGGCCTGATGATTTTGGAAATTCACGGTGACCGTTTTTTGGTTCCGTCGGATTACCCAATGGGAAACCACGGTAACTAATTTTGGGTTCAGTAAACGTTCATCATGGGAACCCATTTTTCTATTTTGACTGATGTTCATAATCAAGAATTCTGAAACTCAAAAGTATAATGTTTCATGTAAATGTTTGAAAACTATGCATTAACAATGAACATTACATCAGCAGCTGTGTACTCCAGGTTTATTCCAAAAAAGAAATGGATCAAAATATGGTGTACTCATATGGCATCATGAATACAGCATACCACAAAATCAGGGTATTTTGTTTCCAATCTCACACTGCAAAGATTAATTTACTGGTAATCATTAATACAGGTAAGTATTGATGTGGCTTGACATCCTCTTCCCAAGACGATGCATGTGTAATCGACTATCAATTTGACGAAATAATTTAACACACGTCATCATCAGTTCTACCAACAGTTAACATTGGCATGACTACACCTTGTGACGAATGTTTTATTCCTAAAGTTACCATGCTACAACCAGTAAATTGTAGACTAGCCAAGACTGTTTCAGAATATTTTTGATAGCGATTAGCCTATAGATCTAATGACCAACTTCCCTCGTAATCGTGCCTCCCGTCGTATCTCGCTCTCGTGTTCTGTGCCTACGTCACAGGTGAGTTTAGTGACACGCCCTTTGGACGATTCATTCGAAAAATCAGACTGGCATTCCCATTTCTTAAATGTCATAATTAGTAGTCCTTTGTGAGTTTTTTTCGCCGCCATCTCAAACTTTCATCCACGCGATTCCTCAGTTTGCGTACTAAAATAGCAACCTGCAAGCGCACATGACGTGATCTGTTCTGTCCCCCCCCGACCCCAACACTGAAAACAAAACAAAACGAAAGTAAATTAGAAGAAACACACTCACACACCACACCACAAACTCACATACAGGCGCAGTGAAATTGCATTGATTACACAGGAGAGATTTGATTGCATACAGTCAACTCGTGTGCGGTGACTTTTATGGTTAAACGATTTTTCGGTACCGTCAAAATGACGCTACGGAAACGACACGCTACCAGTAACAATCGTTACCGTGAAATCCTCAGGCCTGCCGTAGTTTTTATTTTGTTTTGTTTTGACTGAGAAATTTCCTTGCATCTGAGAAACGCACATTAGGCCAAACAAAAAAGATAGTGTTCCTACCGACTGCTGTCAGGCTGCTGAATAAAAAATAAAATGATGTGAAAAAACAATAGTAAATAGCACGGCCACCTTCTCTATATCTATATTTATATTGCACTTAATTGAACGGTGTACATTGAAGCTAACATTTATTTTGTGAATGCAAACACTTTGTTTTTCTTCTTTCTTCTTTCTACCCACAATCTTGCTGCTGTAGACTGTAAATTTCCCCAGTGTGGGACAAATAAAGGATATCTTAAAACATAAAAACATAAAACATTCTGACTGTTTCAGAACTCAAAAACTGTTAGTATCGCTTTGGCACACAAGACACAACTTGCTGGTAACAAGTAGAATTATTTCAGCTTTGCCACCTTGCCAAAAGGTCGCTGGCAAACAGGCACAATTCTCATTTTAACACAGTGCCTACATCATGGTAACACAGTTTTGTAACGTTTGGTTAGGTCAGGATCAGTTTCTGAATCTCCATTTCCACAAGTGCTGCAGATATCCATCCTCCACAATTTGGAACTGAACAGTTGATGGCAGTATTTATGCAGACCACTTTTGCCAGTGCATGATCAGGTGGAGTGACTGCAGATCCACGTGTGTAATCAGACTCGCTGATCATCAATAACAACTGCATTTTCTATACATCTAAATCGAATCGATCTTAGGTCAGGTAAAGTATTTAAAACTTGAAACACTGACAGATCCATATCATCAGTGTCATAGAATTCTCCGTTGGCACATTGACACTGTGCTATTTTCAGGTGGTTTATACTCGGCCCGTGGTGTTCATCAAATAGTTCGCTGAATTTTTTTGATACATCAATGGATGCTATTTTCTTAACATTCCGGTGCGAGCATGCGACTGTAACACAGAAAACGCGGTTTAAACTGTCATCGAAGATCGCGGCCTCTGCCATGATTCAATGTTGACAGACGATAGGGCAAACGACGCACGCACTCAACGTGAATATCGCGAGAGTTTGCACCGATGTAAACCCTCTACACAAAAATGTAGAGGTTTGTTTGAAAAAAAAAAAAACAACTTTACGGTCGGCATTTTCGACGTAGAAATTCTCGGTCGGTAGCGTTACCGGAAACACATTTTTTTTTCCCTCCGCCTTATTTGGAACTATGCGTCCCGTGGGAAAATTTTGCGTCTACGACGCAGGACTCAGAGGTAAGGAGATGGCCGAACATCTAACCAACTACCTCTTTCTATTTCTAAGGTTTTTAATTTGGCTGCTACTTGCTTTAATACATTGAAACAACTAAATGTTGTTTGTTTATACTTATAAACTTTTACTTATGTCTTGAAATTGTATTTACTTTTTTCTGTTTTTAATAAATGTGTTTTTTATGTCTTAAATTTGTAAAAAAACATTTTTCTTTTTTACTAATAAAGTTTTTAGTAAATTACGAAATGTATTTTACTCATTAATCACCCGGTGAATGTGGATATGAACTGGTTGAGTTCGGAACCTCTACCAAGGTTAAGAAAAAACAAAACAGTTGTTGGAGGGATGCCAGTTATTAAGGCATAATTGTATAAGGCCTGTCCTGACGACACGTGCTCAGGCAGCATTTTTTGCATACCACTTTCACTCAGATTCATGCATGTGTGTGCTCTGGTTTTATGTGCAGTGTGCACATGGCGTATGCATCAGCGTGTCAGTTGAATTTCCCTGGGGGGGACACCAACCAGGATAATAAATAACCCTAACAGTTATAATATATATCCATCCATTATCTGATCCGCTTATCATCGCAAAGTCCAAAAAAGAAACTTAAAATGGCTCAAATGTTGGGAAACACTGCTCTATGTTACGCACTGTATATTTTTGGCCAATATGGTACTTCACTTACATATGGCAAACAAGTACACGAAAACGACTAACCTCAAGTAAAATTTCATCTTTTGTTTTGAAGGGAGCTGGTTGGCTTAAATCCTCGTTGTCAGCATCATTTTCAAACACAGTGGGAGATGAAAAAGATGATGATGTAGAGGAGCTGTCACAAAGAACAGAAAAGAACCAACTTGACATTTAAAACATTTCCTCCGTGCAGTTATATTATGGGGTTCTCATACCTGTCGGAATCTTCTGACGCTTCACTACCAGAGCCCTCCATGTTACGCTCACACACCAAGGATGGCATTGCTGCAGCCGACACTGTATGTGCACATACATGTGCCTCTGGATTCTCTTGCGTATCCACACAGTGTGATGTCACCGGAGTTTCCACTTGATAGGCCATGTCTATCGCATTAGGAGATAGTTCCATCTCTTCATTCTTTTGCAGAATCATTTGCTCCATCTAAAATGAAAAAACATTTAAGATAGAGGTGTCAAATGATCACGTTAATTGTGATTAATTAATTACAGTCATATTTAGCGTGTTGTGTTTTTTAATCACGTTCATCTAAATTTTAATCTCTAACTTTATTGTTTCTGTAGGTAGGTTGCCTTTTTCTAAGATCCCTTTTTATGTGTTGGCTTCCTGTGTTCGAGTTGTTGAGGGTGGGGAAACAACTGTCAGTCACAGCCTGAAGTGGACATTAGGGGTGTTCACACGGCACACCTTTGCTCCGGCGCTGCACCGGTGTATTTTGTTGCGATATATTTTACACCGGAACAAAGCCGCTGAGCGTGTCAGCACCGGCACAGCGTCGGCACAGCTCCACTTGCGTTCACACGGCAGTTTCTGCAGCGGAGCAAAACGACAGAAAACAAATGAGCTGTCGTGTTGGTTCTTTTTAAAACATATACACAACTCAAGCAACTACTGTACAGGCACGTCCTTCTCCTTCTCGGTCTCCGTGCCTTCTGCTCGAGAGTGACCGCCCCCGAAAACGTAAATCAACGATGATATCAATGACACTCAGAAAAGCAAACATGTAATGCGCAGAAACAGAAAAATCAAGAGAGGAAATCACAAAATAAATTCTATGGGGGTGGGGGGTTGTGAACACACAACAAAGGAACAAACTAGACCAGCAGTCGGCAACCCGCGGCTCCGGAGCCTCATGCGGCTCTTTCATCCTTATAATGCGGCTCTGATTGGCTTGGGAAAATAAATTACTAAAATTTTTTTTTTTGTATTTAATTGAAGTGTGTTTTATTTGTGTTAGTTTTTATATTATTTTAGTTCTAAATTTGAAGATTATTGTGATCTTCAAATATTAAAATATTAATTAAATTATTTGATATTATTTTTTCGTCGCTCAAAATAGACGTCACACTGCGGAAGCTGTGTTATTTATTTGAAAGAGACATTCATTGTTATTATTTTTCAAGAATTCAAAATGTGTTCATTAAATGAATAAAATGTAATTTTCTCTGTAGCACGTGGATTTCATAAGAAACATGCTGCGGTAAAGTAGTAGAAGTTTTTTTTTTTTCATTTTAGATGTGCGGCTCCCAGTGTTTTCTTTTCCGTGGAAACCGGGTTCAAATGGCTCTTTCGGTGTCAAAGGTTGCCGACCGCTGAACTAGACAAACAACTCAGAGACAGTCCAGTCTCCTACAAAAGGAAAGATGACGTTTGGGGACTATCCCCTCCGTTCTAGTTGAGATGGTATAACCCAAGAGGTGATATGCTACCGTTACCAGCCATGTCTTGTGTCGTTATTAAACAAACACCTGACGGAAGTCCAACAGAGCACGAAAGCAACGCAGTCTCGACGTACGTAATCAACTCTTCTCATGCATAGCGAGGCTTACCCCCCACCCCGGCCCTCGCAAATGAGCATTTGCTGCGGAGCCAATTGTAGCGTTCACACGTGCAAATTTACACCGGTGCTGGCCCGCAAACGAGCATTTGCTCTGGAGCAAATTTTTAAACCACCTCCCGAGGTGGATCAAATTTGATCTGGGGTAAGCTGTTTTCCGGCGCTACGCTGGAGCAAATTTGCACGTGTGAACGCTCTAGTGGCGCAGCGCCGGCGTAGCACCGAAACAAATCTTTCCATGTGAACACCCCTATTGATTGGCTGTCTTTTTTTGGGGGGGCTTGTTTAGCTTAAGCTGATTGGCTCCCATAGGAATTTGTCAGGCTAAGTAAGCAGCGGTGAGAAGAGCAGAGGTGACAATGGAGGAGCATGTGAGAGTTCTCGGCACAATGAATGGACAATTTACATTCCAAAAACGCCCTGACGGCACCATTGATAAAGGTAGAGTGTTGTGCCCAATTTGTAGGAAGGAGTTTGCTTACCACCGAAGCAGCTCAAGTTTAGCCTTGGATATCAATGCAAAGCACCCAGTTGAGAGTGCAGCCACGCGTAACATTAGCACGAGAGCGTTAGCAATAGAGCACATATGTCAAAGTGCCGGCCTCAATGCTCAATAATGTAATGAATCTAAAACGAAAATAGGGGTTTTCTGAGCAATTTTTAGATGAATTAAAATATTGATTAATTAGATCTATTAATTACAGATCATAATTAATTAATGTCATATTTTTTAATCTCTTGACAGGACTAATTTAAGCACAAAATATAAGTACACAGGCGGTCCAGTGGTTAGCGCGTTGACTGCCGGCAATGCTGACTACACTGTGCCATCTGTGGTATAGTGACCAAATTGCACTTATTAAGGGATTGAGTACCTCGTTCTCCCAAAGCACCTTCCACAGAACTCCCCGAGGGACATGGTGGAACATCTTCAACAAGTCATCAAAAGACATGCGCCCCCATGTCTTCCTCTCCAACACCCCTGAATAGACCTCATCAAATGGGGGACCACCACCCCAGTCTGGCAATCCAGAAGCACTTTCACCGATGTCCATGTAATGTTGTAGTTTCTACAATGTAGAGGCTTGTCAACCAATACAGACCCACACCCAGAGCCTTCAGCAACTCCAGGCAGATATAATTGATACCTGGGGCTTTGCCACCAGGGAGCTTTTTCACCATCAGTGACTTCAACTCAAGAGATAGGAAAGGCCACCTCAGAGTCTCCAGACTCTGCTTCCTCAATGGTAGGTGTGTTGGTGGAATTGAGGTCTTCAAAATATTCACAACGTCACGAGTCAAAGTCAGCAGCACACCATCTCCACTATTCAGAGTATGTACAGTGGACTTGTAAATGTTGCCCTTCAGCTCCACACAATAAGATATTTATGGTTAAATAATAAATATGACAGATGTTTGGCATGAATACCGAGTACAGGTATTACATTTTGTCCATTGCATTCAACCTTAGTTGTCAACAGAATGACTTATCGCGAACGAATAAACAAGCTCTGGTTTTCTAAACAAAAAAAGAATAATCATCTGGCAATTTATCAATTAGTTCAGAACGTTATTAAAGGTATGGCAACACGTTGTTTTCATAGCATTAAAATCAATCAAACGCCAGCTAGCTCCGAAACATGTGACTTTTTTGTGAATGCAAATACTTTGTTTTTCTACATTCTTCCTTGAAATTTTACTGCTGAAAATTGTGGATTTCTCCATTGTGAGACAAATTACGTTTTTCTTATCTTCTTTTGATTTCTTCTTAGTACGATGAAAATCAAATATGTCGTAAAAGAGGCAAACTTATCACCACGATTGAACGTAAACAGTCAGGATTTTTCAATTACTGTTTTTTTTTACTTTAACCATTTTAGTACAGAAGTACATCTACTTTTGCACTTCGTAAACTCTATTTCATTGAGTTGATAACTTGAAATCTGACCAACTTTGTTCAATAAATACTGACGAATTGTATCTATTTTTTCTAAAAATAATAATAAAGGACATCAAAACCACCTGTAATAAATGCAACACTACAGCACAGCGATTCCTACCTTTTCTCGTGGAATTATTTTCTTCTTCTTCTTCTTCTTCTCCTTCTTCTTCTAGTACTATTACTTCTTCTTCTTCTAGTACTATTACTTCTTCTTCTTCTACTTCTTCTTCTTCTCTCTTCTCCAACTACCCCCTCCTCGTCCTCTTTCTCCGCCGCCCCATCGTTTGTTTTTCCTGATGGTCGGCATGAGTGCACAGTGTACCACCATGCGCTGGACGAAAGTATTGACGAAGACGTGCAAAAATTCATTGAAAAAGTACCATCACCTAAAATTTAGGTGATGGTTTTATTTAGATCCTAAATAATGCTACATAAATTAATGCAGTGGTTCTTAACCTTTTTAGAGGTACCGAACCCCACCAGTAAATATGCACGTTCACCGAACCCTTCATGAGTGAAAAATAAAAATATATTTTTTTACAAATTCAAGATATTTTTAAAAAATGCATTTATTAGAAAGAGAAAAAAGTAAATACAATTTCAAGAGATAAGTATACTTTTATTTATTTATTTATTTTTGTACGACGTACTGTCGCGACAGTCACATGTTGACTACAAAGCAAACTAAAGTTCCCACAACACAGATTGGTCAAGTTGTGGGACAGCTCTCTCAAGAGGGTGTGGACTCTCTTCCACACTAGAGTTGCTCATGGTGAGAGGCGTAAAGCAGGTGTGGGCATACTCATACTGCGGCCACAACGTCGGGTACTAACCACTGTACTATCACGACCTGACAGAAGAGCTGGCAGGCACAAGTTTCTGTTGGTCTGGGCTATGCTGTGGCCACAGAGTTGACCAAATTTTGTTGTTTTTTTTTCCTTCAATTGGCTAACACCAACAGAAAATGATGAAAAATGTTTTTCAAATAAAACTGTGTTGTCCACATTGAATCGATACAATAGTATGCCCCTTGTTTTTATTCGTGGACACACAATGATTGAACAGATCTTTCAACCTACTGGAGCAGCTTTTACCCCCCCCCCCCCCCCTCCCATTTGTTAAACTCAAGTGAACAAATGCAGTCGTGTAAAGAAAAAAATAAGTTGAGACAGCAGCTTCAATAAAACTCATCAACTGCTTGAAACTTTATTTTTTATTTCTCACACATAATTACAGACAGCTTTACAGGAAGCTCATCACTGTTCCTTTCTTTCCAACTTGGTGAGGCTGCAAACTGTGGAACTGAAGGGTGATCCTGTGAATCCAAAAAAAAAGAAAAAAAAAGCTGTCAGGCATTAACCAAAACTTTAAATATATTTAAAATACCCAGCAATCAATGGCAATGATAATAATTCTGATAAATCCTCAACAAGGATGAAAGTAGCAATTATTTTGACAATAGATTTATCTGTTGATTAATCAATGATTTTTTTGTTTCATTTCCATACCTATAATCAAAAACTCAACAGCATTGTTCTTTATAAATAGCGCATTGCAATGGCAACAGCGACGAACCCCCCGCATCCCCCAAAAATATATAAACAGAAAAACTGAATAACTTCATCTTCATAGCTTAACATCCATTGATAGAAGATTGGACAAACTCTCTCTGAGGAGTTTGTTAAATTAACTTAACCTGTAAAAAAGTCCAAAAACTGTGACAAATTCCAAAGTGATTTCAAATGCCAGACTTTGTATTAAGTTTAGCATTAGGCTTCAAATCAGGCATGGGATGAGTACTTTTGATGGGATAACAAGATTTTAAAAGTCACTTTCTCAGAACTTAAACTCCCCAAATTGTCAAAACCTGTGATTTTTTTTCTCCCCACTGACGGGTCATTAGACGAACATGGCACGGGTAGTGTGCAGCCTCGTGTCATTGTGAATCCCACATGAGGTATCCCGTCATTGCAACAATCAAACGTCCGTTTCCTGTTTCTAGGGATTCATGACACTGCATAAATAAGGGGCACGTTTACTATTGTGGCAGATAAGTGGCTATCACAGCTAAAATGTTAACATCTACTAGTTTATATCAGGAAGCGTTTTATACGAGCTACACTTGCTTATGGTAGGGCGCAAGCAACAATTGAGCCTGAGGATGGCTGAAGGCGATGAACCTATTAATTTCTTCCCGTCCAAACAAAGTCGGCTCTAAGGGGATGTTTCGGCTAGTGAAGTGACCAAGCACAGGCAACCGTGGCTTGGGGGAACGAGTTCCCTCTTGAAAAACATGCCTCAGAAGAGTTGCTGCCAAAGGAGGGAATACTTCCAATATAATGATGGCACATTTACGAGAGCACCACCCATCAATGTTTGAACATATGAAATTGGAAATATGGCTCAGCGTTGTTGTAGGTGAAATACACATCCACTTCTTGCAATATACACAATATAAGTGTTGTATAATAACAAGCCTATTATGCATGTTTTGCTATTTTTTTTTTTTGGTGCTATGTAATCGCTGATCATTTTTGCGTTGGTCAAACAGATATCGGCATCTCTGATTGGGTAGGTCGGGCAGTGAATTTATAAACCAAAATTTCATTTTCCAGTGAGTGAAAAGCTTCAGTAATAAAGTTATCGTGTTCCCTCACTCATCGCGGTGAATGAGGACCGGGACCCTGCCGTCTCTGTGCGAGAATAAATAGCAAACTGTTTATGCCTTTGTATTTTTATGCAGTTCAATTTTCTGCCCTTATATTTAGCTGTGTATTTCAATGCAGTGCATGTTTGAACTGTGGTTGAGAGAGGAAGGTAATTTCATCTGTTCATCTCATTCTTCTCGCATGTTGCACATAGAGCACATTTGACAATAAAGCTTGGCTTGACTTGAATTGACCAGAGATGAAAGTGTGAAAGTGGCAAGATAGGAAAGATTCGGGTTCGGGTCGGGCTTCTCTCTCGCTGACTTTTTTTTTCTTTTCGAGGCCATGAATAGTTTTGGCCACGAATGCTTTACTTTTTATCATGCTAAAAACAGCCTTACGCTAACTGGAGCGCTAATGAGAGAGAAGCGCTCCAGTTAGCGTAAGGTTTTTAGCCTTCGAGAGCTAACTATGGCCATCGAGGACTACAAAGCGTCCCGTGGCTGGCTTAAAAGTTAATTGCATGACATCAGCTGAGCAACGCTGTCTTGGGTGGCGATCGAGGGGAGGTAGAGTTTGAGACATTGAGATGGTGGAAAGAAAAGCCACCGCCTCCAGGAAGTACTTGTTATTGTTAGTTTCAGACGTAGCACGAACGTTGCATTGCTAAAATGGCTACAAAACGGACCCTTGGATGTCAAGCAGCTAAGACAAGAAGAGCTCTGATGCTGGAAGAGAGGGTAAGAGAGTAAGAGAGGTAAGAGAGTGCTTGTTTATGATGATACTAATGCAGCGTGTTATACCGGAGACAAATTCCTTGTGTGTTCTACATACTTGGCCAATAAAGATGATTCTGATTCTGATTCTGATTCTGATTCTAAAAGTGATCAAAATGAAAGACCGAGCAAGCAAAATAAAAGACATTATCCAAGAAATTGATGTAAGTGAAAGTGAATGCTGATCGTAAATTTCGCAATTTCTTTCCCTTTTTTTTCTTTCTACACTGACAATATGAAGTGTCAAATAAGTGTGTGCTCATACTTATGCACTATTGGAATAAAAATAGAGTACACATACGTTTGTGTGTGCGTGTACACATACGTTTGTGTGTGTGTGGGTGTGTGTGTGCTTACATCTGAGATCAAATTTGCTACAGTGAAAAAACCCCTGTTGTGAAAAATTTCTTGCTGCAAACATGATTTCGTTGTAGAGGAGTTTCACTGTACTAGTGTTAGTGTCTCAACATGGCTACGCTCATGAAAGCAAAAAGCAAAAAACAAACCCAAACGCGTCTTCGTTCAATGTTGTCAACTAATATCCGGATTAATTTTAGGCAAATTTTCCTCAATTCTCCGGAGAGATTTTCATAAAAATTTGAAAAACCCGGAATTCTGGGAAAATCCGGAGGACTTTCATCTCTGCTTGACTTAAAAGCGTACAGTTAAGTGCTGGAGTTTTTTTTCAAAATTTCCACGGCAATCTTTTCCTGTTTTTCTGCGAAATGAGTGTCGCCCTCCTCGACGACCAACAATCGGCAAAAGCCTTCAAAAAAGCATGTCTATCTATCACAACAATTACATTTCTGTGATCCTCATCCTCGAGAATGAACTCGCGTTCATTCATCACAATTACATTCTCGTGCATCTGGGCAGTCAGTTCAAAACATTGCTCTTGTAATCACAGATTCAGCAAGATATTGTTCAATGCAATGGGGGCTTATAACTTCCTAGAAAAGGGGGTGAAAATAATGTTAAAACAAACTGCTCCACAAAACAAAACCTGCCGTAAAAAATAGCAAATCTTTACACACCTGTCTTCAGTAAGAGCAAGCTCTCTGGTCAGAAACTCAAAGAGCTTGGCGCTGTGCTCCTTATTCTTGTCAGCAGTGTCAGTCACCCCGATAGCAGATACGGACAGCACCACACAGGGAGCGCAAGATCCTGCCATCAACATTGGTAACCCAGGCTTCACGATCAAGTGCATTCTCTGTAAGAGAGCAGTAGGTGGATAAGTCATTCACATCATTGATCAAAAACTTTACAAAGGGAAAGCAACCACAGCAGCGTATTGTTTACAGTAAAATGGCAGGACGTGGGCACATTGCGGCTCCTCTCTGTCTCATCGAAACGGTGCTTGTGTATTTTTCGTCATGCTTGTCAGTCATTTAACCGTCCTCACCACGTACGTGTACATATCCCAAGGCACACATACAGCCATAATAACTGTCTGCCCCCCACCCCCACCCCCTCTTAACCATCGCACATGGAGAGTAGTCATTGATTCATATCCCAATTTTAGTTTCATTTTCCATTACACTCGTGAAGATCTGCATTATAAGGCAACCTGTCCATTTTGGAGAACATTTAAGACTTTAAACAACTTCTTTTGACCTGTGGTGGGTGCTGTTAACAATCCCCCCCAAAATGCTCGATATGCGCACGCGCGCCACGGATTGCGTAAATCAGTGGGGCTGGGGCGGCGCAGGGTTTACAGATCCTGCCCTAACTGAGGCAGTTGAAAATATGGTAACTACCTGTATTTGAAACGTAGTTCAGTCCCTTTAAATGATCGCATCAAGACTAAATCAATTTTGTAATTCAGTCTGCTAGTACAGTATTAACATACAGTTCGATTGACGTGACGTGGCAACCCGCGAAGCAATTGCTTCATTTGAAAATGTGTCCAGAAATTTTAACGACTGATTTATCAGTAAAAACTGATAAAACATATTTTTTTTTTATCAGATATCCTGTAAATCTATATTGTTATTCTTTGACTGAGAAAAATGAAATTGCTGACAGTAGAAACTTTGAAAAGGTGCACTGATTAAATTTAACAAGGGTAGTGTGCAAGAATGTAATGAGTAATCTTTTTTTTCTGTGGTACTACGTGGTAAAATTACTCACGTCAACTGGCTTTCCCAAAACAGCCGCAGCGAATGAGCAGAGCTTTTTCAGAAACTCTTCGGAGAATGAGCTTTCTGGTAAATTGCTCTGCAAATCGACAAAAGGCATATTTATCAGTGTGCTGGAAGCAACGGATTAGACTTCCTGTCCTGGTCTCCTTCTTTGACGATGTAGTCACCCTTGCATTCATTGCTGCATTCGCAGAAGGTGGGAATTCGGACTTTCTGGCTTTCGACCAGAAAAAGTGCACGAGAGGGCATTAAACTGAGAGGTCCGAGTACCTGGAGCAAAGTCGGAAAATCATTGACTAAGGCGATCCCCATGGAGAGACAGACCGGGAATGGCAAGACATAGTTTACAAGATTATTAACATATATTTATCTGTATTACAATAATTTACTTTTTTGACATAACGTAACACAACGTGATGTGCACTGACTGCGCAAAAACTATGCCGATATCTCCGAGCAGGAAGTTATATGGTGAAATGAATGAAATGGTTAGAAGATATTCCTTTATGTATATGAATAACATGAATTATAAAGGTTTGCATTTTTGTTTTACCAGAACAATTTATTGGAATCAGCTATCTTTGTTGTTTACAATCGCCTTGAACGGTTTGAAGTCTGAACTGGGGCAATCCGAGTGGATCTCCCCGATTCCTCACCTTCTTCGAATGCCGCTTAAGTGTCAAGGGATTCGCATTGTGCGCTGACTCTTACGTCAACATCACTGCCATATTGGATGTGGTAAAGTGGAGACGATGCATCGAGATGAAAAAAAAAAGGTACGGTACAGGAAGCCTTTGCTCGTTGAGGACGTGAAGACCTAAACACACAATGTTTAACCGGGAGTCACTGACTGTCTTTTCTATACACCTATTGCGTGTCGTGTGTGTGTGTGTGTGTGTGTGTGTGTTTGTGTGTGCGTGCCCGCGTGTGCGTGCGTATGTTCATGCGTGTGTCAGAGGTGACCAAAGTCGATCCTCAAGGGCTGATGTCCTGTCTGTTTTCCTGCTCCCCCTGCCTGTTTTCCAGCTCTCTTGGGAGGTTCACACTTCATTCAAATAATCAGGAACGTTCTAATGCTACTTCAGAGCCGGCTGATGATCTGATCATCTGAATCAGGTGCGTTGCAACCAGGAGAGCTGGAAAACAAGTCAAGTCAAGTCAACTGTATTTATAGAGCACTTTCAAACAGCATACAAAGTGCTGTACATGGAGCAATTTAACATATACAATAAACGGTAAAACAGGCAGGACAGTGGCCCTCCAGGCCCGGAGCTGGACATGCCTGGTGTAGGGTAAGTTACTTCCCAAATGTAACTTTTATCTTTTTACAAATAAAATGTATATTCATTAATTCATCTTCCGAACCGCTTTATCCCCATTAGGGTCGTGGGGGGTGCTGGAGCCTATCCCAGCTGTCTTCGGGCAGTAGGCGGGGGACACCCTGAATCGGTCACCAGCCAATCGCAGGGCACACAGAGGCAAACAACCATCCACGCCCACACTCACACCTAGGGACAATTTAGAGTGTTCAATCGGCCTGCCAAGGATGTTTTTGGAATGTGGGAGGAAACCGGAGTACCCGGAGGAAACCCACGTAGGCCCAGGGAGAACATGCATACTCCACACAGGGAGGCCGGAGCTGGAATTGAACCCAGTATCTGTGCACTGTGAAGTTGACGTGCTAACCACTGGACTACCGGGCCACCTTAAAATGTATAATATTATTATTATTAGTAGTAGTAGTAGTAGTATATCTCATATTAATTGCATTTGCAATTCATTTCTTTATATTATCTCTGTTCGAGTAATAATTTACTTATTATTCCTTTTAAGTTACTTTTTTAAAATTAAATAATTTAGTAATGCTTTCAACATTTTAAAAGGAAGAATGTGAAAATTGCAACCATAGCTGGTAAAGTTACTGTAATTTGTAATGAGGGTCTTTAACTATATTGTGTAGGGCAGGCACGTCCAGCTCCGGGCCTGGATGGCCACTGTCCTGCCTGTGTTTTCCATCTCTCTCGGCTGCAACACACCTGATTCAGATGATCAGGTCATCAGCCAGCTCTGAAGCATTCAAGCAGCATTAGAACATTCCTGATTATTTGAATAAGGTGTGTTGGGCCTGGGAGAGCGGGAAAACAGGCAGGACAGGGAAAACAGGCAGGACAGCGGCCCTTGAGGACCGACTTTGGACACCCCTGGTGTAGGGTATAATGTTTTGACTCTGGGGTGGGAGATTACGGTCTTTTATTTATGTGTATCAACAACAAGATGAATTTTAAAAATACAAATAATTGGAACGCAGTAGGGCGAGGTGTTAGGGGGGTCGAGGTCACGGTGAGTGAATGGTTAGTACAGTGCAGTCCACAATCCAGTGTGCAATGCCCAAAGAGCACAGATCAAATGCAGCATTTTGATCATCATGTACCCTTGACCTAATTTTAAAAGGGCAGTGAGAGCCAACCTTTGTAGCATTTGACATTTGAAGCAAAAATCTCAGAGATGCTGTATTGCCTTTTGAAGTTAATAGACCATATTACTTGATCACAAGAATTTCGTTTTGACTGACGTAATGGCAGTTAAAACGAAACGGGGGTGGCAATAGCTATGTCTGGACTAGTTTGATAAAATTTGACAAATGAGGTATCATTTTCCTGTTAAAGGTCGAGTGTGAAGTTATTTCAGAAAATCCCATATGAAATATTTTTATGTCACAAGTAAAGTAATTAAACAAAATACATTAAGTAAAGCATGACAAATTATTTCTATTCTGTAAAAAAAAAAAAAAAAAACGTTTTTCCCAAAGTGAGATCCTGGCAAGCTCCAAACCTGGAAATGTGATGGCACTTCAAGGACAACAAGAGCAGCGCTCAATGTGGAAAGTGTACAACGCCAGTCAGACATTGATTCGGAAAGCGATGTTGCAAACTTATCTGAGGGTATCCAGGGTTTGAATGATTTGGAGGAAGAGAAGGTTCTTGGTGAAATGTATTTTAGACCTGACATGTATGAGCCAGTCGCTGAAGTTGCAGAAAATGTTGTGCCTGAACGGCTGGACATGTGATGGAGATAACACCCCTTGCGATCGGAAGAATGGTAAGCTATATCGGCTGTGGACAACTCGCTCGCCACCTCAAACTGTTAGCCTGATTGTGAACAGTCCATTGCCACACAGTGCCGAGGCATTTTGCAGAATAACTTGATAACATTGGCAAAGCGTAGTTAATGGGACAATCAACAATGCAGTACAATGGCCGACTGGTGCCTTGGCATTCTTTGAATGACATCACTCGCCAGAGATTGCCGAACAAAAATATTGTCATGGTTAGGCCCATTGTATAGGTCTAACTATAATTAAAAAAACAGTGTTGCGTAAAAAAACAACAAAATTTTGCTTGAAATAGTTTTAGCTCTTAGTACTCAAAAGATGGTTGACCAAGTTTACTTGACACTTGGCCTTTAAATTGCGGTGGTGCATTTGATGAAATAGCAAAACACACACACACACACACACACACACACACGCGCACGCACACACACACACACACACACACACACACACACATGAGAATCCAAACATGCAACGATACTTTGTACTTCATTTTTTAATCCACTGAATGCGTTTAGGTCATATGCTGTGTTTATATTGTACCAATGTTGTTTACTGATTTTTTGTTGTGCTGACCTTGGTCCCTGGCTGTGTTTGTCAAGGTAAACTACCTATCAATAAAGTTATATGGAGAGAGAGAGAGAGAGAGAGAGAGAGAGAGAGAGAGAGAGAGAGAGAGACACACACACACACACACACACACACACACACACACATATACAGTAGACTGTACCATTATCCTTTTAGTGAAGGAATAAAAATCAAAAGGAAACCTGTCACAATAACCCCTCCCAATGTGTCATGTACCCTCCCAATGTGTCATGTAGAAAGGTTACAAAGACGTGATAGTACGAATTGCTTGCTGCTCGTCGGTGCTTCCAATTTCTGCTTGTTAAATTTTTCGCGCACACCCGATCCACATCATAAGATGGATTCTTCTTAATATGGCGGCTGTTTCTGTTGGTGTAAAGCGAAACTTTACTTTTTAATCAAATAGCATGACATTGCGAGAATCTTCAGGAGTCAGGCATCGTCTGATCAAATTTAGCTGGACAAGAACACTCGGAAGCATCAAATTGATTGTCGGAAACAAGCGGTGTTATTTTGGGTTCCGTTTTGATGATCAAACCCTGGGCTACATTCGCAGTTGATGGTCGTAATCACTGACGTTGCTTTTGTTCCAACTGTTGTATTTTTACTGGTAAAGCCGATAGGTAAGATTGGACATCACTTGACTAATAAGAAAGGCGTCTTTTAAGGAACGTGGAGAGCACTTAAGTCCGAATAGAACAGCGCCCCAGTGGACATTGACGTCAACTTACCTGTTCGTGAATTTCAGTGTTGTTTGGATGTCACTCCCAGTCAGTATAAGGAGGAATTTGGTTTGCTAGCACTGTGTAAGTACTTGTATCAACTTTGTCTACCGTTCTTCACTACCTATGACTAAAGCTGTTAAACATATATAGGCCATATGCCTTATTGAGACCTCGTTTTAATTATTATTATTATTATTGTTTTTAACCTCACGTCAAGGCCTAGTAAACTGAGCAGCAATGTAAAAAGATTGAAACAGCCACTTCCAAACAGTGTGGTAATTATTTTCTGGTCCTTGTACAATGACTAGCAATACTGGCAAATCAAATGGAGAAGATTCTTGACCTGAGCCAATCGGAGCTACATGAACTTCTGGATCACCCGGAAAAGGTGGCATCTATTGCCCACGAGTCTGACGAGGTGAGAGCTGAGATTCATCTCAGAAGTCACACGTTCAACACAAAGTGAAACATTTGTGTGCATTAATTTAGTTGATTTATGTAACGTTGGTTAATGTCAGAAAAGTACAACCAATCATTAGGCCAAACAAAAAAGAGGAGGCGACATTGAAACCCCCGCTCGCCGAGTTGGATACCCGGCGGCTGGTTGTTAGGTCCCAAGGTCGGCCGGGTTGTTATGGCACCGGCGGGGAGAGGTCCCCGACGCCGGCCGCGGACGACACCGTCCCCCACCCCCACGACGTCCGCAACGCCCCCGCCGCCGTCCCGCCGCTCCGCGGTCGGCGCCACCCGACCTATTTAGTTTTCTCCCCGCTCCGGACTCTAGGCGCGCGCCGCCTTCTCCGCCCTCGGTTTTTACTCGGCCCGTGGTGTTCATCAAATAGTTCCCTGAATATTTTCGATACATCAATGGGTGCTATTTTCTTAACATTATGGTGCGAGCATGCGACTGTAACACCGAAAACGTGGTTTCAACTGTCGGAGATCGCGGCGCCACATGATTCAATGTTGTTGACGGGCGACAAGGCAAACGACGCACGCGCTCAACGTCAATATCGCGAGAGTTTGCACCGATGTAAACCCTCTACACAAAAATGTAGAGGGTTGTTTGAAAAAAATGCCGACCGTAAAGTTTTTTTTTCGACGTAGAAATTCTCGGTCGGTCGGGTTACCGGAAACACACTACTTTTTTCTCCGCCTTATCGAAATTCGCATGTACCTCTCTACCCATCCCCACATCAATCTATGAAGAATCAAAAAGATTGACACAATATGCTTGTTGATTATATTTATATAGACATTAAGCCTTTTCTTCCCCATAGGCACGCACTATAGAGAAAAAGCTAAATGTTTCTAAGTCAGAAAAAGGTAACCAATCGTCACCAAAATATATGTGCACATCTCTACACATGCTCGCATCATTCTATGAATATATCACAATTCCCACCAGATTTAGGATTGTATTCACGTGAAAACCTTTCCTCTTAGGCCAGTGGTGGGCAAACTACGGTCAGCGGGCTGGATCTGGCCCATTGGTCTTTTTAATCTAGCCCACCAAAGGTTGGTACACAATTAAAGTTCAATGTGAATGATTGCATTCATTTCATTTGGACTTGTAATGACAGGCCTGTCAACGCCAGGCCGCGCATTAGGGGTGTTCACATGGCACACATTTGCTCCGGCGCTGCACCGATGTATTTTGTTGCGATATATTTTACACCGCAGCAAATTTTGTGGAGCGTTCACACGTACAAAGCCGCTGAGCGTGTCGGCACCGACACAGCGTCGGTGCAGCTCCACTTGCGTTCACACGGCAGTTTCTGCAGCGGAGCAAAACGACAGAAAACAAATGAGCTGTCGTGTTGGTTCTTTTTAAAACTTCACAACTCAAGCAAATGCTGTAAAGGCACGTCCTTCTCGGTCTCCATGCCTTCTGCTCGAGAGTGACCGCCCCCGAAAACGTAAATCAACGATGACTTCAATGACACTCAGAAAAGCAAATATGTGCGCCAAACAGAAAAATCAAGAGAGGAAATCACAAAATAAATTCTATGGGGGACGGGGGTTTGTGATCACACAACAAAGGAACAAACTACACAAACAACTCCGAGACAGTCCAGTCTCCTACAAAAGTGCTAGTTCTAGTGCTTTGCTACTGTTACCAGCCTTGTCTTGTGTCGTTATTAAACAAAAACATGACGGAAGTCCGACAGAGCACGAAAGCAACGCATTCTCACCATACGTAATCAACTCTTCTCATGCGTAGTGAGGCTACTCCCCCCTCGCAAATGAGCATTTGCTCTGGAGCAAATTGTAGCGTTCACACGTGCAAATTTACATCGGTGCTGCCCCGCAAACGAGCATTTGCTCTGGAGGACATTTTTAATGCCACGTACGGCGAGAATGCGTTGCTTTCGTGCTCTGTCGGACTTCCGTCAGGTGTTTGTTTCATAACGACACAAGACATGGCTGGTAACAGTAGCAAAAAGCACCTCTTGGGTTATACCATCTCAACTAGACTGTAAGAGACTGGACTGTCTCTGAGTTGTTTGTGTAGTTTGTTCCTTTGTTGTGTGTTCACAACTCCCCGTGCCCCATAGAATTTATTTTGTGACTTCCTCTCTTGATTTTTCTGTTTGGCGCATTACATGTTTGCTTTTCTGAGTGTCATTGAACTCATCGTTGATTTACGTTTTCGGGGACGGTCACTCTCGAGCAGAAGGCACGGAGACCGAAAAGGAGAAGGACGTGCCTGTACAGTAGTTGCTTGAGTTGTGTATATGTTTTAAAAAGAACCAACACGACAGCTCATTTGTTTTCTGTCATTTTGCTCCGGTGCAGAAACTGCCGTGTGAACGCAAGTGGAGCTGTGCCGACGCTGCGTCGGTGCTGTCACGCTCAGCGGCTTTGTACGTGTGAACGCTCCACAAAATTTGTTCCGGTGTAAAGTATATCGCAACAAAATACACCGGTGCAACGCCGGAGCAAATGTGTGCTGTTTGAACACCCCTTAAGATCGTCAAAGACCAACCAAATTTGGTTTGCATAACCAAAAATGTTCGCACCAGCTGTCAGAAACTCTCACAGAAGCTCATCTGCATGCTCGTCGTCCCATTAGGGTCTCGATCTGACTCAAATTGGTCATTGTAACTGACTTGAGTGGGCAAATCCTCACATTGGATGGCATCTAGCACGTTGGAGAGGTGTTCTCTTCACAGATGAATCCTGGATTTTGCTGTGCAGGGCAGATGGCAGACAGCGTGTATGGATGTGATATTTGCTGATGTCGGCACGTTGTGGATTGAGTCGCCCATGGTGGTGGTGGGGTTATGGTATGGGCAGGCGCATGTTATGGGCAACAAACACAGGTGCATTTTATTGCACCATTTTGAATGCACACAAATGCCATGACAATATCTTGAGGCCCATTCTTGTTCCATTCACCCCATATTGCAGCTTGATAATGTTGCAAGGATCTGTACACTAATCCTGAAAGCTGAAAACAACCGAGTCATTTTATGGCTGCAACACATTCCAAAAATGCTAGGACTGGTGGCAAAAAAGAAAATTGAGGAATGCTCATCAAACACCTGTTTGAAACATCACACAGGTGAACAGGCTAATTGGGAACAAGTGGATATATGAGTTGCTCATTTATACCTAAAGATGGGGCGAGGTTCATCCTTTTGGAAATAACTATGTCAGAAAATAGTCTAACAATTTCAGGACAATGTGTCCTCAACATACCATTGTAAGGAATTTTGGGATTTCATCATCTGCAGTTCATAATATCATTTAAAGGTTCATAAAATCTGGAGAAATCACTGCATGTAAGCATCAAGGCCGAAAACCAACAGTGAATACCCATGATATTCAATCCCTCAGGTGGCACTGGATCAAAAACCAACATCAATGTGTCACTTCAGACCATCAATGTGTCACTTCTGAAATCCATCCATCCATCCATCCATCCATCCATCCATCCATCCATCCATCCATCCATCCATCCATCCATCCATCCATCCATCCATCCATCCATCCATCCATCCATCCATCCATCCATCCATCCATCCATCCATCCATCCATCCATCCATCCATCCATCCATCCACCCACCCACCCATCCATCCATCCAACCATTTTCTGATTCACTTTTCCTCACAAGAGTTGCAGGGCGTGCTGGAGCCTATCCCAGCTGTCTTCGGGCAGTAGGCGGCGTACACCCTGAACCGGTTGCCAGCCAATCGCAGGGCACACATAGATGAACAAACTTCAGAAAACCAGTGATTACAGTTTGGCGCCACATGCTAAAGCTCAACTTTAAATGCAACTATGCAAAGCAAAGCCATTCATCAACAACACCAAGAAATGCTGCTGAAGAAGTGGAAAAGTGGTCTGACAAGTCCACATTTCAAATAGCTTTTGGAAATTGTAATCGTGTCCTCCGGACAAAAGAGTAAAAGAACCAAACGGAAGGTTCCGGATGCAAAGTTTAAAAAAGAGTATATGTGATGGTATAGGGCTGTGTTAGTGCCAATGGCATGGGAAATTTACACATTTGTAAAGGCACCATTTATGCTGAAAGATACGTACAGATTTTGGAGAAACATATGCTGCCATCCAAGCAATGTCTTTTTCATGGATGCCCTTGCTTATTTCAGCAAGACAATGCCAAACCACATCCTCAACATGTTACAGCAGCTTGGCTTTGTCATTAAAGAGTGTGGGAATTAAGCTGGCCAGCCTGAAGTCCACAACTGTCTCTCATCGAAAATGTGTGGCACATTTTGAGGCGTAAAATACGACAACGGGTACTGTTGAACAGCTGAAAGTGTAGATCAAGCAAGAATGGGAAATAATTCCACCTATAAAATTTAAACAATTAGTGTCCTTTACAAAGGTTTATTGAATGTTGTTAAAAGAAGAGGGAGCACAGTGGTAAACATGATTCTCAATGTTACTCTCAAGTGTATTTATAATAATAATAATAATACATTTTATTTATAAGCGCCTTAGAGCTCTTCAAAACAACCACCGCTGTATACAAAGTGCTACAAAATACATGCACACAAAAATAATTCATACAACAACAAAAGAAATTAAGAATGGAGACAGTAGAAAGCACAAAAAGAGTAAAACAAAAAAGTCAAGTCTCATGTTGTGTCAAAAGCCTAAGAACAAAAATTAGTTTTACAATGAATTTTAAAGATGGGCAGCGAGGGAGTTTGCTCCTGTACCAGCTTTTTTGCAGTGTTGCAGCCATAAAATTCAGTTACTGATTATTTACTAAAAACAAGAACCTTTACTAGTTTGAACAATCCATATCTTATCTTTTTAGTGTATTCAACTAAATATCGGTTGATCATGATTTGCAAATCATTGTATTCTGTTTTTATTTGTTTAACACAACATCCCAATTTGATTGGAGTTGGGTTTGTACTACAGTATTGCTTTTTATCTAATTGAAGCAAAATAAATTCAAATTCTGTTTTCTGCAATCCCATTGCAAAGATCCAGAACATCCACTTGGAGAGAGAGATGGCTTTGGCATCCAATCGCAGCCTTGCCGAGCAAAACCTGGCCATGAGGCCAGACCTGGAGTCGAGAAGAGAAGTTCTGGTGGAGAGATACCTACAGCTCGAGGCTATCAGAGAAACCTACAAAGAACACCACGCCATTATAGGTATGCTCCAGTAAAGGACAGAGTACCGTTTTTTTCCACACTAAAATTCGCACTGGATTATGGGGCGCACCTTCAATGAATGGCCTATTTTGTGTTTTTTTAATATACTGTATTAGGCGCATTGCATTATAATATAGTGAAACTCCTCTACAACAAAATTGTGTTTGCGGCAAGAAATCTTTCACAACCGGGGGTTTTTCACTGTAGCAAATTTGGTCTCAGATGTAAGCACACACACACCCACACACACAAACGTATGTGTACACGCACACACAAATGTATGTGTACTCTATTTTTATTCCAATAGTGCATAAGTATGAGCACACACTTATTTGACACTTCATATTGTCAGTGTAGAAAGAAAAAAAAGGGAAAGAAATTGCGAAATTTACAATCAGCATTCACTTTCACTTACATCAATTTCTTGGATAATGTCATTTATTTTGCTTGCTCCGTCTTTCATTTTGATCTCTTTTACCCTCTCTTCCATCATCAGAGCTCTTGTCTTACCTGCTTGACATCCAAAGGTCCGTTTTGTAGCCATTTTAGCAATGCAACGTTCGTGCTATGTCTGAATCTGTCTTTTCTTCTGCTTCCTCCATCTTTCAATTTTGTTACCTTTATCCTTTCTTCAAGTGTTAAAGCTTTTCTTTTCTTAACTCCTTGGTATGCAAAGGTCAGTTTTGTCACTATTTTAGCAATGCAACGTTCATGCCGCGTCTGAAACTAACAATAACAAATACTTCCTGGACTGCTGCGCATGTGTAAACCAGTGTGGGGGCTGGTGTTGCCATTTCCGAACGAAGCAGCAGAGGTCGCTGTGGTATGCTGAGGTTGGATTAGACTTTTGCGGAAGGCTTGTTTTCGTTGTAGTGAATCTCGTTGCGAGGCAAGAGCAGAGAAAAATTATTTGCATAACGGAACAGGGGGACTTTTTGTTGTAGGGGAAGCAGAAAAGTGGGAATGGCTTTCATCCATGAGAATTTTTTTTACACTGGGTGGTATTTTCACCCATGTAGGTTTCGTTGGAGAGGAGTTTCACTGTATCCATTTTTTTTCACTTCAAAAATTGACCTTGAAGAGATTGAAAGAATGGCAGTGTTTTGCCAGATTTATCGTGATGAATCTTTAAATGTTCGAGCTTTATGAGAAAAGGCTTTCTCACAAACCAAGCACATGGGCTGTTGTGGATTGGTCGGTGATTTTATAAATCCATACTTCAAGTACTCCACACAGTATTGCCTACACTTCTTTTTCTATGCTCCTGGGGTTGCCATAGTTATCCATGGAGAACAAAGCCAAACTGTTTTCAGAGGCGGACGATTTTTAGTGGAGTAACGATTAGAAACTACAATTGAGATCAGGCAAAACGTATGAAACAAGTGTATATAGTTTTAAAAACACAGTTGTATGGTGAAGTGTGAAAGGCTCGATTAATTATGCCTGGGACATCTTAATTTAGAGATTGGAGACTTTAAAACCATCATACACATGGAGGTCATCGTTGACCAGAAATGCGAAACAAATTGAGTGTTCCCAAATGATGGTTTACATGATTGGCAAAATACTATTACCGGTACTCAAAAGCTATTGTTGTTCATCTGATAATTCAATTATTGATATTGGTAAATGGAAATCAAGACAAAGGAACTCAAATCAGGCTTACAAACTGGATGTATACAGGCACGTACGTCGAGTTGCAGCGTCTGGGGCACCGCTTAATTAAATTGTCCCATTTTCCCGGCCTTTCTACCAACACCAACGTCACATTTTACTGTAATTGCTCCAATACCTCCTTCACAATTTCAATGCCCCCATCCGACTGTTTGCTGCCAGCACCCTATTGAAAGTTCATATTGCCTCCCGGGGAGGCGGTACCGCCCACTTTGAAAACCACTATGATATACAATAGGAACAGAAAAAAATCGAATAGGCTTTACTGTCATTGCGGTGCACAGTGAAATTGTACACACACAAATTGTATCACCCCAAGTTATTCTCCTTGGGGTGATACAATAAAAGAGGGAGTGAAAACAAGGATTTTGTGCCAATGGAAATAATTAAATGCCCGAAATGAGGTAGAAGCAATTACGAACCTAAAAGTAATGAATAAAATGAAATACATTAAGGTGAGACAGTAGCACTTGTAAACATGATGGTGTGTGTGTGTGTGTGTGTGTGTGTGTGTGTGTGTGTGTGTGTGTGTGTGTGTGTGTGTGTGTGTGTGTGTGTGCGTGTGTGTGTGTGTGTGTGTGCGCGTGTGTGTGTGTGTGCGCGCGTGCGTGTGTGTGTGTCCTAATGTGTAGTGAAAGCTGCTGCTGAAGATTGTATTGTAGGTGTCTTATTAATCTTGAGAAAATGTATCAGTGTAGAAATTAAACAGATAACTTTGATATAAAATGTGAAATGTGAATCTAGGGGCCAGTGTTGTCTAGTGTTGTGACAGTTGTGGAAATACACATTTATGGAAACAGAAGCATGATCCGACACAACAATAGTCACATTTACTGTCTGATATTCACATCAGTAGCTTGCTGTAGATTAAAAAGAAATCAATACTGGTGTACAGTATGTATGGTGAACATTCTGAAAAAATTAGTCTTTTTTTTTACCTCGATTAAAGAGACATCAAGGATTAATAATATTAAAACACCCCATAAAAGCTTGAAGAGTTTTGGCAGATTTAGTTGGAGTTGAGGAAGAGCTACCAAGAGAGGTTGCATGCATAGGTGTCAAGACTCCTTTGACTGGGGCACGTGCCTCAGTAAAAATCAGCTCTGCCCCTTGTCTCAGCAGTGTACTGGCCATCGGACAGCCCAGTATGGCCGGATTGTGGTTAAAATAAATAAATAAAATTGATGCACAGTTGTTAATATGTCCCACCTACCACCTTCAGTCTTTCCCTCCATTCAGTAATTAGCTTGCGATGGACAGGCACTTCCCTTTCTCTTGGTTGTGTATAGAGTGGCGCTGGCAGGTGAGCCCCCACCTTCGACAGACTGGTCTATATCAATGACAAAGTCATTGTAATTGCAGCCCCTTCAGCACATCAAAATGAGGCAAACTAATTTCAGGGCACGCAAAAATAAGAAAGAAAAATCCAAGAGGATGAAGAAAAGAACAAAGAGATGGTGGTGTTTTATATTAGATTAAAAAAAGTCGTGCTGCCAGTTTGTCTGCCAGCATCACAATGTTGTGTGCACAATAATAACTCACATTAAACAGCAGGCCCGCATATATGACAAAAGAGTAGATACAGCTGTTAATCTTACAGTTGGATATTTTCCATCCGACACGTGACTCCCAAGGTTAAGGTATACTCGGACAAGCCCGGCGGATTCTGTGCAAAAACTCAAACCCCCAAAAGGATTAATCATCCTCTTTAAGAGCATAAACATTTGCAAGGGCCAAAATAACATAATAATTGTGCCCTAAAACTTTTATGAACCTGCCAGCAGGGTCTCTAACTGTGCTAACATGAACAATGGGAATATCTTTATGAAAAAGAAAATGCCACACCTCTTGACTGATTAAGAAAGGATTAAAGAAATAGTTAACCAGTCCATCTTTTTATTTGTCTCTAATGAGTTTCTTGCCAATAAATTAAACGTGGATCCAGATGGCCTAAGTCAGGGATGGACAATTGGTACTTTTGTCATGCATCTGGTTATGAAGTGTGTGGTGCTCGTGGCCCCTCTCCAGCATTTAGATTGCCCATCACTGGCAAAAGTAATGCAGAACCTTACGATGCTTAATTAGGATATTTAACCATAAACAGTTGAGGCATGTAAATAACCTACAGAGGATGATGATTTATTAGGTTGAGCCATCTGGAAGAAAACATTTCGGCATATAGAAAATAAAGAGCAGAGAAGTTGCATAAAAACAAAGAAGCACTACAGCAAAAGCATAAACCTGTAAATCTGGAAAACGTGCCAACCCAAATCCCAGTAAAACAAAACTAAAGAATACCCGCCCATTCGCTTTACAGTTTGCTCAGGCTGCTGATGCCTCCCACAACCAGACTTGGTTTACACGGTCTTCACCCGAAGATCCTGCACACTTAGGATTTCAACTCTTAAGATGTAGGGCACCAAATCACTGTTCAAACATGTAACAGTAGCAGTCTGTGGACAAAGTCTTAGTAGCAATAAATGTATTGTCATCAGGAGCCCCCGTATGGCACTCCTATGTCACAGATGTCAAACGGAATTCCAGATAAAGTGTTTATTTATTTTTTATTTTCAAAAATAATTGAATGGGGTGAGACTAAACCCCTTGTCTCCCATTTGTGTCTTCAAACACTTTTAATTATTTTCTTTGTCCAATTATCTCTCAGCAAATGTCATGATGATGCTTAAAACCCTTGTGCTGCAGTCGATGTAAATAATTTTATATAGCGCAACATACAATTTTACAAAAGTTGTAAAACTATTATCCCTGAATATTTATTTTACCGTCAACCACTCGCACTCGACATGTTCAGTGGCATCAGCGCTATACATACATATATAGTTCTTATTTTTTTTCTTGGTATTTTTGCCCTCTATGGACAATAAAAGCGGTACTGTGCTATGACCAAAACTTAAAAAAAAAAACAAAAACAAAAAAAAAATTATATATATATATATATATAACATGAATTGGAATATTTCATATCACACAATTTTTATGCTTTGTCTTTGATTTAAAGATGACAACACGCAAAAATCTACAAAAATTGTAGAAATTGTAACACAAGGGTTTTTAACAGTGTGCATGTTTTACAAACACCAGTGTATTTCACCTGTGACACACGAGATATACAGTGCTTGACCCATTTCCAGAACAACACCAGATGGATGGAAAATGGTTGTTTCACAATTAGACACAATACTCTCCCTGTGTACCTTGTGGAGTTATAGGTTGTCATTGCTACTTAAAAAGGTACTTTTCACAGATTGTCATCAGATATATTTCTTTTTAATTAATTTCCCCACTTTTATGATTCAGTCATTTCTTTTTTTTTTTATTCCTTGGTTATCTGCACAGATGGAATGATTGGCCAGGTGTCGCCAGAAGCATTCTTCTCCAGACTGCAGACAGAGGGCAAAAAAGCAGAAGCTGAGTCAGAGGTCAGTACTAAACTATTTAAACACATCGTTTACTTCACATGTGAGTTTAATTCATTCTGTGATAAAACCTGTCACTCATTTTACTTGTGTGTTAAATCAGTACAGTGCAGCCCACATACGTACCCAAGCCCAATTTTCTTCAATTTAAAAAAAAGAAAAACATTGCAGAGATAGGTCTTGGCCGACTGTGGTTTGATCATAAAGAAAAAATATTAATAATACAAACATCTAATAAAAATATATGGCCAGCAGATGGCAGCATTGGATCTACTTTGGAGTAGCTCACTGTGTGTCAATTTGTTATTATTATACAGTGAAACTCCTCTACAACGAAATCATGTTTGCAGCAAGAAATTTTTCACAACAGGGGTTTTTTCACTGCAGCAAATTTGATCTCAGATGTAAGCCCACACACACGCACACACACACACACATGTGTACACGCACACACAAACATGTGTACTCTATTTTTATTCCAATAGTGCCTAAGTATGAGCACACACTTATTTGACACTTCATATAGTCAGTGTAGACAGAAAAAAAGGGAAATAAATTGCGAAATGTACGATCAGCATTCACTTTCACCTACATCAATTTCTTGGATAATGTATTTTATTTTGCTTCCTCCGTCTTTCACTTTGATCACTTTTCCCCTCTTTTCCAGCGTCAGAGTTCTTCTTGTCTTAGCTGCTTGACATCCAAAGGTCTGTTTTGTAGCCATTTTAGCAATGCAACGTTCATGCTGCGTCTGAATCTAACAATAACAAATACTTCCTGGACCCGGTGGCTTTTCTTTCCACTCTCTCACTGTCTCTAACTCGACCTCCACTCGATCGCCACCCAAGACAGCGCTGCTCAGCTGATGTCATGCAATGAACTTTTAAGCCAGCCCCTGGACGCTTCGTAGTCCTTGATGGCCATAGTTAGCGCGATGGAACTCGCCTTCTCTCTAATTAGCGCTCCAGTTAGCGTATGGTTTTTAGCATGATAACAAGTAAAGAATTCCAGGAAACGTTCGTTTATTTGACTGTCCGTTGAGCCATAAGCAATTTACTCTGAGCAGCTAATCGGATGCATTCCACTGTATCTTCTACTGATCTAGCTACAGTATCTACACACATAGACAGTGAGGTCCCTCTTGGCCAATCGGAGGCCAGGATGATGCTCGGTAAGCCAATGGCAGAGCAGCTATGAGTATGTTGCAAAATGTCAGGGCTGTTTCTTGAGAATTCATATCTACTGTAACAGACCTGCAGTCTTAGAGTCTGTTTGACAAACTTCTAATTTGAAACACTTTTGCCCCCCTGGTAAAACACTTTCAATAAGAGCTGTTTCTTTAATTACCGTTACATCGTACCCCTGTTGAGAACTGTTTAACCAATACTTTGTGCACAAGTACCGGTAGTTACTTGGACAAATACCGTAATTTCCGGACTTTAGACCTCACCTCATTGTAAGCCACACCCACTACATTTTTAAAGGTAAAAAACATTTTGTACACACCTAGGCCGCACCTGTCTAGTAGCCGCAGGTGCCCACATTGTAACATAAGATATTGACAAAGAAAGAAAGCGTTTTCAAAGTTTTAATAACATACCTTAACCTTTCTTCCCAAATAGTCACCTGTCACATGGCAGCACCAAAAGTCACTCTTCGCCGTCGAGTACAGTAATTCTTTTATTTTTTTTTTCAATGAAAAAATTCTCGTTGCTGTAACACTCAGTCAGCCATTCCTTCATATTAGGCTTTCAACCATCTACACCAGGGGTGTCAAACTCATTTCACATGGTGGGCCACATACAGCTTGGGTAGATGTCAAGTGGGCCGGACCATTAAAATGATACCATACTTTGCTAGAAATAACCAAAACAATATGTCTTTGCTTTGTTTTGGTATAAAGAAGTACAAGAACATTAGGAAAATTTTGAAATTTAACATATCTTTTACAAAACATTTCATGAAGCACCTTACATTTCCTTCGACAAATGTGCAATTTACTTTTATCATTCACATGTATGTGCAACTGATGCCACTGATTGTACAAACTTTAACAAGTAATTGGTATTGAAAAATATAGGAGTGCACTTTAAGATTAAATGAGATTTATAAAGAAACGAAGTTTTAAACCATTTACACGTGCATATAAATTCTAAATGTAATCCCTGCCTACACCTTACAAACTAAGGAGAGTGCTATTAAATGTGTAAATGTGAGAGTGCTATTGATAGCGTCTGCTGTCATGGGTCTGTCTCAGTGACGGACTGAGGCTGCTGTTGTCTTCTTCTCTGATCAAAACAGATCAATGAATTGCACCTCTAAAAATATTAATTCTGTGTCTTTTATGCATTTTTTTCACTTTTAAATTATCCTGTGGGCCTGATTGAACCTCCTTGCGAGCATATTTCTTGTCCAAATACATAGATGATACAAGTGACTACACGTGTAACACATTAATTAACCAACGCAGGCGGTTGCCAGATGCCCTCTGCTGTCTCTCTTTATATCGCCAGTATACGTTTTATCACACATGTCGTGCACATGCTGACATTCAACAGTTTGTGGACTATATTTAATCAATGCGTGGGACAAAGTATTTCTGATTGGCCAGAAATTCGAGTGAGTAGTGGGACATTTTAACCTGAAACGAGCTCCATCGGCACTCCAAGTAGAAGCATTCTTCCAATCAGCTTTTTTTAGTCTGTATTTAACATTCTTTTATTAGGTCTATTTAGATTGTCTGGCGCTAAAATGTAGAAAAGTACTTATTATAAAAATGACATTAAGAGCAGTTGTTTGAATTCTTAAAAAAGAAAAGTGGAAAAAACACAGATTTTGACCGACTCAGAGGAGTGAATACCTCATCAGCCATGAACCTCACCGCATGTCACTGGTCTGTCTTACAGGTTCTAGCTGATATATTTCTGGAGGGTTCTCTGCCATTGGACTCATTCCTTGACCGCTTCCTGCCTCTGCGTTCCCTTGCTCACAAAAGACGTGTGCGGTTAGAGAAATTACAGGAGGTCATGCGACAGACAATAGAGGATAAACCCACAGCTACATCATCATCACCAGGAATCAGCCAAGGCCCCCAAGTTAATCACTGGAATCCACAAGTCGCAAAAGCAGCAAATCAGCAGCACCAAGCAAACAACAAATGCCAGACCTCCAGTTACTATAATGCTTCCCAACCTCTTCCTTCATCTGCAGGGGCTTCCTGTGGTATCCCCTACCGCCAATGTTCTTCTTCTCCTTCCTGCACTCCTCCACCAGTTGCGTTATTGGCAACAGGCACTGGCCCAGTCCTTCCTTCATCACAGGTAGCATCATCTGCAGGCTTACCTTTTGCTCCGGCAGGGAGCTACACTGGTCCCAGGCCAGCATTTAGACCGATGGCTTCAGTCCCTTGCCCTTATCCAACGCAGTCATCTTTCTCTGCCCCAAACCCAGGATCAGCTTTTGGCCAATACACACGAAACCACCCCCAAAGCAATACTGCAGTATACGCAGCTTCATATAGTGATGGTGGTTATAATTATCCAGCCAGTTCTGCTTATTACAATTCTCAGTCACCAACTGAAAGACCAATTTGCAGACCTGGAAATGGAGTACCGCAGCCATATTTTTGAAAGTATCTACTGCTCCTTTTTCCTACTATGTTCTAATTCCACACACTTAATCCACCCTTTGCTGACAGGTTTCTCAGCCTAATTGCTACCCCCTCTTGTCTCTGTGTCATCTACTGTGACCTTTTCTTCAATTTTCAGATTTTAGGTTGTTTATCTGTCTTTTAATATTATGGTGGTTTTCTTTATTCCCATAACCCCCCACACCCTAGTCTCAGGTTGTTTGTGGTTCTTAAAACAGAGATGGGGACTCTAGTTATATGACTTGACTTGAGTCACACTCAAGTAGCTATTTTTAGGATCTGCGGCTTGCATGCCAAAAACTTGATTTGACTTAATTGGGACTTGACATCTAAAGGTGTTTCCATAAGGCCCGCTCCACACCGAGACGGCCTCGCTTAGCCCTGGATGTTCGCTTTTCCACTGGACTTTTTTGCGGCTGGGACCCACTTTTCAGAACCATCTTGGAGGTGGTTTTAAAACGCAGGTCCGAGCACGTGTCGTCACTGTTATTTGATTGGCCAACAGCGATGTGGCAAGGAACTCCACCACCCATGTCCTGGTTTTAGACGAGCTGCCCCCCGGCCATCTGCAAAGTCATATAAAGAATATACAATAAATATAATTTTGACACCAATGTTGAACCATATTTACTTAAAATTTCATGTGTACTCATGGGTGCATTTTTGATGATGTTGTAAGGGTGCATATGCACCGCTTGCTCGCCGGGTCACATTCACTTGAATGAGAGGTCTCCAGAGGTGAGCCTCCTCGTCGCCCCTCTGGAACTACCCATCGTTCCCCCAACCCCACAGGGAATAGCAGCTTTGGGTGAACGCCGGAGGCCTCCAGATGCCGCAGAGTGAGGTCGATGATCCACTGGCTCGGAGAGGCGGCCAAATGAATGAGTTAGCTCTCCAAAATGAATGAGCTCTGGCGCCGAGCTTTGCATGCAGCTCGCAAAATCGCGATCCCGCACTTTCATCCATGGTACATATGTAATTGGAAATACGGTTCAGTGTTGTAAGACACAAAGAATGTCTGCTGTATACACTGTATTTTTTTCTTGACAGTGGCTGGCTGTCTAACTGTCTTAAAGCCAGAAAGTGATTTTTCGTCCATGTGAAAACGTTTGAGCATTGTTGAGCTGCACTTTGCAACGTTGCCACATCGTGCAACGCCAATTCATATTTACTATCTCCCCCAGAACAGTGGCTTTGACTCGCCATTTGCGAAATGTCATTATACATGCTGCGAGTGTAAATCATGCAGCACAAGCTTGCACTGTTCAGTTCATCCCACCTTCATCCTGCTGTGTGCCTGTCGTAATGGAAAAGCAACGACCGCCTTGTTGTGTAGTGCCCAGCATAACGGAGTGGTGTAGTATGTATGGGGCTGATTGGGGCAAATGGCGTCATAAGTGACTCGACTTGACTTAGACTTAAACTACATGACTTGACAAGTCATCTTGTTTATACTTTGAAATCTGCATTTTAACAGTTTGCCTTTTTTTTGAAGGAAAGAAACAGTTTTTTTCCATTCACGGCAACGTGGCAAGTGGCAACCCAGTCAGCAGCTGTGACGGAATGTCCACCCTTATTTCCTAACGCCTGAGTCACTTTATACTTTGTGTAGAAATATATAGTTGTCCCCTCATTCTTTTTATCGATTCGGACAGCCAGCTCACTACTTGCGCCTCGTCGCATATCAGGTGACCACGTATCTATCATGATACTCTGGTGCATTAAGCTCTGACTATTCTGAATAAGAAAAAACATATTTTAAATTACCTGTATTTTATTTCCCTAGAACATATTTTGCACCATGTTGTTTTCCTGCTTTCAATGCATTGTGGTCCAAATCAACCTGTTAAGTAAACATCTATGTACTTTTCCAAGTGCATTATGGGTTATTTTGAGTGCACTACATTTATCCTCCCTGGCCATTAGGACACCCCTACAAAATGATGTAACCCCTTAATAGTGCACTATATACTGTAGGAGTGTAGGGAATAGTGTGCACATTCTGACAGAGCCAGCGTCACTTCTTGGTGTGATGTAGCGATGGTGGAAACAACTCGTAAAATCATTATTTAGAATTAATGGATTAAAGGCTTAATATTGACTTGTATAATAGGTCTGTATGTAAAACGGTGGTAGTGGGTTTCGTCCATCCTTGTAATCATCCCTAACTGGGTCAAGTACCTACGGAGGCCCATTTAAGGACTGAAAGAAACAAGCCCAGCCTGTTTTGCGTGTGTAATCCTGCAATACACTACTTCAGACTGAATATGAAATATCACAACACATCGCTTGTCTCGTGCACACTTGTCCTCCGTCCCAAAAAAGTTAACGCATCAGCAGTCAATCTGACGATCCATGGTGGTTGTATTGGCAGCTTCAAACGCATCACTGGTCACCCAAACACGCACACTGCATAAGGAACACGCCAGTGGAGCACAGGGATGCGTGGGTGGACTAAATTCAATTACATTAAATACAACACTCCTCTTCCTAGCTCCACTGCTGAGGAAAGGGGTTTTTCAAAAGACGGTGACATCCTCCGGCCAAAGAGGACCGCCCTGGTCTTCCTCAAGGGGAACATGTCTCTATTTGGGAACCCCACCTACAAAGGGCAGTTTAAGGAGGAAAAGCAGCAAGGGTCCGAACATTAAAAAAAAAAAAAAAAAAACAAGAATGTATTTTTTGTGTGTAAAGTTGTCCACGCTGTTCATAATATATAGTTTTTGTGTGTAAAGTGATCCATACTGATTCACAATAAATCCAATTGTGTGCTAGACTGTTGTACCTTTTTTTTTTTTTTTTTTTTAATGCCGGTCTTAAAATAGTGGTGATTTGAATAGTGAGTCGCATGGGTGTGGTGGAAAAATGTTTAGAATTCAAATATTTGCTCGGAGCAGAATGAAATCACTGTACACTGTTGCATGTACTGGCCCACTGTGTAAGCCATACTATAGCTTTGTGGGGGACTTGTGCAAATACATGTGGTGGTAAACGGTTCGTCAAACTGTTAATCCAGAAGTGGATGGCCGAAAGATAAGTGCATGTGAAGAGGAAATAAGCCAGCTAATAAGCTTTAAATTATGTTTATGAATTATTAAACCACTGACGTTAGCCTCTCTCCCACAGCGTCCTGGATTTATGCTTAGTTTTTTTCTGTGGGGTTTTTTTTTGTGTGTGTGTGGATAGACTGGTGAAATGTAAGGAGGAAGCGCTTTAAAAGGACAAAGACGGACAGGCCGACGCCATCATTCGAGTATGGCCATTTAAAGCACCTGATTTTCGGATAGACAGTGAAGGAGTACCCAAGTTAACCCTTACAGATTTAAATGTAATACACCTGTATATAATGACCTATGAACAAGTCACCTTACGAAAAGCCTCTTGGAATCCATTGTGTGAGAGTATCTTGGTGACTTAGAAAACCGACAGAGTTGACAAAAACTACACCTAAGCTGCACATTACTGATCATTTTGTGACATTTTCAGAGGTTGAAGTGGTCTTAAGTAGAGATGTTCACATACATTTTGGGAATGATTGATCCCTGTTATTTTGACAAAATGACCTATGTATTTACAATGATTTTGAATAGCCAAATAGTCTCCCATGACTTCCACAAAGATATGGAGGAAGGGGAGTGCAGTGTGGCCGTGTTGCACATTCCTATTGGACGGTTTTAAAGTTGTTTGTTTGTCATTGATCTCACCAAAACAAATTGAACGTGCAAGGGGGTGGCCTGGTGATCCAGTGTTTAGCGCGTCAACCTCACAGTGCAGAGGTCGTGGTGTCGATCCCGGCTCCGGCCTTCCTGTGTGGGGTTTGCATGTTCTGCGTGGGTTTTCTCCGGGTACTGCGGTTTCCTCCCACATTCCAAAAACATGCATGGCAGGCTGATTGAACACTGAAACTTGAATTTTAATTTGACAGTTTTGTGCTTTCTACTGTCTTTATTAATTTTAGTTTTAGTGTTTATTGTTGTATAAATGATATTTGCTCCATGTACAGCACTTTGTACGGTATACAGCCGTGGTTGCTTTAAAGTGCTCTATTAAAACAGTTGAGTTGAGTTGGGAGTTGAAACGAAGATAATACCACAAGCATAGTTAACTACTGACTAAACGAAGAAGAAGACAACTAAGACTAATATTCTAAGAATATTTAGCCCCTTGTGGATGTGAGTCTACTAGGTTTGTGTGCCATTTTGTTGAATCAGTTTTCTTCATAACTTTTGTCTTTGTTGTTTTGTAATGCCATTTGTATTTATGTTTAATGCCCGTTTTTGTCACCAGCTGCCATTGTTACAGCTGCAACGGTGGTGAAGGCTCTATATAAAGTTGCATTGTATTGTATTTCTTTTAGTTTAACACCATCTAGTGGATGCACCAAAACCACAACCACAACCCCCCACCTCCACCACCACCACCATCACCTCCTCTGATGCCGTGAGCGCCTCCAAATTGTTGGCTGGAATGCCAGGACTCGCCGCGACGAAGGGACCCAAGCCCTCACCATGAGGTCACTTCACAACTACGGTGTCAGTGTGGCATGCCTTTCCAAAGTACGCCTCCCTGATGCCGGGCAGCGAGAGCTGAAGGTCCCTGATGTCGATGTGGTCTACAACCTCTACCATAGTGGAGTGACCAGAGATGAAAGTCCTCCGGATTTTCCTGGAATTCAGGGTTTTTCAAATTGTTATGAAAATCTCTCCGGAGAATTGAGGAAAATTTGCCTAAAATTAATCCGGATCTTTGAGTTCGAGTTTGAGTACGTTGTTTTGCTTTTACGAGCGTAGCCATGTTGAGACACCAACACTAGTAACAGTAAATAGATTTTTGTCTCTTTATAAACACACTTGCTAAACCCCATGGGAACGAATAAAAGACGCAGTGGACAAGACAGTTGTCATAAAAATATATTTGGACAAAAAGGGAAACACACAGATTAGCAGAAAAACGTGTCCGTCCAACTTCCGAGTGTCGTCTCGGCTAGCTTAGCTTAAGGCGCGTTCCCACGTTGCAATTTGTGGCATACGTTTTGTGGCATGCAACACATTGCAACGTGTGAACCCCGAAGTTGGACAGACTTTTGTGGCATACAACGTGTTGGATGCGTGTTGCATGAAATAGGACTTGCTCTATTTTCTTGCAACGTGTGGCATGAACCCGACCAATCAGAACGCGTTGGGCTATCACGTGACAAAAACATCGCGTCGTAACACGGAACGCGGGAAGTATAATGGCGTCGAAACAGAAATAAAAAAAAATCGAGCTCTCCCGGGGCGACACGAAAGGTTTATTAATTATTACCATTCGCATGATTGCTTGTGGAACGTCGGGAGCCAGTTCTACTCAAGGAGGGAACACCGACAAGCTGCCTACACGAGCATATCGGAGTTGATGGGCGACTGCATGACAGGTATGGATAGCGATCGAGGCAGCGTCTTCGATTATTATGTCGACAATAATATCATAATTACTTATTGTCGAATATTGTAGGGTGGTTGGAGTGAGGGAGATTAACGAATTTAATTTATTCGGCGACTATTTTGCCAAAATAATGAGCACAACAAAAGTTCAAAATTGGTGCGATCTATTCGAAGGAAATTTCTGAAATTATCGGGGTCCTCGACGCCAACTCCTGCATCAGAGCGTTATGGCGCCGAGTTCTTTCCGTCTCGATCCACGGTCGTACCCAAAGCGACCGTTTGGGTTTAGCTCCTCTAGCTCGGCTAGTAGACCGATAGCTGCCAGTTAGAGGAGATCATCGTCGCTGTCGTATTGACAATTAGCCGCCATAGTCGCAGAACGAAATAACGTTAAACGTGCATTCGGAAAACTATTCCCGCGAGATTTGAAATTGTTTGCAACACATTGCAACGTGGGAACACATTCGGTTTGCAACATCATATTTGCAATTTGTCTTATGCAACACGTTGCATAAGACAAATTGCAACGTGGGAACGCGCCTTTAGTTTAGCTGTTGTTGTGTGTGACGTCGGGCGTGACGTCATTGCGTCGGCACTGATTGGTTGAAATCAAAAGACGCGCTTGCGTACATGTTCGCGCTGAAGCACGCACAGCAGAGAGCCGCGGACTATCTACTGCTGAGGCTCGTTTAGCTTGAGTGGCGTTGCCACAACAGTAATACCCTCGCTTCGCATTCACAAAAGGAAGATTAATCATTGAATGTTGAATATTTGAATAGCGTTTTGTGTAAACTAATTCATGCGTGATCGGCCAAGTGTGTGTGTGCATGCATATATATATATATATATATATATATATATATGCAAGTATATATATATATATTTAAGTATATATATTTTAAGTATATAATATATATATATATATATATATATATATATATATATATATATATATATATATATATATATGATGAAAAGGCCGATACCTGAGAGGTACACCCAGATGACCATACCTGAAGCACTCAAACTGCCAAACAAAGGCTCCAAGCCTTGTCCAGTCGCCTAAAGAGGTACACGAAAGAGAATGAGGCCAGGCGAATAAACAGGCTGTTCGCAACACAACCTGCGAAAGTGTACGCTCAGTGGCAGGGTCCTAACAGCAGAGCTGACCCACCAAGACTGGAAACTGAAAGGTACTGGAAAGGAATATGGGAGAGGAGGCTGCACATAACAGCAGTGCACAATGGCTGGTGACCCTGAGAGAGGAGCACAGCAACCTCCTGAGCAGAACCCAGTTACCATAACAGTGGCAGACATACAGGAAAGAGTCTCAGATATGAAAAACTGGACAGCACCAGGCCCGGACATGGTCCACACCTACTGGCTAAAGAAACTCAAAGCACTCCATGAGCGCCTAGCAACACAAATGAACCAGTTGCTGAAGGATGGGACTCACCCAGGATGGCTAACTGAAGGCGAACGATCCTGATCATGAAGGATCCCTCAAAGGTACAGTCCCATCCAACTATCGGCCAATAACCTGTCTCTCCACAACATGGAAGCTCATGTCAGGCATCATAGCGGCTAAGATAAGTGGACACATGGATCAATACATGAGCGAAGCACAGAAGGGCATTGGTAGAGATACCAGAGGAGCCAAACATCAGCTCCTGGTTGACAGAACAGTCGCACAAGACTGCAGGTCCCGACATACCAACCTGTGCACAGCCTGGATTGATTACAAGAAAGCCTACGACTCGATGCCACATACATGGATCACTGAATGCTTGGAGTTGTATAAGGTGAACAGGACCCTAAGAGCCTTCGTTGCGAACTCGATGAGGACGTGGAAAACCACACTTGAAGCCAATGGCAAGCCACTTACCCAAGTGTCCATCAAATGTGGCATATACCAAGGTGATGCACTCTCCCCACTGCTGTTCTGCATAGGACTGAACCCCTAAGCCAAGTAATCACCAAAACAGGCTACGGATACCGCCTCAAAAATGGAGCTACGATCAGTCACCTCCTCTACATGGATGACATAAAGCTGTATGCCAAGAGCGAAAGGGACATAGACTCCTGATCCACACAACCAGGATCTACAGCAGCGACATCGGGATGTCATTCGGGCTTGAGAAATGTAGTCGGATGGTGACTAAGAGAGGAAAGGTAGTCCGCACTGAAGGGTCTCACTCCCTGAAGGAACAATAGCAGACATTGAGGACAGCTACAAGTACCTCGGTATACCACAAGCCAATGGCAACCTCGAACTGGCAACAAGGAAAGCGGCTACGGCCAAATACCTCCAGCGGGTGAGGCAAGTCCTAAGAAGCCAGCTCAATGGCAAGAATAAGACCCGGCAATAAACAGCTATGCCCTGCCAGTGATCAGATACCCTGCAGGAATAATCAGGTGGCCAAAGGAAGAGATTCAGACCACGGATGTTAAGACCGAAAGCTCCTAACCATGCATGGAGGGTTCCATCCCAAATCCAGCACCCTGAGACTGTACGCAAGCCGAAAGGAAGGAGGCCGGGACTAGTGAGTGTGAGCCACTGTCCAGGATGAAACATCCAAGCTCCATGAATACATCAAGGAGAAGGCTCCAACGGATGATGTACTCAGAGAATGTCTCAGACAATGGGGAACAGAGGATGAGGTGCTGGAAGAGGGACCATCATGGGAGGACAAGCCCCTACACGGGATGTACCACCGGACCATAAGTGAAGTGGCTGATCTCAAGAAGTCCTATCAGTGGCTAGAGAGGGCTGGCCTGAAGGACAGCACAGAGGCACTCATCCTGGCTGCTCAGGAGCAGGCCCTGAGCACCAGAGCCATTGAGGCCCAGATATACCACACCAGACAAGACCCAAGGTGTAGGTTGTGCAAAGAGGCACCGAGACGATCCAACACATAACTGCAGGGTGTAAAATGCTGGCAGGGAAAGCCTACATGGAACGCCATAACCAGGTGGCTGGCATAGTCTACCGAAACATCTGTGCCGAGTATGGACTGGAAACCCCAAGGTCAAAATGGGAAACACCTCCCAAGGTGGTGGAGAATGACCGAGCGAAGATCCTGTGGGACTTCAGATCCAGACTGACAAGATGGTAATGGCGAACCAACCGGATATTGTGATCATTGATAAAGGGCAGAAGAAAGCCGTTGTAGTGGATGTAGCGGTCCCAAGTGATGGAAACATCAGAAAGAAGGAACACGAGAAACTCGAGAAATACCAAGGGCTCAGAGAGGAGCTGGAGAGAGCCTGGAAGGTAAAGGTGACAGTCGTGCCTGTGGTGGTCGGAGCACTCGGGCAGTGACCTCCAAACTAGATGAGTGGTTGCAACAGATCCCGGGAACAACATCGGACATCTCAGTCCAGAAATGTGCAGTGCTGGGAACAGCAAGGATACTGCGCAGAACCCTCAAGCTTCCTGGCCTCTGGTAGAGGACCCGAGCTGAATGGGGACGGACACCACCCGAGGGGTGAGATGAGGATTTTTTTATATATATATATATATATATATATATATATATATATATATATATATATATATATATATGGGGCGCCCGGTAGTCCAGTGGTTAGCACGTCGGCTTCACAGTGCAGAGGTGCGAGGTTCGATTCCTGCTCCGGCCTCCTGTGTGGAGTTTGCATGTTCTCCCGGGCTTGCGTGGGTTTTCTCCGGTGCTCGGTTTCCTCCCACATTCCAAAGACATGCATGGTAGGCTGATTGAGCACTCTAAATTGCCCCTCGGTGTGAGTGTGAGCGTGGTTGGTTGTTTGTCTCTGTGCGCCCTGCGATTGGCTGGCAACCGATTCAGGGTGTCCCCGCCTACTGCCCGGGACAGCTAGGATGGGCTCCAGCACCCCGCGATCCTAGTGAGGATCAAGCGGTTCGGAAGATGAATGAATATATATATATATATATATATATATATATATATATATATATATATATATATTAGAGCTGTCAAACGATTAAAATATTTAATCTAATTAAAAACTCAGCTGTCATAATTAACTCAAATTAACTAAAAATTAATCATGATTACTCACGCATTTTTATCGTTTCTGAATTTCCTTTTATATTTTTGTCCTATTTTCCCCCATTTTAATGCTCTCATCAAAATCATGAATCAGTTTTCTATGTGCAAAATGCAAATATTTACTGAAATAATTTTGATTTTCAATTTTACATGAACATTTTTCACTTGGAGCAGTTATTCACACATTATCTCTCACACAATATTACTGTCCATCAACAACAGTGAAAAAAATATTTTGTCACACAACAGCTGCTTGAACAGCTCTTTTTATGGAATCAAAACAGCGCAATATAACATTATAAAGTGCACATCTAAGGTAAACTAGTACTCAGCCTATAATGGATTTAAGCAATGGTTGCATACTTCGTTTTTCTCAAATTTGCTTTGAACACAGCAGTCAGGCTATGCTGATTCTGTTGGTCTCTCTACGGTTTTGTGTCAACATCATTTCGGATGCTTGTAATGGAGGCTCTCGCTGGCAATCCGTAGTGGAGTTTTTCACGGCCCCCTGAATAGGGATCGTCGGTCAGCATGGAAGGATCTCTCGTTCTGTACTTTTTTGATCATTTATTGGAGCACTTTGCAGCAAAAGTAGTAGTAGTAGTAGTTGTAACAGAAGTATCAGAAGCAGGTAATAACCTAAACTACACATAAATGCAGTAAACAATTAATATATCTATCTTTCTGCATCACAATGTAAATATGTATATAATTGACATTAATTAGTACCTTTATTTAACAATACGTTTAATAAATAATTTAATCAACCCTGATTTCACTATGTATCATTATCGTCATCATTATTCATTGTTTTAAACGTAAGAAACCATACAACACAAACATAAAGTCGAATCGAACAAAAGAACTACAAGTCCCAAAACTCAATCCCGGAAGTGGAGCGCCGGCATGATTAACCCAACTTGAAACGCAATTTACGTCGTTTAAACGTCAGATTGCAGACGGACAAACATGACAACTATGCAAAAATGAGCTAAATAAAGACACCCCTGTTCTAGCAACATTTTAGCCCACGCTGTTTGCTTTGAAATGATCCATAGCTGTCGGTCTGAGATGAGGGGGCGGAGTTACGCACGTCAGCTGTGTGCTTGGCCATTAAGTGGTATTTCAGACTCAACGTGCTATGATGATAGCTCAGTTTACGACTGCAAAACATACAGGTAACTTTGGTCTTGTCATTGGAACAATCTGGCAACTTTTTAAAAGTAAACTTTCCATTCATAAACTATTTAAGTATCCGTTTTGGTGTCTCGCGCTGCCGTGGCTGGCAAAACAAGCGTCGTGGACCTGTGCAGAGCGATTGATGTTTTGTTTCTGGTTTATTTATAGAGCAACGTAACATCCGCTGTGACGTCTGCCGCGTTAATCTCGCGAGAAAATTTTTGATCCCGATAAAATTCATTTAAATTAATGCCAATAAAAACGCGCTAAACTGACAGCTCTAATATATATATATATATATATATATATGCATATTTTTTCCTTACAAATGTTTTTCGTTTGTCTTTTTTTCTTACATTACTATACTAGTACGAATAAGCTACTTGAGTAACATAAAATGAGGCAAAATTGATAGAGAACAAGGGGCAGGACTACAAGGTTTTTTTGTGTTTTTTTTTACTTCTTCCTAATCCCCTTTTAACTTTTTACCAATGCTGAACAAAGACAACTATCGATGTTCTTTTCCTTTCTTACATTTTTCATTTGTCATTATACATTCCTATGTATATGTTCAATCAATCAATCAAGATGACTTCAGTTTGCTGTTTCTTTGCACATGAATGTCTCTGGGTGTGCCTGTGTCAGGATGTCAGTTGTTTTTAAGGGCTTTGAGAGCGTTGACTGAAATGAGTACATGCAGGACAATGGCACCAATGTCATAAAGCAGCAGCAGCAGTGTCAGACGCCAGCAGTGTGCCTGCAATAGAGGGACACAATGTCTTATAAGTTGGGCCAGTGACCAGTATGAGGCTTCTGGGGTCATAAATGTCACGATCACAGCATGCATCACGTTACTTACATTTGCTACAAGCTGTCTTTGAAAGTAGACAAGCAAGTGTAGTTTTCTAACAGCTGAATAAATTGTCCATTGACAGATAACTCACATATCACGAAAGATTGGTTCAATTCTCTAGTGGCCTGGGGTGGGTGTCATGGTTCTGTTCCGTTTGTGACCAACGGGTGGCATTGGAAGGCTTCGCTTCCAGCGTCGCACCTGTTGGTCATCATGTCATAAGCCCTTTTTTTGTTAAAAGGACTGCAATGCTGATCACTCAGCATCACATCATCGTGTTACTGTCACGTTTGGTTTGTGTTACTGTCATAGTTTCCTTTGGGTTGCCATCATGTTGGGTTGTTTCTGGACTGGAAACCCCAAGGTCAAAATGGGAAACACCTCCCAAGGTGGTGGAGAATGACCGAGCGAAGATCCTGTGGGACTTCCAGATCCAGACTGACAAGATGGTAATGGCGAACCAACCGGATATTGTGATCATTGATAAAGGGCAGAAGAAAGCCGTTGTAGTGGATGTAGCGGTCCCAAGTGATGGAAACATCAGAAAGAAGGAACACGAGAAACTCGAGAAATACCAAGGGCTCAGAGAGGAGCTGGAGAGAGCCTGGAAGGTAAAGGTGACAGTCGTGCCTGTGGTGGTCGGAGCACTCGGGGCAGTGACCTCCAAACTAGATGAGTGGTTGCAACAGATCCCGGGAACAACATCGGACATCTCAGTCCAGAAATGTGCAGTGCTGGGAACAGCAAGGATACTGCGCAGAACCCTCAAGCTTCCTGGCCTCTGGTAGAGGACCCGAGCTGAATGGGGACGGACACCACCCGAGGGGTGAGATGAGGATTTTTTTTTTATATATATATATATATATATATATATATATATATATATATATATATATATATATATGGGGCGCCCGGTAGTCCAGTGGTTAGCACGTCGGCTTCACAGTGCAGAGGTGCGAGGTTCGATTCCTGCTCCGGCCTCCTGTGTGGAGTTTGCATGTTCTCCCGGGCTTGCGTGGGTTTTCTCCGGGTGCTCGGTTTCCTCCCACATTCCAAAGACATGCATGGTAGGCTGATTGAGCACTCTAAATTGTCCTCGGTGTGAGTGTGAGCGTGGTTGGTTGTTCGTCTCTGTGCGCCCTGCGATTGGCTGGCAACCGATTCAGGGTGTCCCCGCCTACTGCCCGGGACAGCTAGGATGGGCTCCAGCACCCCGCGACCCTAGTGAGGATCAAGCGGTTCGGAAGATGAATGAATATATATATATATATATATATATATATATATATATATATATATATATATATATTAGAGCTGTCAAACGATTAAAATATTTAATCCAATTAAAAACTCAGCTGTCATAATTAACTCAAATTAACTAAAAATTAATCATGATTACTCACGCATTTTTTTATCGTTTCTGAATTTCCTTTTATATTTTTTGTCCTATTTTCCCCCATTTTAATGCTCTCATCAAAATCATGAATCAGTTTTCTATGTGCAAAATGCAAATATTTACTGAAATAATTTTGATTTTCAATTTTACATGAACATTTTTCACTTGGAGCAGTTATTCACACATTATCTCTCACACAATATTACTGTCCATCAACAACAGTGAAAAAAATATTTTGTCACACAACAGCTGCTTGAACAGCTCTTTTTATGGAATCAAAACAGCGCAATATAACATTATAAAGTGCACATCTAAGGTAAACTAGTACTCAGCCTATAATGGATTTAAGCAATGGTTGCATACTTCGTTTTTCTCAAATTTGCTTTGAACACAGCAGTCAGGCTATGCTGATTCTGTTGGTCTCTCTACGGTTTTGTGTCGACATCATTTCGGATGCTTGTAATGGAGGCTCTCGCTGGCAATCCGTAGTGGAGTTGTTCATTTAATTCCGTTTTTCACGGCCCCCTGAATAGGGATCGTCGGTCAGCATGGAAGGATCTCTCGTTCTGTACTTTTTTGATCATTTATTGGAGCACTTTGCAGCAAAAGTAGTAGTAGTAGTAGTTGTAACAGAAGTATCAGAAGCAGGTAATAACCTAAACTACACATAAATGCAGTAAACAATTAATATATCTATCTTTCTGCATCACAATGTAAATATGTATATAATTGACATTAATTAGTACCTTTATTTAACAATACGTTTAATAAATAATTTAATCAACCCTGATTTCACTATGTATCATTATCGTCATCATTATTCATTGTTTTAAACGTAAGAAACCATACAACACAAACATAAAGTCGAATCGAACAAAAGAACTACAAGTCCCAAAACTCAATCCCGGAAGTGGGCGCGGCATGATTAACCCAACTTGAAACGCAATTTACGTCGTTTAAACGTCAGATTGCAGACGGACAAACATGACAACTATGCAAAAATGAGCTAAATAAAGACACCCCTGTTCTAGCAACATTTTAGCCCACGCTGTTTGCTTTGAAATGATCCATAGCTGTCGGTCTGAGATGAGGGGCGGAGTTACGCGCGTCAGCTGTGTGCTTGGCCATTAAGTGGTATTTCAGACTCAACGTGCTATGATGATAGCTCAGTTTACGACTGCAAAACATACAGGTAACTTTGGTCTTGTCATTGGAACAATCTGGCAACTTTTAAAAGTAAACTTTCCATTCATAAACTATTTAAGTATCCGTTTTGTGTCTCGCGCTGCCGTGGCTGGCAAAACAAGCGTCGTGGACCTGTGCAGAGCGATTGATGTTTTGTTTCTGGTTTATTTATAGAGCAACGTAACATCCGCTGTGACGTCTGCGCGTTAATCTCGCGAGAAAATTTTTGATCGATAAAATTCATTTAAATTAATGCCAATAAAAACGCGCTAAACTGACAGCTCTAATATATATATATATATATATATATATGCATATTTTTCCTTACAAATGTTTTTCGTTTGTCTTTTTCTTACATTACTATACTAGTACTGAATAAGCTACTTGAGTAACATAAAATGAGGCAAAATTGATAGAGAACAAGGGCAGGACTACAAGGTTTTTTTGTGTTTTTTACTTCTTCCTATTCCCCTTTTAACTTTTTACCAATGCTGAACAAAGACAACTATCGATGTTCTTTTCCTTTCTTACATTTTTCATTTGTCATTATACATTCCTATGTATATGTTCAATCAATCAATCAAGATGACTTCAGTTTGCTGTTTCTTTGCACATGAATGTCTCTGGGTGTGCCTGTGTCAGGATGTCAGTTGTTTTTAAGGGCTTTGAGAGCGTTGACTGAAATGAGTACATGCAGGACAATGGCACCAATGTCATAAAGCAGCAGCAGCAGTGTCAGACGCCAGCAGTGTGCCTGCAATAGAGGGACACAATGTCTTATAAGTTGGGCCAGTGACCAGTATAAGGCTTCTGGGGTCATAAATGTCACGATCACAGCATGCATCACGTTACTTACATTTGCTACAAGCTGTCTTTGAAAGTAGACAAGCAAGTGTAGTTTTCTAACAGCTGAATAAATTGTCCATTGACAGATAACTCACATATCACGAAAGATTGGTTCAATTCTCTAGTGGCCTGGGGTGGGTGTCATGGTTCTGTCAGTAAGGTAGTTGGTGCCTGTCGTGGCGGCAACCCCCGTACTCGCTGGTGGACACCAGCAGTAAGGGATGCCGTCAAGCTGAAGAAGGAGTCCTATCGGGCCTTTATGGCCTGTGGGACCCCAGAGGCAGCTGACGGGTATCGACTGGCCAAGCGGAATGCGGCTTCGGTGGTCGCCGAGGCAAAAACTCGGACGTGGGAGGAGTTCGGTGAGGCCAAGGAAGCCGACTTCCGAGCGGCTTCGAGGAAATTCTGGTCCACCATCCGACGTCTCAGGAGGGGGAAACAGTGCACCACTAACACTGTGTACAGTGGGGATGGGGCGCTGTTGACCTCGACTTCGGGCGTTGTGAGCCGGTGGGCGGAGTACTTCAAGACCTCCTCAACTCCACCAGCACGCCTTCCTTGGAGGAAGCAGAGTCTGGGGACTCTGAGGTGGGCTCTCCTATCTCTGTGGTCGAAGTCACCGATGTGGTTAAAAAGCTCCTTGGTGGCAGGGCCCCAGGGGTGGACGAGATCCGCCCGGAGTTCCTCAAGGCTCTGGATGTTGTGGGGCTGTCCTGGTTGACACGCCTCTGCAACATCGCATGGTCATCGGGGAGAGTGCCTCTGGATTGGCAGACCGGGGTGGTGGTCCCTCTTTTTAAAAAGGGGGACCGGAGGGTGTGTTCCAACTACAGAGGGATCACACTCCTCAGCCTCCCTGGTAAGGTCTATTCAGGGGTGCTGGAGAGGAGGGTCCGTCAGGAAGTCGAGCCTCGGATTGAGGAGGAGCAGTGTGGTTTTCGTCCAGGCCGTGGAACAGTGGACCAGCTCTACACCCTTAGCAGGGTCCTCGAGGGTATGTGGGAATTCGCCCAACCAGTCTACATGTGTTTTGTGGACTTGGAGAAGGCGTTTGACCGTGTCCCTCGGGGAGTTCTGTGGGGGGTGCTAAGTGGGTATGGGGTACCGGACCCCCTGATACGGGCTGTTCGGTCGCTATACCACCGATGTCAGAGGTTGGTTCGCATTGCCGGCAGTAAGTCGGAATCGTTTCCGGTGAGAGTGGGACTACGCCAAGGCTGCCCTTTGTCGCCGATTCTGTTCATAACTTTTATGGACAGAATTTCTAGGTGCAGCCAAAGCATTGAGGGGGTCCGTTTTGGTGGCCTCAGTATTGCATCTCTGCTTTTTGCAGATGATGTGGTACTGATGGCTCCTTCAAGCAGGGCTCTCCAGCTCTCACTGGAGCGTTTCGCAGCCGAGTGTGAAGCAGTCGGGATGAGGATCAGCACCTCCAAATCTGAAACCATGGTCCTCAGTCGGAAAAGGGTGGAGTGCCCTCTCCGCAGCATCTGCTGTGATGCGGACGTTGTATCGGTGTGTCGTGGTAAAGAAGGAGCTGAGCCAAAGGGCAAAGCTCTCAATTTACCGGTCGATCTACGTTCCAGCCCTTACTATGGTCACGAGCTATGGGTCGTGACCGAAAAAATGAGATCCCGGATACAAGCGGCCGAAATGAGTTTTCTCCGCAGGGTGTCCGGGCTCTCCCTTAGAGATAAGGTGAGAAGCTCGGTCATCCGGGAGGGGCTCAAAGTAGAGCCGCTTCTTCTCCACATCGAGAGGAGCCAGATGAGGTGGCTGGGGCATCTGATTCGGATGCCTCCTGAGCGCCTCCCTAGTGAGGTGTTCCGGGCATGTCCCACCGGGCGGAGACCCCGAGGACGACCCAGGACACGATGGAGAGACTATGTCACCCAGCTGGCCTGGGAACGCTTCGGGATCCCCCAGGGAGAGCTAGAAGAAGTAGCTAGGGAGAGGGAAGTCTGGGCTTCCCTGCTTAAGCTGCTGTCCCCGCGACCCGGCCCCGGATAAGCGGTAGAAGATGGATGGATGGATGGATGGATGGATGGATGGATGGATGGATGGATGGATGGATGGAATGATGTACAGGAAGACATTGAACTAAAAACCGCTGGTGCTTCACAAAAACCACAAGAATATAATGTTAAAAGAACTCCATGATGAAATTGGTGACCGATGTGTTGACAGGGAGACATCACTGATATGGGGACCAGTGATCCCAGTAATGTTTGGGGTAGGCATTAAAATTGTTCGCAGTCCTATTTTTCCTGTCGAGCATGACTTCAAAATGTGCGCATTTGTAAACTTGTACATTACAAATGTTGAGTTTTTCCTCTCCATTATTAAAAGTCAAATCATGTAGGGAAAACAGAGTGCCTTTATTTTAGATTGCATTTATGTTAAGCCTAGAAAGACCCCTTTTAATTTCTTTTTAAAGTAAAAAAATGTTGGCCATTTATCTTAAGTGAAATACATAAAAGTAATTATAATACAACAAAATGTTTTTCTCTATTTCATTTGAAATAAAAACAACCCTTTTTTTCGTAGATGTTACTGTTAAAAACACTTCACTAAAGTGGCATAACCATGTGTCATTTTTATGCTCAGCCGAGTTGTCGGTATCTGCTGAATGTAACCGTAAAAGTAGCTGGCAATGTAATTAACTTTTTTAACTTTTTAAAGCAGGTAATCAGTGAAGTTATTTTTCAGGGTAACTGTGGCAACACTCACTGTATGGGTTAGATTTTACTGACCATATATGCAGCAACAAATTGAAGAATATGTCACAAAGAAATGTGTGTCTCAAAAACAACAAGCCAAGTCATGACTCAACAGAATCCCAGTGGAAACGACAGACAGGCAGAGTGGTTTAACCCAACCTTGCTCCTCCAGCACATCTGTAAAGACTTCCTAAATAAACTAATTGGAAGATATTGTTAAGCAGTGAGAATCGTGTTTTTGTATTTTCTGGCATTTGTTGAGATGACAATGGAGAAATACGCTGATTTGGTTTGAGGAGATACAACTGGAAATACTGAGGACTCAACGGAGCGTTTTCTGCTGCCAGTCCCTGTGTTTGGAGTGAGTTCCTGCTAAATGGTAGGCAATCTAAAACTAATCTTAAAACACAATTTTATTTGAGGGCTTTTGACTCAGTATGAGACTGGCATTATTTCAGTGTTTCGCTGTTTTTATGTTACCATATTTTTTGCACTATAAGACGCATCGGAGTATAAGGCACACCTTCAATGAATGGCCAACTTTAAAACGGTTGTCATATATCTGGCGCACCATAGAATAGAAATTATAATAGTGGCTGCAGTTGCTTTATGCACTGACTAGATCATAGGTGGGCAAACTACGGCCCGCGGGCCGGATCCGGCCCGTTGGGCTTTTTAATCCGGCCCGCCGAAGGTTGGTACACAACACAATTAAGGTTCGATATAAATGATTGCATTAATTTCATTTGGACTTGTAATGACAAGCATTTCAACGTCAGGTGGCGCAGTTACTTGAAGTTGCAGAGCACAGGGAGGGAGGGGGAGACGATACGGAAGCCAGCAGTATAGCCAACTCAAGCAACTCCCGCTCGATACGACGGAATAAGCCTGTACCCGCCGCTATTTTCAATCATTGGATCCAAAACAGCGACATGCAAGTGACTCTTTGTTGCAGTGAGTTTTACTGCAATTGCGAACATTTTCACGTCCTGTTGATCATGGCATGATCAATGAAAAAGAACAGAAATGGCCACGGAAGAGAAAGTGAAGTGTATCTGGTTAAACGAAGCGGATTACAAAATACGAAACATTCAGGAGACGCTTGGAGTCTGAAAGACTAAAATCTACAAGACTTTGAAAAACGAGAAAGTGATTTGTGCTCAGTCCGATTCTGGCTATTTCCATGCCCAGAGTGAATTGCTTGCGGCTCGACGGACAGTTGAGTAAATAAACGTTTCCTGGAATGGTTTGACTGCTATCGTGCTAAAAACTTTCCGCAAACTGGACCGCTAAAAAGAGAGTAAGCGAGTCCCAGAGCGCTAACTATGAGCATAGAAGACTTCGAAGCGTCCCATGTCTGGCTTCAAAAGTTCGCTACGCGACATCAGCTGAGCAACGCTGTCATGTGTGGTGATCGAGGGGAGGTCAAGTCAGAGACAATGAGTGAGTCAAAAGAAAAGCCACCAGGTCTCTTACACGTCTCATTTTGTAGCAAATAGTCCTAACTTTGTTATATTTTGTCATATACCTGTACTGCTTGCTGCAGTTTTTGGCCAATATATTGTTGCACTTTGTTGCTTGTGTTGTCACATGTATGTTGCTCACATACTTGAACTTTCATACAGGACATATACCATAGTTGTTTCACTGTTCTCATTTAAAAAAAAAAAAATAGATATGGGAATAATTTCATGCTTTTGTTCTGTTGATGTTTGGTATGGACTGTCAACATATACATTTTTTTTATATGTACCGTATCTTGTCCTGACACGGCCCACCTGTCAAATTTAGAAATCAATGTGGCCCCCGAGCCAAAAAGTTTGCCCACCCCTGGACTAGATGGAGCTACGCTAAAGGGAATACAATGCAATACAGCCTTATTTACATAGAGCTTTCACAACCGCCGCAGCTGTAACGAAACGCTTCACAGAACATTTAAAATACTGCATCCAAAAAGTCAGAATATTGGTCCATATATAAGACACATCGGATTACAAGGCGCACTGTCGGCTTTTGAAAAAAAAGAATGATTTTAGGTGTGCCTTATAGTGCGGAAAATATGGTATTATTGTTTTAACTTTGTTTGTTTTTGCATGTCTGATTTTTACTCCATGTTCAGAACTTGGTATGCAGCAATGGTTATTTTCAAAATGCTCTTCAAAAGTTGATCAGAGCAATGGAATCCTTTTATTGAGAGGTGTGTGCTATGTAGATTTGTTTGGAAATAGTGACACCATAGTTTCTCTGTAGTAATTCGAGTTGTCGACTTTTTGGCTCACAATAGAAAGCCAAAAACATGACCAAGCGACAGCTCATAACTTGAAAGGCTCCTAACTTGGAGCACTTGTAAGTCAAGGTACCATTTCACTTGTTTTTCATCTTTTAGGTTTTCGTGTAAAAAGGCACTCAGATGGCATCAACAAACTTACAAGCAGGACATCCGCAGGACAACCATATTCTTCACTGAAAACTGATGTACATGGAGGTTCGCTGTTTATGCTGTTGAGGCGGAAGCAGTAAAGGCATAAGGCAAGCAGGGCACTCAGAAAGCCAACTCCATTACTGCAGGCTGAACCTAGAAGCTGCAGAGGGGACAAAGTGAGACATTCTTAAATACTTTTTTTTAAATGTACACTTCAAAATGCAATATTATAAAGTAAATAACCACAAACATTCTTGCTTTATGTACAATACATTGGATATATATTTATTGTACAATATTTACAGACCACAATTCCAATGAATGACTGAGCAATTCAGGGAAGCTCCGTTTGTACGTAATCATGGCACCTACCTGTTCTCAGTAAGCCGGTTCACCTGTGGGATGTTCCAAACAGGTTTTTGATGGGCATTTCTCGACGTTCTGCCAGAATGGTTCTCGGCTTTAAAAACATTTTAGCATTTTTTTTTGAGTGAGTGGCATTGCTCTCTTTTAACTAAGTTTGTCTTCTATGTCCAAAATAATAATAATAATAATAATAACAACTATAGTTGTGAACAGCTCTAAAGGGCCATTGCAGCCCTGGCATGGTTGGGGTACTGGCACGTTTGGATACTGGCACATTGGAATCAGATTTTTTTTTTTTTTTTTAATGAAGTACATTGGATTAAGCGGTATAGAAGCATTTGTGCTTCACAAAAGAGCGATGACACAGGATGGCCCCATGTCCTGCATCTAAAGTATTAAAAGGAAACTCAAGGTTTGGATGCATGAGAAAAGTGCAAATGTCCGACGTAAGCTTAGTCGGAGGTTTTGCTTCACTGCTAAAATTGCAAATGAATAGAAATGTGCAAAGCCCAAGAACACCTGTAACTGCTTCCTGGATGTTGGAGTGGGCCATTCCACCACAACTTGGACCTTGGGGCTGGATCGGCTCCCAGTCGACCCTTCTACACTATGAACCCCAAAAATTGCACTAAGGTAGAATGAAATTCACACTTCTCTGCCTTAACAAATAACCTGTTCTCCAGCAGCCGCTGAAGTATAAGTTTAACATTTTTGATATTTCTCTTCTGTGTTGCGAGAGAAGATCAAAATGTTGTGAAGATACATAAAGCAAAACTGGTTAACCCATGTCACACAGCAGGCATGTTGGTTAATCCAAATGTAATGACGAGATATTCAAAATGTCCAGTGGGGGTATTGAACGCTGTTTTCCACTCACACCCCTACCTCATACAAATCAAATGGTACACATTACACAAATCTAGCTGAGTGAAGATTGTGGCCAAGTGTAACGGTGTAAATGCTCACTATAACAGGTATAGAGGATACTTATTTTTTATCCTAATTTCATTACGACCAAGAAAATTCACACATGGATGAAGCATCTTGTCCTTTTTGTCAATAAAGAAGAATCCTGCCCCGACAGGAAATGAAGGCAGATGAATGAGTCCTGCAGTAAGGGATGATGAGCTGTACTCCCTCAGAACATCCTGTTCTGGTCTCGATACATGAAAGAACTTTGCGTGTAATGTGTAATGGGGCAAGAGGGACCAACTCTATTGCTATGGGCTAGTTATTTGCTGAATATTGCCTTCAGGTCATGATATTTCAACAGAATGTCTTTTAAATTGATGATAAAATGCATTTTCCTGAGATGTTATCACGTACCCATCCGACAGTATAGACACTCAGGGAAAATGAATTTCGTTTATTTTGTTCGGTATCCCACAAGCTAACAGCGAGCAAGCCCGATAGAGTGCAGTGGCCTTGTTCAATAGGTAAGCGCCACACTTGATGCTGTTATGTGTGAGTATAACCTATTTAATGTACAAAAAGACTTAATTATGAACAACTTACACTGAGAGTGGTGTCGTATTGTATTCTACCACTGATCACTTTAGCTCTGCTTGAAACTATGGTTCACTTACATTATGAAATGTCATTCCATACCTATTTGTCATGTTCTTGTTTATGATGATACTAATGCAGCGTGTATACCGGAGACAAATTCCTTGTGTGTTCTACATACTTGGCCAATAAAGATGATTCTGATTCTGATTCTGATAATCTGTACCGTATTTAGATTCCAATTTTGCAGTTGCTTGTCGAACTTTTTAGATTAATTTATCTGGCAAAAAAAATCTTACCAGAGGTTTGCTGGGATTTCTCTTATTTGCCAAGGTAAATGATCCACCTGCCACAATCTGTAAAAAAAAAAAAAAAAAGAGAAGCACACACGCGCACACACACACACACACACACACACACACACATTAACTTTTCAGGAATTCAATCAATTTTATGGTGGTGCGGGCACCCGCAGCGGCTCCTCTTGTTGTCTGGTTGAGAGGGAAGAAATTTCATCTGTGCCGTATGTGGCACATTTGACTATAAAATTCTGAGTACCCATGCTAAAGATGTCAAGTTGTTGCTTTTTTGTGGGTCTTGCTTGATTAACTGAAAGCATGATCCATTTTTCTTTTAGATCAGTACTGCCTTCACATCAAAGAATAGTCATAATATTAAGAAGGTGGGGGCATTCAGTCAAATCTACAATGAAAAAGCACCTTTAGAATGTAAATATGAAGGTTCAAGAACAGTAATTATTACAAATATTACACGTCGGAAAATATCTATGCCTCCCAGATTCTTTAAATTACTGTACTTGAAACGAAGGAACACTTGAATCAGAACATGTGATGTGGTCAGAAAGAGAAATGGATGAAGGACAGAAATAGCTTATGACATAAAAGTTATCATAGTGTGTAAAACAAAGTAGAGATACATCCATCCATCCGTTTTCTGTTCCAGTTATCCTCACAAGGGTGCAGGGCGTGCTGGAGCTTAAGCAACTCGCCGATGGAAGTCTCCCCAACTGTAAAAGCCTCATTCAACTGACAGACATCATGGTTTCAGTCACTTAAAGAGAATGAAGGGTGGGACCCTCCTCTGATTGGCCACAGTCCAGATTTTCCTGTACCCCTCCACCCTCCCATCATGGTAAATGATTATGATCATGGTAGTGATCCTAATCATTTACCATCCAATATAGTCAAAAATACAGACTTAACTTTTTTTTCACAAGATTAAACTTGTAAAACTGCAGTATTGAATGTGATGTGGTCAAAAATGTTGGTGGCCCTCACTTTAGTGCCGGTGCAATCATTCCATGTAAACGTGAAATGGGAAAAATAAGTAAATATGGTGCTAAATATGGAGTGTTGAAGATTAGTAACAGTTATGTGTGTTACAATAGAATGCTTTTAATTGTTCCCTATGGAGAGACTTCTTGTACATTACAAGTCTTTAGAATCATCTTTAAAAGAAAAAAAAGACTACACTAGCACATCTGCATTTTGAAGACAGCGTGGAAGGCTTATGTCAAAAATCCTTTCACATATTTTGGTCTTGCGACAACTATTGCTCATCGTGTTTCCATTAACCTATGTTCTTTTATATTCAGGTGATTTGGCACCAGGGATTTTTTCCTCCGATCATAAATATCTTTTTCGGATTCTTAGTGTTTGCCTCGAGGAAGACCATTACAAGGAGATGGTCAAAATGAAAAGGCCTATGACTGATGAATGGATTGACATTTGTTTCATTTTGGTATTTTTCTTTTGATGATTTATAATGTAAAGGTGCAACCAAGGGTTCTTGTTCTAGGAAGTTTTAAATTACCGGTACTATATTCAGGGTTATTCAGTAAAATGGTGGAAGGACAAAATATTTATAGCTGTAAAATTAAGATATTGTGTTACAAAGACCTGTGAGTATGCTCAATGTACTGTCGAGAGGAAAAATAGGTACCATACCATACCATTTTCTGCCGCTTATGCAGGATCGGGTTGCGGAGGCAGCATCTAAACAGGGAAGCTCACACTTCCCTCTCCCCAGCCACATCAGCAGGGAAGCCCACACTTCCCTCTCCCCAGCCACATCTTTCAACTCTTCCAGAGGGATCCCAAAGCGTTCTCAGGCTAGCCGGGAGACTTAATCTCACCAGCGTGTCTTGGTTCATCCATGGGGTCTCCTGCCAGTGGGACATGCCCGAAACACCTCACGAGGTAGACGTCCATGAGGCATCCTAATCAGATGCCCAAGCCACCTCATCTGGCTGCTCTCAATGTGGAGAAGTAGCGGCTCGACTACAGTAGATCCGCCTGTCGATCTCTCGCTCCCTCCTGCACTCACTTGTGAACAAGCCCCAAGATACTTTAACTCCTCCACTTGCGGAAAGATCTACTCCCCAACCCGGAGAGGGCACTCTAGAAATTCTGACAGTAAAGGTTATGAACATAATCAGTGATAAAGGGAAGCCTTGGCAGAGTCCAACCCTCACTGAAAACAAATCCGACTTCCTGCCGGCAGTGTGGACCAAAGTCCGACATCGATGGTACAAGGACCGAACAGCCCGTATGAGGGGGCTCGCCACGCCATAATCCCGAAGCACCCACCACAGAACTCCCCGAGAGACATGGTTGAACGCCTTCTCCAAGTCCACAAAACACATGTAGACTGGTTGGATTGGATTGGATAAACTTTATTGTCAAATGTACTGTATGTGTAACATACAGCACAGATGAAATTTCTTCCCTCTCAACATAAAACAAGAGGAGCCGCTGCGGGTGTCCGCGCCACCATCAAAAAAAAAGTTGGGCAAACTCCCTTTTGAAAAGAGGGACCATCATCCAGGTCTGCCAATCCAGAGGCAGTGTCCACAATGTCCACACAATGTTGTAGGGGCATGTCAACCAGGAGAGCCCCACAACATCCAGAGCCTTGAGGAATTCCGGACGGATCTTATCCACCCCAGGGGTTTGACACCAAGAAGCTTTTTGACCACCTCAGTTACTTCAGCTCCAAATATAGGAGAGTCCACCTCTGAGTCTCTAGGCTGTTTCCTCAGTGGAAAGCATGTCGGCGGAATTGAGGAGGTCTTCAAAGTATTATCCACAATGACTCATAACGTCCGGAGTCGAGATCAGCAGCGCCGCATCTCCACAATACACAGTTTTAATGATGCATTGTTTCCCCCTCCTGAGATTCTGGATCGTGTCCAGAAGTCATTTTTCATGGCCTCTCCAAACTCCTCCCACGCCCGGGCTTTTGTGTCAGTGACCGCTAAAGCTGGTACCTGTGAGCTGTTGATAGCGTAGTAGGGTTGATACAGTGCTAAACTCTGCTTGCCGTGCTGTCACTGGCTGCTTGAAGCCTACAAAGGTTGATGACCTAAACCTACTCAGTAGGATTGCTCCACCAAGCATCCGAAGGACAGTTGCATCCCAGAAAGAAAAGCTGAGACAAGAAACTGACACCCACCACCAAATCTACAATCCTGAGCCAACAGCAAAAAGGTTAAAATCAAGACACAGCTTCCTGCACCCTGTAGAGGCTCTGGACAGAAATCCGGACAAGCAGCGTGTCGCTCTGTGGACAAACATCTTACCCAAGCCCCACACACAGTGTCTTTTACCAGGCCATGCGAATTGAATTGAATTGAATACAACTTTATTGTCAAATGTGCTGTACGTATGTGCACAGATGAAATTTCTTCCCTCTCAACATTAAACAAGAGGAGCCGCTGCGGATGTCTGTGCCGCCATCAAAAGAAAAGTTAACAAAAAAATGACAATACAAGACAACACATGAGACACAGACAATCATGCAATCTTAACCACTATCCTGCATACACTTTGTTGTCTGAAGTAGTTATAGATGAAAAAGGAGCGAATCAAAGTGTCCTTTTCACCAGTGGATCAAAGACGTCATGCTGCAATGTGCACACGTCTGCTACAAGCTAAGCATGAAAGCAACAAGGAGCTGTAGCATCCATGAACAAAAAAGAGAGATTGGTACTCTTCTCCTGTCCCATGTAAATCCGCTTCAATTCCAAGCCGCGACTCCCAGTTCCACAAAAAATAAAAAGACGGCATTTCATGCGCAATTCACTGAGGGTACTGACATAAAATAGGAATCTGGAGGGCCATGAGAAGCATTTTTAAACGGTGCACGTGAGCTACGATAGTTAACACGCCGCAAAAGTGCGTCCCATGCCTCGTTTATTTTAGGGGCTGTTTTGCCTGTTGCTCATTATGGCATGCGTGTGTAAGTGCGTGCGTATGCACGCGTGAGGTAACGGATCGATTTCGGGAGGCTGGTTGACTGAAAAGTAGATCTTTGGTCAAAAAAGGTTGGCCACCCCTGCTCTACAGGATGCACTGCAGGGAAAAAATAATCATGGAGGCTCATTGTGTATTTGGAGCCAACTTAGTCATTTTGATAGCAAGCTAATATAGCTAATATAGATACATACAACATGTGTTGCCTTCATTGTAAGGCATATATCTCGCTCACATCTGGTCACTTCAAATACTTGAGTGAGATACATACAATAATTCCTGTTACAAGTGGGAGAATGAAGAGGTTTGGGAGACTGTGGTCAGTATAAGCCAGTGGAGCAGCCAGGAGCAGTTGGAACAGACCCAAAATGATGGTCACTACCTAAAGGACACAAAAAGGTGACCTCACACATCCAATTACTATTCATTATTTGGAAATGAAAAAGTCATCAATAAATATAAACTCAAACTCGATTTTAACTATTAGGTTTACTCACTGCAGCCGCTTCCATGTCAAACCAGGAGAAGATATGTCGTATTCTGACTGCATTTGCTGACATCAGCCCTTCCATTGGCATTTTTCTGCAATTTAGAAAATATAATGAGGTGACATACTGTATAAACAGTAGGGTTCATCTGAAGAGGATTTTTTGTGAACTATTTAGCACATAAATACTATCAACAGGAAATATAATTACATGCAGTACAATCCGAAAATTTTAAGATTGGAGGCAGGTTAAAATCACAAGTGAACAGAATGCAACATATTAGTTTTTCTGAGGTGACCTTTATGGTTTCCCGAATGAATGAATGAATTGCCTTTATTGTCATTCCACGTTTGTGCAATGAAAATTTCACTTAACAGGCACGCTCTGCACAAGAAACATGAAAACAATGACGAACATGAGATACAGTGCAAAGGGCCTGTCGGTACTCCCCTTTGGATTCCTCAATTATATACCCGTGCCAATATCAGCGTCCCGGTGGTTGACTGGTTAGCGTGTCAACTCACAGTGCAGAGGTGCAGGGTTTGATTCCTGTGTGGAGTTTGCATGTTCTCCCCACGCCTGCGTGGGTTTTCTTCGGGTACTCCGGTTTCCTTCCACATTCCCAAAAACATGCGTGACAGGCTGATTCAACACTCTAAATTGTCCCTAAGTGTGATTGCGGATGGTTGTTCGTCTATGTGTGCCCTGCGATTGGCTGGCAACCGGTTCAGGATGTCCCCGGTCTACTGCCTGAAGACAGATGGGATAGATGGATGGAAGAAAAGCAGTTTCTCTCTTCTGTCCCAGTTGTGTGGATTAAAAAAAGGGGGCTCTTTAATGAAATAGCCATGGATTTTTTTTGCTCCTTAATGACTGAGGACTTGCCATTTGATGACCAAAGAACAGTATGTGAGTTTTGTTTTCTTAATTTTGCTTAAAAAGAAAAAGGCCACTTTCTTTTACTTTCGTGATCTATGTGAATATTTGAACTCCCACTTGATTTAACTTTCGTGAAAGCTGTTTATTTTTATTTTATTGAGTAAAACTAAACAACAATGACTATTAGTGTGATACAAAAAATAAATGTCCCGATTATTTCTGTACAGTACACCCAGCCTGTGTGTGTGTGTGTGTGTGTGGGTGGGGGGGCCAAATTGTTCGCCACCATGCATGCGCTGTGGCCCCATGACTTCCTCAAAATTTAGTTTCTGTATCTTTTACATTTGTAATTGAGAACCCCTGATTTAATTATCATAGTTTTTGGAATGTGGGAGGAAACTGGAATACCCAGAAAAAAACCAACGCATGCCGGGGAGCACATGCAAACTCCACACATAAAAGCCAGGGTCCGGAATCGAACCCATGAACTTTGGCTCAGGCGTCGCCTGGTCAAACAAGGTCTGCGTCAGGTGCTGGGGAACCAGAGCACCTTGATGAAAAATGGGCTACTGGAACAAAGCGGAGATGGGCGAGATGCGATAACATGGCTCTGTTACATGTTACTACAACCAACGATGTCCGCCTCTACGCGGTGGTTGGACTCCGCCGGACCAAGGACCAGACGGACCAAGGACCGGACGGACCAAATGGACATCACTTCACCGACGGCCACCTCCTCGGGGGGAACCCTCGGCTACTACCGTCGACGGCTACCGTCTCCCACCCCCCCTGCCTTCCCCGTTAACCTCTCCCAACACCTTTCCTTCATCCTGCACGGTAGCTCTCGGCGGGGCCAGCGGGGCGACCCCTGTGGGAGCCTGTGCCGCCGCCACGCAACAACAACAACAACTACTGTGTTAATGTTACTACTCAAGCAACCCTAGTCAGAGGGGTTACAGGCAGAGAATGTGGGCTGAATGGTTACTTCGAAACCCACAGTCACGGTTGACCACGAAACAACTAGTAGCTCAGTGTTCCAACATCCACAAACGGCAACTGCTGTCACAACTTGAGATTGATGAGGTACAACGCAGGGTCTATGGTGAAGGGCCCCAGGCTGCCAGATCAGAGGAGGAGGTCATACCAGAGATTGGGAGGCAAGCCCCAATGAATGCAGATGATGAGATTGGGAGGCCAGCCCCAATGAATGAAATGCTGAGCGAGGCACCAACTGACCTGAAAGTTAAGATCATGGCGAGGATGAAAGCTGGGCAATCTAGAAACCGATTACAACGGCTATGTGAAGTACCACCTGAAAGTCTCATGGAAAGTGTGAATGCAGCACTGAGGGCGATCCCTACCATAAGGATCACAGAAACCAATGAGCTGATATACGCTTCAGCGTCAGTGATCCTAGAAATCCTTGGCTATCGGAGCAACCATGAGACACGTTACCCACCATGGAAAAGACGGTTGGAGGCGAAGATCAAGGCGGCTCGGAAAGATGTGAGTCAATTGATGGAGGCCCTTAGAGGTGTGATGAAAAGGACGATACCTGAGAGGTACATCCAGATGACCATACCTGAAGCACTCAAAACTGCCAAACAAAGGCTCCAAGCCTTGTCCAGTCGCCTAAAGAGGTACACGAAAGAGAATGAGGCCAGGCGAATAAACAGGCTGTGCGCAACACAACCTGTGAAAGTGTACGCTTGTGGCAGAGTCCTAACAGCAGAGCTGACCCACCAAGACTGGAAACTCACAGCTAAAGAAACTCACAGCACTCCATGAGCGCCTAGCAACACAAATGAACCAGTTGCTGAAGGATGGGACTCACCCAGGATGGCTAACCGAAGGGCGAACGATCCTGATCATGAAGGATCCATCAAAGGGTACAGTCCCATCCAACTATCGGCCAATAACCCGTCTCTCCACAACATGGAAGCTCATGTCAGGCATCATTGCGGCTAAGATAAGTGGACACATGGATCAATACATGATCAAAGCGCAGAAGGGCATTGGTAGAGATACCAGAGGAGCCAAACATCAGCTCCTCGTTGACAGAACAGTCGCACAAGACTGCAGGTCCCGACATACCAACCTGTGCACAGCCTGGATTGATTACAAGAAAGCCTATGACTCGATGCCACATACATGGATCACTGAATGCTTGGAGTTGTATATGGTGAACAGGACCCTAAGAGCCTTCGTTGCGAACTCGATGAGGATGTGGAAAACCACACTTGAAGCCAATGGCAAGCCACTTACCCAAGTGTCCATCAAATGTGGCATATAGCAAGGTGATACACTATCCCCACTGCTGTTCTGCATAGGACTGAACCCCCTAAGCCAAGTAATCGCCAAAACAGGCTACGGATACCGCCTCAGAAATGGAGCTACGATCAGTCACTCTACATGGATGACATAAAGCTGTATGCTAAGAGCGAAAGGGACATAGACTCCCTGATCCACAGAACCAGGATCGACAGCAGCGACATCGGGATGTCATTCGGGCTTGAGAAATGTAGTCGGATGGTGACAAAGAGAGGCAAGGTAGTCCGCACTGAAGGGGTCTCACTCCCTGAAGGAACAATAGCAGACATTGAGGACAGCTACAAGTACCTCGGTATACCACAAGCCAATGGCAACCTCGAACTGGCAACAAGGAAAGCGGCTACGGCCAAATACCTCCAGCGAGTGAGGCAAGTCCTAAGAAGCCAGCTCAATGGCAAGAATAAGACCCGGGCAATAAACAGCTTTGCCCTGCCAGTGATCAGATACCCTGCAGGAATAATCAGGTGGCCAAAGGAAGAGATTCAGACCACAGATGTTAAGACCCGAAAGCTCCTAACCATGCATGGAGGGTTCCATCCCAAATCCAGCACCCTGAGACTGTACGCAAGCCGAAAGGAAGGAGGCCGGGGACTAGTGAGTGTGAGAGCCACTGTCCAGGATGAAACATCCAAGCTCCGTGAATACATCAAGGAGAAGGCTCCAACGGATGATGTACTCAGAGAATGTCTCAGACAATGGGGAACAGAGGATGAGGTGCTGGAAGAGGGACCATCATGGGAGGAAAAGCCCCTACACAGGAAGTACCATCGGACCATAACTGAAGCGGCTGATCTCAAGAAATCCTATCAGTGGCTAGAGAGGGCTGGCCTGAAGGACAGCACAGAGGCACTCATCCTGGCTGCTCAAGAGCAGGCCCTGAGCACCAGAGCCATTGAGGCCCAGATATACCACACTAGACAAGACCCAAGGTGTAGGTTGTGCAAAGAGGCACCCGAGACGATCCAACACATAACTGCAGGGTGTAAGATGCTGGCAGGGAAAGCCTACATGGAACGCCATAACCAGGTGGCTGGCATAGTCTACCGAAACATCTGTGCCGAGTATGGACTGGAAACCCCAGGGTCAAAATGGGAAACAACTCCGAAGGTAGTGGAGAATGACCAAGCGAAGATCCTGTGGGACTTCCAGATCCAGACTGACAAGATGGTAATGGCGAACCAACCGGATATCATGATAAGGCGTAGAAAAATAAGTAGTGTGTTTCCGGTAATATGAAATTTCAGCATAGGGTCGGTAGGTCGGACGTTTTTTTTTTAAATCTTTTTTTTTACCCCCCCATCAAAAATGTAAACAAAATACCCATAAAACATAAAACAAGGAGACATTTTTACTACTGTTGAAACCCCCGAGAAAGTTGGGTACCCCCCGGCTGGGTGTCTCGTTACCTCTGCGTCCTGCGTCCTAGACGGCCCGTGGTGTTCGTCAAATAGTTTGCTGAATCTTTTCGATTGGATGCTATTTTCTTAAGATTATGGTGCGAGCATGCGACTGCGACACACAAGACGCGGTTTAAACTGTTGTCGGAGATCGTGGCTGCCGCCACGATTCAATGTTGTTGACAGACGACAGGGCAAACCACGCACACGCTCAACGTGAATATCGCGAGAGTTTGCACCGATGTGAACGCCCTAAATTCATCTTTCCTTTTATTATTTATACTTTTGTCTGTGGTTTTATTGTTCTTGTTTTGATTGTAAAGCGTCCTTGAGTGTTTTGAAAGGCGCTTATAAATGAAATGTATTATTATTATTATTATTTGTGGCATGTTATAACCACAGCCACAGGGTCAGTTTACGACGGCGTGACGTCACGGCCGTAAAAGTGTTCATATGAAAAGGTAACTACAGTACTGACAATAAACGGCAGTGAGCACAGAGTCAGACTCCCCGCGTTTTATTAAACACAACAATGGCAACGAATATGGAGCTTCCACTCTCGCCTCTTCCTCCGTTCCTCGCCCTGCCTGGCGAGCCGCCTGTCCCGTGGCCCCGCTGGTTGGAATCCTTCGAGACCTTTATTGAAGCCGTTGGGCTAGGCGACGAATATCGCAAGAGTTTGCACCGATGTAAACGCTCTAAATTCATCTTTCCTTTTATTATTTATAATTTTGTCTGTGGTTTTAATAATAATAATAATAATAATAATAATAATACTCTTTATTTATAAGCGCCTTTCAAGACACCCAAGGACACTTTACAATAACAAAAAACACAAAACAATACAAAACAATACGGGTTGAGCAGCGGCAGCCAAACGCGCCAGCGGTCACTCAACCCGGAGGAGTCTGTCTCTCTCTCTCACCTCCAGGACATCTCCACGGGTTTTATTGTTCTTGTTTTGATTGTAAAGCGTCCTTGAGTGTTTTGAAAGGCGCTTATGAAATTAAATGTATTATTATTATTATTATTACACAAAAATGTAAAAGGTTTGAAAAAAATGCCGACCGTAAAGTTTTTGTTCGAGGTAGAAATTCTCGGTCGGTCGGGTTACCGGAAACACACTACTTTTTTTTCTATGCCTAAAGGGCAGAGGAAAACCGTTGTAGTGGAAGTAGCGGTCCCAAGTGATGGAAACATCAGAAAGAAGGAACACGAGAAACTTGAGAAATACCAAGGGATCAGAGAGGAGCTGGAGAGAGCCTGGAAGGTAAAGGTGACAGTCGTGCCTGAGGTGGTCGGAGCACTCGGGGCAGTGACCTCCAAACTAGATGAGTGGTTGCAACAGATCCCGGGAACAACATCGGACATCTCAGTCCAGAAATGTGCAGTGCTGGGAACAGCAAGGATACTGTGCAGAACCCTCAAGCTTCCTGGCCTCTGGTAGAGGACCCGAGCTGAATGGGGGACGGACACCACCCGAGGGGTGAGACGAGGATTTTTTATACAGTATATCTCACACACACACACGTACACACGTGTGAATTTATCGTTGCTTTAAAAAAATGTAATCAATCATCTGACGTGCATGCATTTGTTGTGTGCTTTTATTTTGAAGATGGCCAACGCCGCTGGCTGGGGGCAGATTACCGTATCATGCACAGTTTTGACAATGCAGTGGCGGCCCACTTGACTTCAATTTTGCGAGTGGAGGCTGGCTTGACCGCAGTCATGTCTCCATCCCGCTTTACTTACAATTTCATACCTGTCAACTTGTACGTCTTCCCCGTATTTTGTACGTTTTTTTAAATAATTTCAAATCATGTACGGCGTATTACAACTTTTATACGGGAAAAAAAATTGCGAACCTATCACATAAAGACCATTTTGGCTCAAATCCAGATCGTCTCACCTGCTGGTAGCCAACCACAATGCCGTCGTCGATCGCTACTGTTGTCACGGCAAACCAGCAAAAGTTATCGTCAATCGTATATTTTTTTTCATCGCTGCGTATGGTAGGATTGATAAAGCATGATGTGGTAAGCCGTTGTAAGTTTTTTTTGTTGCTTTGTGAGGGGAATCGTGATCATTTAATAGGGCAGCTATTAGCCGAGGTTGACAGGTATGCAATTTTTTTTAAATCACCAGCGCATACATATACTTTATCATGATTTTGAGATGAAAATAAAGTGGGGAAATGTCCACTTTTGACTTGGAGCTCCCTATGCTTGATTGTGCAACAACGTCGTCATCCCGTTATCCTTATTCACAAGCTCTCTCTCTCTCTCTCTCTCTCTATCTGTCTTCCACACACACACGCGCGCGCGCGCGATGACGCTCTGCTGATGGTTTTGTCATCCACCATTTTCTCGTTGCTGCATAAAATACGTTGTTTGTGAAAAGTAACTGGCATGTATGCATTAGTAAGTCACTTGCGAGCATCCCAACAGCCGCATCGTAAATGTGATCCTTCCATGAAAGCAACCAAGTGTAGGACTGAACAGATGGCTGTCAAAGGAGAAAGCGCAAGGCAATTCAAATAGCGTCCTATGAAAACATACCTCTTCAAACAATGGACGAGTGCAGATGAGCACGGCAGGAAAATGTCCGTCGCGCTGGAAAACGAAGTTATGCAGAAGGGAAATTACAACACTGGAAGTTCATGAAATGTGGTGGAGGCGGGGCTTCGAGGAAACAACGTCACAGCTTGCTGCTGTTTTTCTTCTTGCGCACATAGCTTTTGAGCCCGCTTTAAGGAGAAACGTAGCTGAAATTCTAGTGTCGTCGCGGAGTTTAAAAAAAGAAATATATATTGATATATATTTCTCTTTATATTTTTTAACTTCAACGAGAGTAAAGGTAGGGGATATTCTATCTTGCTTTGGTCTGTATTTCCAATGTGAAACAGTATTTTGAATTTGGACCAACAAAATGCACTCGTCGATTGTGCAATAATAAACCACAACTTCCAATCTCCAACCCCACCCTCCCCCGTTTCTGTTACATTGTTATAATCACAAATTGACGTGCAAACCGATCACCTAATGTTACTCATACTTAAACAGCGTTAGCTTTTGAGATTTCAATCATGTTTAGATCTGTTGTGATCTTGTTTTTATCTTGACATGGAAGATTTTAATTTTGTACATTTCTACAAAAACGACAACAGTATTTCCAGAGATGCTTGGATACTGTGTGCTGCCCTTTTCTAGGTGATGGCTGTTGCTGTCTCAAGGGATTTGTCAGTGCAGGTGCTTGAGGATCTGAATACAGTTAAACTAACTGAGAGACAGCAAAATGTGCGTGATGCAAAACAACGTGGACAACCCAAATGCATTGGGGTGAGTTCCGACTCCAGGCAAATAATCCCAATATTACTATTCTAACTGTGTATTGTAAATTAAAGTTTGTGTTTGTACACATGAATCACATACTTATTACATGCCTGTAGCAATGGTTAGCCTATATTACAAAGTGGTACATCCATCCATCTATTTTATGATCTGCTTATCCTCACAAGGGTCGCGTGGCATCTAGGAGCCTATCCCAGCTGCCTTTGGGCAGTCGGCAGGGTACACCCTGAACTGGTTGCCAGCCATTCGCAGGGCACACATCGACAAACAACCATCCGCGCTCACACTCACACCGAGGGACAATTTAGAGTGTTCCATTAACCTGCCATGCATGTTTTTTAAATGTGGGAGGAAACCGGAGTACCCGGAGAAAACATGCAAACTCCACATAGGAAGGCTGGAGCCGGAAACGAACCTTCCACCTCTGCACTATGAGGCTGACGCTAACCAGTCGACAACCGTCAGCGCTCACACTCACACCTCGGGAGTGTTCCATTAACCCCCCCCCCCCAAAAAAAAAATTCAGATAAACAAGAAAAAAAATAAACAAGACTCAGTCGTGATTTTCAGATGGTTGTGAAGACAGACTATTCCCCCATAAGTCGTCCATGTGTCTGTCCTGTCCTGTTCATCTGTGATTTTTAAACAATATGAACCAATTTGAAGTGATGAAAATAGCTTGAGAATCAAATCTCTAAATGCTCTTAAGCATTCAAAATGTCTTAGAAATGAGAAACTCTGCCTATTCCCTTGCTTGTTTTGTGGAAAAGAGCCGTGCCATGTTGTAGATATGTGCATAAAATTTCACTCGCCTGACTTGTGTGCGGGCAGAGTGGGGTCGGTTCCCACTCGGTGACGGTGTGGATGTGGGAGCGGATGGTTGTCCATCTCCATATGTGCCCTGCGACTGGCTGGCGACCAGTTGGGGTATAGTCTGACTTTTGCCTGAAGTCAACTGGGGGAGGCTGTCGTGACCTGTTCAGGATAATCGATGTGGAAAATTGATGGATGTCTGAATGTAAAGTCAAAAGGTGTCAAAATTTGAGGTGTCAAATTTGAAGATTCCGATTTTTCCATAATGTTCTGAATTTGTATCCTATTTTTGAATGACTGCTATCATTGAAAAGCTTCCTGAACACAGATCGCGATATCATGATATTTCAAATTGATTACTTAACTCCAGTCACTAAGAAAGTATAACCCAAATAACAAAATTCATAAATCATGTTGTGAAAGCTACTATGAATAACAGTTGAAGTAACTGTTGAAGTGTTGAACTTCTATTGAAGTAACATTTTCAACAGAACAGAAAATGAAAACGACTTTTGATAAAGTACCGGTAATGTAAAGTACAAATGTAAAGTAATATAAGTAAAAAATACACCAAATCGGACAAAATAACAGCTATTATTGCTGTACACTATTTTTATAATAGGTGCCATGCATTGAAAAAAAATACTCACACTGCTTTACGCTCAATTTCCAAATGATCGACAGACTCCTTGCAAAACTATACACGTTTATGGCAATTTTCTTCTAACTGTCATAGGAGAAAACTGTTTTAGATAATTAGTGCAATCAACCTGAGCCCTAAAAATAAGCAACAGGTCATCTGTCGGTGTGGAGTACTATGAAGGAGCAGGAAGAGGTAGAAGAGTGAGAATTAGAGGAGGCCGAGAAAGAAGACGTGGTGATGAAGAAGCAAGAAATGTAATACATATAAGCAACACATCCCAGTTAGGAGGTATTTGTAGTTGATCACATTTGTAAAAATTAGCATTGGAAGTGACTACAGATTACAGTAACATCACAAGGGACCTGGCAAACTGTAAACCCAAAATATGTGGCTACAAGTCACAACGATTTTCCTTCAAGAAGCACAGAAAAATGTATAATAACTCTGGCATTTGGATTTGAAAATGGTCTCATTCACTTAAAAGGTTTTAACGGTTCTAAATTCACAGAATGTTGACCGAGTATTATCACTCAAATTGTGTGATCATGAGCGGGGCTCATTGAGTGACCATTTTTTTGGGGATAGCTGGCTAGGAGCTAGCTGGTGACTATCGGCGGCTACACCGTCAGAGCTTAAAGTGAGACCCAACTCCTACGCCACCATCACATGTCTCTTATGCCTCTCACAGAAGGCAATGCTGATGAATGTTAATTACTGTATGAAGTTTTATGATTAAAGATTTAAGTAAATATGTGTACTACCGTAGTCTTTGTCTCAAATATGTAAAGTATAATAACTGTTTGCATATTGTAAACATGCTGGTACCCACGTACACTTAAAACAAAAATTCCTGGGGGGGGGGCGAACCCTCCTCAGGCCTGAGGATTTCGGAAATTCACGGTAACTTTTTATCGGTTCCGTCGGATTACCCAATTGGGAACCACGGTAACTAATTTTGGTTTCTGTAAACATTCATCATGGGAACCCAATTTTCTATTCATAATCAAGAATTGTGATACTGAAAAGTATCATGTTGAAAGGGTAAATGTTTGAAAACTATGCATTAACAATGAACATTACATCAGCAGCTGTGTACTCCAAGTTTATTTTTTTAAATGGATCAAAAACTGGTGTACTCATATGGCATCATGAATACAGCATACCACAAAATCAGAGTATTTTTTTCAATCTCACACTGCAAAGATTAATTTACTGGTAATCATTAATACAGGTAAGTATTGATGTGGCTTAACATCCTCTTCCCAAGACGATGCATGTGTAATCTACGATCAATTTGACGAAATAATTTAACACACGTCATCATTAGTTCTACCAACAGTTAACATTAGCATTACTACACCTTGTGACAAATATTTTATTCATAAAGTTACCATGCTACAACCAGTAAATTATAGAATAACCAATACAGTTTCATCATATTTTTCACAGCGATTAGCCTACAAATCTAATGACCAATTTGCCTCGTAATCGTGCGTCCCGTCGTATCTCGCTCTCGTGTTCTGTGCATACATCACAGGTGAGTTTAGTGACACGCCCTTTTGACGATTCATACGAAAAATCAGACTGGCATTCGCATTTCTTAAATGTCGTAATTAGTAGAACTTTGTATGCTTTTTTTCGCCGCCATCTCAAACTGTCATCCGCGCGATTTCTCAGTTTGTGGACTAAAATAGCAACCCGCATGCGCACATAAAGTTATCTGTTCCACCCTCCCCAAAACTGACAAAAACCAAAATGAAAGTAAATTCGAAGAAACACACTCACACACCACACCACAACCACACATGCAGGCACAGTGAAATCGCGTTGATCACACAGGAGAGATTTGATCGCGTACAGTGAACTCGTGTGCGGTGACTTTTATGGGAAACGATTTTTTGGTACCGTCAAAATGACGCCACGGAAACGACACGCTACCGGTAACGATCGTTACCGTGAAATCCTCAGGCCTGCTCCTTTGCGGGTTTTTCACTGATCGCGGCAGGGGCCCGGTCCCCATTAACCGTGATAAGTAAGGGATCACTGGATATATTTTTAATAAATTCAGACCTAAACAAGCATGCAACTGTGTGGAAATAATGTAGCAAGCGAGAAGATACCAGCATTGGTGTTGTATTATGTTTCATGGTAAATATTTTGTGCATGGTCATAGGTGAGTCAGATAATGCTGGGCCTGATGATCATGTCTTACTCTATTCCACTGCACTTCATCAATGTCACTGAGGTGGTTTACCTGGGTGTGCCATGGTGGAGTGGCCTAGTGGTGAGTGTTTTTTACCCTTTTTGCTCAGATACCTCAGCATTCTGTATTATGGAGTACTTTTGTGATGACAACATTTTTGATTAGTCACCACAACCCAATTCATTTGTGTGTGTGCGTGTGCGTGTGTGTGTGTGTGTGTGTGTGTGTGTGTGTGTGCGTTTGTGTTTGTATGTACGCATGGCCAGTTTATAACGGCTGGAGTGGTTGCTATCATCTTGGACAAACACTGTACCACGAGGACTGTAAGTACTGCATTGTCTGTTAAAAACGCCTTTACTATTGTAATTTCACAACTACCACCTACTGGTAATTTGTTTCCCATAAATAATTTTGTATTACAATTATTATGTTAAAAAAACAACAATTCAAACTGATCTTCACACCTGAATTGGCCAGGGGATGGGGTGGGAATGGGGAGGGGGCAGAGCTCACCCTTTCCATGCCACCTCCGTGAAGTGCTTTGGTAAAATCCAGTCTCATTTTTGCAACAGGATAGTGTTATCATGCTCCCTTGATTGTAATTCTATTATCCTACTATAAGTAGAGATGTAAAGATGATGAGAAGTCAGTGACGAAAGCAGATAAAAAAAGGAATTTTACACAAAAAATAAAATCCTTATCTCACCCCTCGGGTGGTGTCTGTCCCACATTCAGCTTGGGTCCTCCACCGTAAGCCAGGAAGCTTGAGGGTTCTGCGCAGTATCCTTGCTGTTCCCAGCACTGCGCTTTTCTGGACTGAGATGTCTGATGTTGTTCCCGGGATGTGTTGCAACCACTCATCTAGTTTGGGCGTCACTGACCCGAGTGACCTTTACCTTCCAGGCTCTCTCCAGCTCCTCTCTCAGCCCTTGGTATTTCTCGAGTTTCTCGTGTTCCTTCTTTCTGATGTTTCCATCACTTGGGACCGCAACATCCACTACAACGGCTTTCCTCTGCCCGTTATCTATGATCACGAAATCTGGTTGGTTCGCCATTACCATCTTGCCAGTCTATATCTGGAAGTCCCACAGGATCTTTGCTCTGTCATTCTCCACCACCTTTGGAGGTGTCTCCCATTTTGGCCTTGGGTTTCCAGTCCATACTCGGCACAGATGTTTCGGTAGACTATGCCAGCCACCTGGTTATGGCATTCCATGTAGGCTTTCCCTGCCAGCATCTTACACCCTGCAGTTATGTGTTGGATCATCTCAGGTTCCTCTTTGCACAACCTGCACCTTGGGTCTTGTCTGGTGTGGTATATCTAGGCCTCAATGGCTCTGGTGCTCAGGGCCTGCTCCTGAGCAGCCAGGATGAGTGCCTCTGTGCTGTCCTTCAGGCCAGCCCTCTCTAGCCACTGATAGGATTTCTTGAGATCAGCCGCTTCAGTTATGGTCCGATGGTACTTCCTGTGTAGGGGCTTTTCCTCCCATGATGGTCCCTCTTCCAGCATCTCATCCTCTGTTCCCCATTGTCTGATACATTCTCTGATTACTGCTAAAGTTTGTACTGAAATGCCAAATTGTGACGTGTGATAAAGAACGTTGAAATTTTGCAATCCTTTTGTTACCCTGTTTACACTTGAATAATAATTGAACAAACAACCAACAAATAGCTGTTTTTGAGCAGCGTCAGGTTCAACAAAGGCTGAAGTGACAGCCGAAACAGTCAGTTTGTTCTCAGAGTTTTCCTCTTCACCAAAAAAGACCATGGTCTGGAAAAGAAGTACCTTTAAACCTAATATAACAAATAGTTGAGTGATGACAAAACTAGGCATCCGTCAATTGGTTGTGTACGAGTAATAATACGATGAAATGATTACGTCAATGTGTATTGGGTTTCACTGTGGTAACGGCCGTCTCAGGGAAGACATAACTCCAAAGTGCAGGGATGAGATTTTTCCGCTTTTTGGCGGAATTCTGCTTTTTTCCAGTCAAAATTGACCTTTTTTATATTGTTCCAAATCTGTTGAGAAAATTTCAGGGGTGGGGGATTTGGGTGTGATGTTTCTGGGCTGTCGGACTTACTTCTCTTCGGCAGACTTGGGACTCGTAATGTTTACAAATAAAGCTTGCAAGCATCCATTTTGAATACCGTTTTTTCTCACAAAGCGTTAGTTTGTTGTTACTTCGTATGTGGGCTAAAACCAATGTCTTGTTGTGATTGGTCGCTATATCGGCAAATGCAGAATCACAACCAATCCATTATTCGCCTTCCTAAACCCCTTTTCTGCGAATTCTGAATGGTTTTGCACTAGGGATGTAGTGTATTGAAATTACTCGTGTATGTTGTCTGTATTAAACAAATGCCGAATGTTATCGAGACTCGTGATGACGCTAAAGTGCGTCAGATAGATGCGGATCTGAAAAACAAGTTTAGATGGGACTGGTTGGATAGAAAGCTGACGGGGTCCCCAGTAGAAACCAGTAAAGAGGAACCATTGTCTGCGCTTGTGTCGGATTTCGTGAAAAAGCTCGATGTCGCTGGCAAAACTTTGTGTACAGTTGTTGTTGTTGTTGCGTGGCGGCACAGGCTCCCACAGGGGTCGCCCGCTGGCCCCGCCGAGCTACCGTGCAGGATGAAGGAAGGTGTTGGGAGAGGTTAACGGGGACAGCAGGCGGGGGTGACGTTAGGGACGGAGATGAGGGGGTGAGGGGACAGAGGGGTCGGGGTGGGTGAGTCGGAGAGCGAAGTGTGGGAGGGGCGGGCGGGGCTGGGGGGAAGGGAGAAGGTCAGGGTCAGGGAGGTGGCCAGGGAGGGAGGAGGTCTAGCTGCAGTGGTGGCAGGTCCGCAAATGCCGGCAGTCCCGACAGGAACTGCGCGGTCTGGAGGGGGCCGCCCAGAGGTCACCCGCGCCAGATCGGTCGGGTGATCTGGGCAGCAGAAGAGGTGGGCCACCGTGTGTGGGGCGGTGGAGCATTCTGGGCAGAGGTCCGAAACCGCCCAGCCTACGGAGTGGCGGTAGGAGGCCAGGCGGCTGCAGTGACCGGGCGCAGTTGAGACAATGTTGCACGATAGGCCCTCGGCAGCAGAGTCTCTGACGGGTCGACATCGGGAGCAAGGGCCAGGAGGACCCTGTTAGGGGTCCTGACACGGCTATGGTCTTGACCGCAGCTGCCCACAGTCTGCGGCGGGCCTCTGGGTACCCGTTGGCGGTGAGGACACCTCCATAGATGACGGAGGAGGCCGTACTCACTGTGGTCCCAGGACTTGCGTAAGTCCCCATGTACTTGGACTGAAGTGTATGCTTCATGTTCCGAGCACCTGGGGGCCTCGTGACTATCGCGTGGCTAGGGTGCGAGGGTCGGAGTGCACTGGCAAGAAACTGCTTGCTGCACAACTCCAGGTGGATCCTCGTGGGCAGCACCTTAGCCTCGTCCTGCAGGTGTTTGTCTGCCGCTTTCCTGTGGTTACCGGTTATGATCCTAAGGGCCGAGTTCTGGGAACACTAATCTTGTCCAGATGTGATGAGGACAGACTAGGTTGCCAGACTGGCGCGGCGTAGTTGGTAATCGTCCTAATCAAGGCCAGATAGGTCTCACGCACCGTCTCGGCTGGCCAACCCCAGCGGTTGTTGGCTACAGCCCGCGGGATTCGAGGCGGCTGTTTGCGTCGCGATGGCGTTGCGGACGTGCGGCCCGAAGGTGAAGTGGGTGTCCCATGTGACTCCCAAGATGGTCGGGTCTTGTCCAGGGGACAATGTGCTCGCCGACTCTCACCTGAGGATGGTAATGAGATTGGTGAGAGTCTGGAGTGAAGAGAGTCACCGATGATTTGTGTGGAGCGATGGCCAGCTCCTTTCTCTCAGCCCACTCCACGACTTGGGTCATCATCTGGTTGACCTCCGCCTCCGCTTCCACCACACTTGGCGGCGTGGCCATGAAGGTAAAGTCGTCGGCATAGGAGGTCATGTCTGAATCAGGTATAGGGCAGTCCGACACGTAGTGGTTGAAGAGTGCTGGGAGATGACGGATCCTTGTGGCACACCTGCTCGAACCTGACGGAACGATGACCGATGGTGCTGGTAGAGGCAGGCCGCCTTTCTGCCTCGCAGGTATGCCACACTCCAACGTGCCATGTTGGCGCATAAGCGGGAGTGGTGGATCATCTCAAGGAGGTGTCGGTGTGGAGCAGTGTCGAAGGCCTTGGATAAGTGTTTATAAGAGTTTATGCACAATGAATTACATTATTGGGTTTGTTTCCTGAAGTCCATGATCATCTCTACAGTCTTGAGCGTGTTCAGCTCCACCAGGTTGTGTTGGCTGCACCAGAGCACCAGCTGCTCCACTTGTTGGTTCACAGACTCATCGCCGTCTTTGAGGAGGCCGATGACTGTGGTGTTGTCAGCGAACGTTGTTTTTGACGGCTGGGTGCGTTGAGGTGCAGTCGTTCGTGAAGAGGGAGAAGAGCAGCGGAGAGAGGACACATCCTTGGGGGCCCCAGTGCTGATGGTGCGTGTCCTTCCCATCCTGCTCGTCAGGAAGCTGAGGATCCACTGGCAGATCATAGGGGACACACTGAGCTGGAGAAGCTTGGAGGTGAGCAGTTCCGGGATAATGGTGTTGAACAGAGCTGAAGTCCATAAACAGCATCCTTGCGTAAGTCCCTGTGCTCCAGGATGTAGTACAGCCCCATGTTGACTGCCTCGCCCACTAAGGCATAGAAAAAATAGTAGTGTGTTTCCGGTAACATGAAATTTCGGCATAGGGTCGGTAGGTCGGAGAAATGTTTTTATTTTTTTTAATATTTTTGCCACGCCCCCATCATAAATGTAAACAAAATAACCATAAAACATAAAACAAGGAGACATTGAAACCCCGCTCGCGCGAAGGAAAACAAACAAACAAACAAAAACTACGGCAAGCCTGAGGATTTCACGTAACAATAGTTACGGTAGCGTGTTGTTTCCGTGGCGTCATTTTAGGTACGAAACATAGTTTAACCATTAAAGTCACCGCACACGACTTGACTCTGTGATCAACGCGATTTCACTGTGCCTCTGTGTTTGTGGTGTGTGGGTGTGTTTCTTCGAATTTACTTTCGTTTTGAGTGTTGGGGGACGCAACAGATAGGTGCGTATGCGGGTTGCTATTTTAGTCCATAAATTGAGGAATCGCGCGGATGAAAGTTTGAGATGGCGAAAAAAAACTCACAAAGGTCTACTAATTACGTAATTTAAGAAATGGGAATGCCAGTCTGATTTTTCGTATGAATCGTCCGAAGGCGTATCACTAAACTCACCTGGGATGTATGCACAGAACACGAGAGCGAGAGGCGGACGACGCGAGGCACGATTACATGGCAAATTGGTCATTAGATTTGTAGGCTAATCGCTGTGAAAAATATTATGAAAAAGTATTGGTTATTCTATAATTTACTGGTTGTAGCATGGTAACTTTATGAATAAAATATTCGTCACAAGGTGTAGTAATGCTAGACTGCAACACACAAACGCGGTCTAAACTATTTTCGAGATCGCGCGCGCCATGATTCAATGTTGTTGACACACGACGGCAAATGACGCGCATGCTCAACGTGAATATCGCGAGAGTTTGCACCGATGTAAACATCTTTCCTTTTATTATTTATAATTTTGTCTGTGGTTTTATTGTTCTTGTTTTGATTGTAAAGCGTCCTTGAGTGTTTTGAAAGGCGTATAAATGAAATGTACTATTATTATTATTATTACACAAAAATGTAGAAGGTTTGGAAAAATGCCGACCGAACGTTTTTGTTCGAGGTAGAAATTCTCGGTCGGTCGGGTTACCGGAAACACACTACTTTTTTCTCGCCTAACCTGTTTGCCTGGTAGGGAAGCTGCAGGGGTCCAGCAGGGGTCCGTTGATGTTCTCTTTGTGGTCCAGCACAAGGTGTTCAAAGGACGTCAGGCCACAGACGTTAGTGCGATAGGCCAGTAGTCGTTCAGTTCCGTGCGGCCGAAGGTGAAGTGGGTGTCCCATGTGACTCCCAAGATGGTCGGGTCTTGTCCAGGGGACAATGTGCTCGCCGACTCTCACCTGAGGATGGTAATGAGATTGGTGAGAGTCTGGAGTGAAGAGAGTCACCGATGATTTGTGTGGAGCGATGGCCAGCTCCTTTCTCTCAGCCCACTCCACGACTTGGGTCATCATCTGGTTGACCTCCGCCTCCGCTTCCACCACACTTGGCGGCGTGGCCATGAAGGTAAAGTCGTCGGCATAGGAGGTCATGTCTGAATCAGGTATAGGGCAGTCCGACACGTAGTGGTTGAAGAGTGCTGGGAGATGACGGATCCTTGTGGCACACCTGCTCGAACCTGACGGAACGATGACCGATGGTGCTGGTAGAGGCAGGCCGCCTTTCTGCCTCGCAGGTATGCCACACTCCAACGTGCCATGTTGGCGCATAAGCGGGAGTGGTGGATCATCTCAAGGAGGTGTCGGTGTGGAGCAGTGTCGAAGGCCTTGGATATGTCCACCGCCACTGCTACTGTCCTGCCTGGTGGCTTCTTTGTGTTAAAACCGCGGCGATTCTTGAGGCCAGCGGGAGCAGGGCCGAGACGGTGGAGTGTCCCGGTTTGAACCCGTGCTGAGAAGGTCTTGTGCCCAGGGCCTCCAAGATGTGCGGGAGGACCAAGCGCTCCAGAATCTTGACTGCGGGGCAGAGAAGGGATATCGGGCGGTAGGAGCGCCCCTCAGCACGTGGTTTCCCCGCTTTTAGGATGGTGATGATGATCGAATTCTTCCATATGGCAGGGATGTTGATGGTACCGACTGATAGGTTGAAGAGCTCAGCCAGGAAGTAGATACCATTGTCTCCGAGGTGTTTGAGGTGCAGTGGGGTGAGACCATCAGGACCTGGAGCCGTGGATGATCCGGACTTCCTTATTGCCTCCTTAACGTTGTTGTGGTTGAAGGGGCGATATTGGGGATCCACTTGTTGGTGTTTGCGGATCTTTCTCATCAGCTTTCGCATTGCACGATCTTGGCGGTGGGCGACAGTGGTGGTGAATTGCCGAGCGAAAGCATCTGCGATTTTCTTCGGGGTGTTGGCGATCTTTCCACGAAGTCTATCGAGATATTGGGTGGTTGTTGGGACCTCTTGCCAGACAGCTTACGCAGTGACCAGTAGCGGCTGGGGTTTGTGGACCTGTCACTCTGATTCAGCAGAGCTTGCCACTGGTCTAGCGTCTCCTGTCGTATGCAGCGCTGGATCTGGATGTCCAATTGCTGTATGGCGGGGTCCCGGTGGTCTGTCCTGCGGCGCTGGTCTCGTTCCTCGATGAGGGCCTAGCTGCATCGGGAAGAGGGCCGCTGTAATCCTTCCTATATCCTGCGGGGATGTGATGCTTCGACGCTGTGGACACAATGTGTCGGAACGTCTTTTCCCCTTTGGCGCAGGAGAGTGGGGCTGTTGCTTGCGCAAACAGGTCCTCCGACTCCCGCGTGAAACCTTCCCAGTCTGCCCTCCGGAAGTTCGTATAGGAACGAGCTTTCCTCGGGGCCGCCACTCGACCGAGAAGTTCCAGCGTTATAGGAAGGTGGTCCGACCTAAGGGTTGTATAGGTGGACCATGTCATGTCCAGGAGGAGATGCCCACTGATGATGGAAACATCAGGGGCGAGGCGGATCCGGCGCTCGGAGCCGGGTGGGGAGTCCTCATTGAGGATCCCGCGCGTGGAGCTGTTGACCGCAGCATCCAGGGACTCTCCTCGCGGCCGCCCGTCATCTCCTGTTCTGGAGAACCAGGAGGGGTGGTGGGCGTTGAAATCGCCCAGCAGCAACTGGTCGCCCGGTCCTCCAGGAGTTTGTCAAAGTCGGGGCGTAGCCCGTGGGCAGCTTCGAGTGTGGGGGGATGTAGACGTTGATGAACGTGAGTTTCTGTCCCCCAAGTCCACTGAGACGCCCAGGGTCTCCGCTGTGTCGTCGTCAGGTAGCAGATCGTCGTCGAGCTCCTGGAAGGTGAGCTTATGGGAGATCAGCGTCATGAGGCCGCCCCATGCGCCCACCCGGTCGATCTCGACGGACGATTGCGTGGTTGTTGATGATGAACTCCGGGAGAATGCGGAGTTCGTCGTGAGTTTCGTCTCTTGCAGGCAGGCGACCAAGATCTCATGGTCTTTAAGGAAGTCCGCCAGCTCAAACCGCGTGGTTGTGATGCCATCACAGTTGAACTGGAGGAACTTGCCCCCTCCTGGGCAAGTCCTGCTGCGGCGGTGGCTGTGGGTGGTGTGGTGCTCAAGTCGGGTCCGATCCTGGCAGCGAGGGTCGCGGGTAACTCCACCGTAGATGGCCAGCTCGCTCGAGGAGGGCGCCAGCGGCGAGAGAGTCCCCTCTAGGTCCGCCCGATTCAGCTTGACGAGAGCTGAGGGCGGGAGAAGTGGGGGACGAGCAGGCAGGGCAGCTCCATGGGGCCAGTCGGTAAAAATCCGCCGCTCTGGATGCCTGAGCAGCGCCTATGGCACCAGAGCTCGCAGACAGTACACCTGAGCGACACGAAGCCTGCCCCTACATGCCGACCACACACGGCGCAAGGGTCACGGATCGGTGGGCGGGGTTTGGCTCAATACCCCCAGCAGTAGTAGAGTCCTTGAGTGGCTCCGGAGGCCCTCTGTGAGCCTCAGGAGCCTCCGTGTGTCGGTGGGAGTCCGGGCTATGGTAGACCGTGGGGCTGTGTGTCCCACAGGAGGTCGGAGGAGAGGGTGGCGGTGGTCGGGCTGATGCCTAGCTGGGTGGGCGAAGCTTCGCCCAGCAGGTGATAGAGGATGGTTGGGGACCGGGCCGGTAGGGAGGCAGGTCGATGCCGGTCACATCACCTGCGGGCGTATGATGTTGGGCGGGAGTGGCTGATGGCGGCGGGGTTGGGCAGGGAGGGCTCTGAGGTAAGGTGCGGATGGCGGGAAGGCAGGGGGTGGGAGGCGGTAGCCGTCGACGGTAGTAGCCGAGGTTCCCCGAGGAGGTGGCCGTCGGTGAAGTGATGTCCATTTGGTCCGTCCGGTCCTTGGTCCATCTGGTCCTTGGTCCGGCGGAGTCCAACCACCGCGTAGAGGCGGACATCGTTGGTGTACAGTGTGTGACGATGTCATCACTAGACACTCTCATCCCTGAAAGTGTCCCGCGACACAAATGAGTTTGACACGCCTGTTTGAGAGGGTTCTTTCCATATGTGCCTTATGAGCCAGTACTCTAATGTGGCCATGCTTGCAAAGGCCCTCTATATCTGCTGGAAGTTGTAGTTTGGATCTGAGCAGCGACCGCTGTCAGGTCCCTATTATTTAGTAAAAATTACTCCTGTTGTTGTTTTATAAGTGTTTATAAGAGTTTATGCACAATGAATTACATTATTGGGTTTGTTTCCTGAAGTCCATGATCATCTCTACAGTCTTGAGCGTGTTCAGCTCCACCAAGTTGTGTTGGCTGCACCAGAGCACCAGCTGCTCCACTTGTTGGTTCACAGACTCATCGCCGTCTTTGAGGAGGCCGATGACTGTGGTGTTGTCAGCGAACGTTGTTTTTGACGGCTGGGTGCGTTGAGGTGCAGTCGTTCGTGAAGAGGGAGAAGAGCAGCGGAGAGAGGACACATCCTTGGGGGCCCCAGTGCTGATGGTGCGTGTCCTTCCCATCCTGCTCGTCAGGAAGCTGAGGATCCACTGGAAGATCATAGGGGACACACTGAGCTGGAGAAGCTTGGAGGTGAGCAGTTCCGGGATAATGGTGTTGAACAGAGCTGAAGTCCATAAACAGCATCCTTGCGTAGGTCCCTGTGCTCCAGGATGTAGTACAGCCCCATGTTGACTGCCTCGCCCACTAACCTGTTTGCCTGGTAGGGAAGCTGCAGGGGGTCCAGCAGGGGTCCGTTGATGTTCTCTTTGTGGTCCAGCACAAGGTGTTCAAAGGACGTCAGGCCACAGACATTAGTGCGATAGGCCAGTAGTCGTTCAGTTCCGATATTGCTGGTTTCCTGGGGACTGGGATGATGGTTGACTGAAGCAGATGGGACCTCACACAGCTCCAGGGTTGTTGGAGATCTGTGTGAAGACTGGAGCCAGCTGGTCAGCGCAGATTTTCAGGCGGGAGGGGAACACCTTGTTGGGCCCCGCAGCCTTCTTGATCTTCTGCTGCTTGAAAAGCCATCTCCCATCCTGTTTGCGGCTCTTCAGGGCAGGGGATGAGCGCGGGGGTGTGAATAGGGTAGTTTCTGGTGGGGCTGGGCAAGTTATGAGAAATGGGGGTGTCCTTTTCAAATCTGCAGAAAAAACATCTTTAGATCATCAGATGGTCCCTTTTTTTACCCTTGTCCTGGATTTTTAATCCAATTGACTTCAGACTTGGGCACCCTCATGTCCACACCTGGGAGGTCATCATGGAATAAAGGTTTTCAGAATACTCTTGAACAGGGTCGGAGCATCCCGGACATCCCGTACCTCCCCTGTACATGACTCCCCCAAAAATCCCAAACTTTATGTATACATTAAAAGTTGTGGCATTATGTTAAATATATATATATATATATATATATATATATATATATATATATATATATATATATATATATATATATATATATATATATATATATATATATATATATATATATATATATATATATATATATATATATACATATATATATACATATATATATATATATATATATATATATATATATATATATATATATATATATATATATATATATATATATTTAACATAATGGACATCACTTCACCGAGCCACCTCCTCGGGGAACCTCGGCTACTACAGTCGACTGACTACCGTCTCCCATATATATATATATATATATATATATATATATAGTCATTGAAATTTCAAATAAAATAAAAATAAAATAAAAACTCATATTTTCTTCTTCTTTTTCAGTATCAGGCATCCTTGGTGGTGAATGTTGTTTCCACAGTGGTGTCAGTTATTGCTGTGATTGTATATTCTGTGGATCTGGACAAACATCCAGAGGCATCATGTGTCAAGAAATTGGATGGAAGCTGTAACGTAAACTTCTACGCCACGGTGTGTATTACTTACTGTGTATGCTTTCTCTCAACTCACCAACCTCCACTTACCAGGAGTCTAGTTCTAATGGTATAGTTATAATATGATTGCAGCCCTACGAGAGCAAATGCTATTGCAAAATGTAAGCCGATCTTAAGGCCTGATAACTGCAGAGGGTCATGTCAGGATGGGCATCAGGCTTAAAACTATGCCAAACAAATATGAAAGATCAACTAAAGAATTCCGTTCCACATCCGTCACGGCCGAGGTTAGCGCCTTTAATTTATGGGCAGTGGTCAAGATTTAGCAACTGTGAATCAAAGAACGAGAGCTGGAAAGTGGGTTGATCATCAAAAAGAGAAGAGGAAAACAGAGTTTAGACCTGAAAATGGGGCCTTTGAATGTTTGGACAATATCAGAAAAGGTTGGAGAGTTGATTGGAATGGTGATTTAGGAGAATGGTAGCTATATTGAGGGAGGCAAAAGAAAAGATGGGAAGATAACATCATAGAATGGACTCACTTGAAACTCAATGAGGCAATGAGAGCTGCAGAAGACAGAGAAGGATGGAGAGAGCTGGTCAGCAGATCGTCTGTGGTGCCCCAACGACCCTCTGGGGTTACGGGATAGACTAGACTAGACTAGCTATATTGTGTCTCCAGGAGGCCAGGTTGAGATGCAGGAAGGCAAAAAGCTTAGGGACAGAGTTCAAATTGTTTTACCACGGTGTTGATCGGAAAATATATGGAGTACGGCTTATTTTAAGGTAAGAATGAGTTAAGAATGTCCTGGAGGTCAATAGAGTGTTGCATCGAGTGAAGATGCTGAAACTTGAACTCGAGGGTGTTATTTTCATTTAATTAGAGGTCCCACAGGTAGAACAACTACAACTGAAAGAGAAACTCTGGAAGGAACTGGCCAACATCGTTCTGGGCATCCCGAGCAGGGAGAGAGTCTGTATTGGTTCAAATTGTAATGGAAATGTTGGTGAAGGAAACGGGGCGATGAATAAGTGACAGGTAAATTTGGTATCTGGGAAACTAGCAGATGGTGGTGAACTCTGCCTCAAGTATGGACATGGATTTACCAAACACTTACTTCTGGCAGACTCTGAAACATATTGTCCCCTACAGGATCAGATGTAGGAGGATGCGGGTAGATTACATCTTGTGCCGATGATGTAATGTGTAGTTTACGAAGTTAAACGCAGTGGTAAAGGACCAGTGATGGAGGGAGAGTCCATCAATAAGACAAACCTCAGAATCAGAAGGAGCTAGGTATATTTTGCCATGGAACAATGGACCAGTTTTACACCACCAGCGGGGTCGTCAAGATTGCATGGGAGTTCAGCTGAGGAGACCCGTTCAACAGTGTCCCCTGGGGGATCTTGTGAGGACTGCTCCAGAAGTATGAAGCCCTTTGATAGGCTGTTCTGTGCAACCGTTGTTAAGAGTTTGGTCTACATTGCCAGCAGTGAGTCAGAATCATTAGAAGTAAAGTATTGGAGTCTGTCAAGGCTGCTTTTGGTCATCTTTTTTTTTTTTTTGTTCATGACTTTTATGGACAGAATTTCTAGGCGCAGCCGAGGTGTTGAAGGGGTCCGACAAAACAGCGTTTCATGTACAATTCACCGAGGGTACTGGCAAAGAATGAGAATGTGGAGGGCAGAGAGAAGCATTTTAAACGTGACACGTGAGCTACGATAGTGAACACGCTGCAAAAGTGCGTCCCATGCCTCCGCATCAGGTCTTCATGAAGGTAGGTAGGCATGCGTTGGTAAGTGCATGCGGTAACGGGAGCCAGTGGAGCTGTTGGAGGATAGGGATGATGTGATGGAAGGAGGCGGTTCTAGTGATGATACAGGCTGAAGAATTCTGGACCAGTTGAAGTTTATGAAGGAATTTGTGGTGGGCACCGAAAAGAAGTGAATTGCAATAGTCAATACGGGAGGTGACGAGACTGTGGACAAGGATAGCAGTGATGTGAGGGGTGAGAAAGGGACGGAGAAGGCCGATATTGCGTAGGTGGAAATATGCAGACCGGGTTATGTTATTAATGTGGGAGTGGAAAGATAGTGAGCTATCGAAGATATCACCCAGGCTCTTGACCTGCAGGGAGGGGGACACAGTGGAGTTATCAATAGTGAAAGAGAAACTGTTGGTTTTGTGTAGGATGGATTTGGTACTGATGAGGAGGACTTCCGTTTTGTCACTGTTAAGTTTGAGGAAGTTATGTGTGAACCAAGATTTAATTTCTGAAAGGCAGTGTGAGAGGGAGGAGGGTGGGAGGGAGGCGTCGGGTTTGCTGGAGAGGTAGAGCTGGGTGTCATCCGCGAAGAAGTCAAAGTGTATACCAAAATTATGAAAAATATTGCCAAGGGGGAGAAGGTAGATAATGAAGAGATGGGGTCCCAGGACAGAGCCCTGGGGCACACCAGAAAAGACGGGGAGGGACTGTGAAGTGAAGGAATTGAGTTGGATGAACTGAGAACGCCCAGAGAGATAGGAGTGAAACCAGTGTAGGGGGGTGTCCTAGTATTTCCAGTATTAGAGCAGATGAGTCCTTAGTAGTATTGTGATTTGGCTTGAGAGATGGAGTCCTTGTAATGGGAAAGTTGAGCTGTGTAGATGTCCTTGTGAACAGTGAGACCAGTTTTTCGGTGGAGTGTTTCAAATTGCCGAGTTGGATTTAATAGAGCGGAGATGAGGGGTGAACCATGGGGCAGATCAAGTGAAAAAGACAGAGCGGGACTTGACAGGAGCGAGCGTATTGAGAATGTTGGTGAGGTCCGTGTTATATTGGGAAACAAAAATTTCAGGAGAGGAATCTGTGTCCGGAGTCAGGGTGGCGATCCTTGCAGCGAGAGAGTCAATGTTGATGTCTTTGATATTACGGTAAGAGATGATGCGGGGTGATTTGAGATGATGTGGCTCAGGCATGTGATTAGGATAACTCCTGGAGGCTTCTCAGGCGAGATTTTCCGAGCGCATCCCACCGGCAGCAGTTCCCAGGACAGGTTCGAGAGGTTGTCTCGGAATGTCTTTGCAAGACAAAAAGTGATTTTGGGGAAAGGGAAGTCTGAGGCTCCCTGATTAAACTGATACCCCGCGATCCTGAACCCAGAAAAGGCTGAGAAGATGGATATATGAGATGTTTTTTTGATTTGCCGATGAGTTCGATTCAAAACAAAACACAAAATTCCACCTGCTTATTCAAACAGTACATTTGACAATAAAATGTATCCAATCCAATCCAAAAAACACAGGACTATCTTTCAAACTAACATTGCAGATTGATTCAGTTTACTGGTTGTTTCTGTAACCTGATAGAGATACTGTTTCTATGGAGGACGACAGAAATGAGAGAAGATTAACTTTTGAAAATCTGAAATTTTGACGATTTTAACAATTATAAATGATAAGCAATTATTCGGTTGTCAAAATAGGTATCAATCAATTGATTTTAATAATTGATTTCATGTTATTACTTGTCCCGGCTCAAAAATAAATGTGGTTGCTGTCTTACCCAAAATTATTTAAGCGCTAGATTTATTTTCTTTAGCTGGGAAATATGTCTCTCCTACTAACATTTCCAATTGGATCTCTTATGTCGTAAAACCAACTTCTGTTGTCTGCACCAATTTTAGACCTGTTGCAAACATTGTGCATGATCTGTTAGCCTGAGTGAACACTCAATTAGTTCTCACTAATTTTGGATTAGTAAAAGATGAGTAGTATGGAGTATAGTAGCAACATGCCCATCACGCAATCTGTACACACAACTGAATACACAAAATAGCACGTGCTATTTTTGGTCTTAGTTAATGTCCTTCATTTGATGCAGTGTGACGAATAAGTGTCTTGGTACAATTACAGTATATGACTGTATTATATGAATGTTTCTTTTTGAACAGCGCCTGACCAGAGGGTTGAAATTCTCCCTCCTGCTCTTCACCATGGCGCAGACTGCAGGCTCTGCCACTCTCTGCTTCTATCTGTACAGAATGAAGTATTCCTTTGGATTGTACAGTGTAAGACAAGGTCTTCATTGTAGATATATGGGTTCAAGCTTAAAGATAGATTAATAAACATGAATTGTGCTGTAAGGTATATGGACAAATGACAGCTTTACATTTGGCCCTTGGTTTTCTTTTAAATCTAAGGTCAGGTACACACATAAAGACAAGATTCTAAGGTGTGTTTAGGGTGGATTTGTCCTTTCCTGATAATAGGGTCTCAAACTGGTCAGGACCAACAATCTTATATATTAAACTTGTCTCATTGTTATGACCAAACCTCTTCATGTGTGTGGGGAGACAACGACTCTCAAGTTATCGGACTCTGCGGGGACCACTGCTTTACTGGAACTGATGTCTTGCAAGCGAATAAACACTTATGCACAAATTATAAATAGATAACAGAGAGTATGTCTGAAAAATAAAGATAAGGGCAAATAGGTACTGACTCCAACATTCAATATGTTTCGAAAATACCATTTGGGATATAATGTCCAGTGGCTGTGGTTGCTAAAAGAAAGACAATACAGCTTTATTTATATAGAACCTTCACAACCGCTGCTATTATAACATACCATTATAATGTGCTATTACTGAATAAGAAACAACACTCTATTCTGGACTGTTCATACTACTACCCTCTGTTTATCTGTTTGCAGTCTTTTACCGAAGCTGCTTCATCGATTCCCAGAAGACCCACCTGACCAGTACTCCATCTCAAGATGTAGTGGATTGCTTGATGAACAAGTGTCACTATATACAATCCAAATAAGTGGCATGTAATTGAAAATACAAACCACTAAATACTCACATATAACCATAAATGATGCATTAGCAGCAACATCAACTGTTCCTCACTAATTTCACCTGACAATTGTGATCACCAGTGCGCCACTTTTTTGAAAACAAATATATATATATTTTTTCTTCTTCTGGATTTTCTCTCACTTACCCATTTCCTGTGGCACCTGTGAATAATTCGTGCAAAAGGGTCAACTGCATAGCGTCAGGCACCCCCTGTGCCTGATGATATTTCATGATTTGCATCATGTTTCATGAAGAAATTACATGTCTGCATACATATTTTTCCCTACATGTGCTTTCCATTAAAAAAACAAACACGTCTGCAGAGTTGCTTTATTTGATTCTTTTACAAATAATGTCTTTTACACTTGGTCACTCAAGCTGTCCTCACTGTTTATGCCACTGCAAAGAGCCTCTATATGTTCTTACACGAGAGGGATCTTGTGGGGTGAAGCGCCAGGATGAAGAAGCCATCACCCAATAACAGACAACAAAATACATAATAACAATATAAACTTTTATCCTAGTTGGTTAAAGTTTAGTCTTGAAGTTCACTGCTGATTTAGTTTTATTATTGAATAAAGTTCCATCCATCAATCTATGCATTTGCTTCATCTTATCCAGGGTCAGGTGCAACAGTTTTAGCAGGGAAGCCCAGACTTCCCTATCCCCAGCTACTTGATCCATCTCTTCTGGCTGGATCGATCCAGTCGTTCCTCGGCCAACCTGAAGACGTGTCCTGGGTCATCCTGAGGGCCTTCTCTAGGTGTGACATGCCCAGAACATGTCACAAGGGAGGATTACAAGAGGCATCCGACTCAGAGGGCCATTGTTTCTCAATACAGAGAGGTCCAAGGTACAATGATGTATTTGTCTGCTCTTGTAACGTGACTGAGTGATTGTCCACTTCTCCAGCAAGAACTGGGTCATTGCTTGCTTTGAGCGAATGTTTTAAAACTGGATGCATGAAAGATTAAAAGAAACACACTCCATGCTAATTGTAGCCATTTGCTGATAAAACTGCGATATCAAGCAAAACCATCGAACGAGAGCAATACAGTAAACATTCTCTAGTACGGACTCATGTTTGCACTGTCCAGTCTGTCCTTATAAGATGGTTTCCTTATTTGGGAAATGAGCATGGTACATGTCCTTTATGAACCTGCAAATATAGTATACAGTACAGGTGTAAAGTATTTTAAAAAAACAACACGTACAGTATTTTAATGTTGATTTTTTTTTCCGTCTTAAAAAATTAGTCTATTTTGGGTTGTTTTGTTGCTTTTTTTTCTTCGTTGCGATGCCATGATCTACAGGACGTAAGTGAATAAAGTTAAAATTGTTCGGAATTACAGTAAAACGCACGCCAATAAAAAGTCACTTACACGTCGTTGTTTCGGATCCGGTGATAGAGAACGGCAAAGCGAACAGTTTCTTCCGTTGCATTGGGTGGGCGCTGCGTGTATTTAAGATCCCGCGGCCTTCCGTCTCCATCCGGGTTACGGATAGTGGAATTTCCGCTGAAATAAGTTCCGGTAAAATGTAATATCGTAGTCAAACTGTTATGCGTAGGTTTTTATTCCGGGTGAAGGGAAATTATTTTCATAGAATTCCGGAGATGGGAATATTTACTGTATTACTTTCATATGTGGCACTTTCATATAGTGGATGAAAGTGAAAATAAATCACGCCATGACAATTCTAAAAGTACGTGAATGACAGATATATGATGGAACACTGGTGATCTGCTAAACTATAGGAACAGATTAGTAAACGATGGGAACCGATTACTAAACTGGGGGTACAACAAGTGTATATTTTTTTATTTATTTTTTGGTCAATCACTTTATAGTCTTGCCATGAGTTCACCAAGCTGCAAGTAACTCTTCGCAGTGCCATGGCCGTACAGAGGAACGAGCAGAAATCATAACAGCTTTTTAATATTCTGCCACTTGTTGAAATTTCGGTCATTCACTTGCCGCTGCAGTACACAAAGCTTGCTCTAGGGGCCTATCGGAAAGCATTGAATTTCACATTATTCTGTCATTTGTTCATTTGTTTGTCAATCGTAGTGTATATTCGTGGCATCCGTGGACCAATCACACACCTGTACAATATACACTGGCAATTTTCGGACAATCCCGATAGAGGAGGTTCCTGGGATAGAGCTCACGTGACTGATCCAGCGGGCATTTGTCAAGTTGATGGCGGGATCGCAGCAGTGGCAATTTGGAGTGTTCAATCAGCCTGCCATGCATGTTTTTGGAATGTGGGAGAAAACCTACGCAGGCAAACAGGCAAACATGAAAACTCCACACAAGGAGGCCGGAGCTGGAATTGAACCCTGCACTGTGAGATCGACACGCTAAGCACTGGTCCACACACACACACACACACACACACACACACACACACACACACACACACACACACACACACACACACACACACACACACACACACACACCCTACGGACTTCTGTCAAATGGAAATTCCCTCACCCAGGAATAAAAACCTATACACTAAAAATTTGACTACGATATTGCATTAACAATCGATTCACAACAACGGAGGTTCCAGTACCCGGAAGCCATACGGCTGCATTTGGCCCGCGGGTCGAATGTTTGGGACCACTGATCTAGACTATTTATCTGTTAACAAATGACAACAAATATTCTGGTTGCAAACTCCTTGTCTTTTTGTTTTATTGGAGTGGTCTTGGAACAGGCGTTCTACAAAAAATAAATGACCAGTTGCTCACGCAAGAATTTGCAGTCCTTAATATTGAAAAGTTTTATTATTTATGATCATTCGTCACAAACTATTTTTCGAGCAGATCGTGGAGACTCACTTTCAACAAACCCCATCTTCAAAGAATTGCTCTGGACAGTTCAGAGACATTCAGGCCATTACTAACTTTGATCTTGAAGGAAGGCGATGGCGCAAAATTGGCCCGATTTTCAGTAGGAGCATATCCTGCTTATGAGACAAGATCGGAGTGCACCCAAGATGGTTTCTCTTCTTGGAACAATGTAGGACTCAAGTCATGGTTTTCAAAACGGAGGGTGCATTAAGCAGCATGAGTGATAAAAAAAGGTTTTATGGGATACCCAGTGTAAACACAGTACCGTAAAGCAGAGTGACAAAAAAGAACATTACAGGCTGGCATGTTTTCTTTGCTAGTAACATTTCTATTACCCAAAGTCAATTTATGATTAGTGGTGGGATGGGGGCCGGAGGTTGCCTTATTCTGACAAGTGAATGGCTCAGATCTAAAACGACCCACCATCAGCCCAGTTAAAGTATGCATGAATGCATATCATAATTGGTGCATATCCATTTTCTTCAGCGTAGTCCAAACGGTTTCATTTGTATGAGTTGAGCAGTCTCTATACAGCCACGATGTTGTTCATTTCCCACCTTTGAGTAGTTTTACTGGGGTCACAGTCTGATATGAACACTTTGTGGAGGAGGTCTGAGCGATCTAAACATTTTCCTGAAAAAGAAAAGCGAAAGCAGTTGCAAAACCAGTCACTACTTTAATGCATGGGAAAATAAAGAAATCACAGAGATACCGATAATAGGCTAGGCTTTTCATGATTGAAAAGACAATGATTTAATAATAATAATAATAATAATACATGTATGTACGCATAGATATACATAGCATAGTAGTCTGAAAATATCAGAATATTTAGAAGTATATTAACGTTGTAAGTGTAAATATCCATTACCCATATGAATGAGGCAACGTCACTTCTGCAATATTTATTTTTTCCTTCTTGAAGGAAGAACAGAAACATGCGATGTTTAGGAGTTTTCTAGCAGAATCGACCAGGAAAAAAGTTTCAAATGAACAGTAGCATGTTACAGCATGGAACACGGCACAGCGATTACATAAACCATTCAAAAATGTCCAATATGAAAGCGTACCGGGTAGGTCACTTTTTTTTCAGGAAATCATATGCCATTGCTAATTGCATTTTTAATCTTCATACACACCGCCTAATAGTAGAATAAAGGAAAATTATTTTTGAATCGCGTATCACTTTAACACTGGTAAATAATTTGTAAAACTTTAGAGATGCACTATGGCTTTCAGAGAGATATTTATTGGACTGATATTGGAGAAAAAATGGCTTTTATCTGTCAGATATCACCAAAAATTAGACCAATATTAGAAGCCGCCTAAAATACTTTAACATTGGTGTGGTTACTGTTACTTTCGGTCGCCGGGAGCCAAGCCTCTGCTGCATGAAGGCGTCCATATGCAGCTGCCATTTATTTATTTATTTTTACCTTTTATTCCAAGCCAGCGCTATGTTGCAGACATTCTACAGCATGGGTGCCCAACCAGTCGACCGCGATCTGATCCTGAGTCGACCGTGAGGTGTGTTGGGAAAAAAAACACTGCACTGATGACATCATTGAGCGACGTTTAGGCCAGCCAATAGCTACTTTCCTTACTGATGAGTTGGAAACGCTGCTGGAAATTGACAGCTGTTAACAGTAGCGAGCAGCTAGAGATTACAGCGGTTTTCACCCCGAAACGTCAACATGGCTGAGAGCAGGGGTGGCCAACCCGCGGCTCTTTGAAAATCCCTTGGTTGTGGCAATGCCATTCAAACAACGGCGCTAAATACACAGAACGTACTACGTCACCCTATGACACAGAGGGCAAACAATCAGATGATTGGATTATGCCAAGCATAACAAGCCATTCAAAGACGGCGCTATTGTGACGGAAGCCTTTCTCGATGCAGCGGATAGCCTTTTTGATCACTTTAAAAATAAAAGGAACAACTCATGAAGGATATTGATGCATGTGAGTGCTTTTCCCTCCAATTTGACAAGACGACTGATATGATGGATGTGGCACAATTGTGTGTTTTCATCAGAATGTTTTTTCAAGACATGAGCACCAATGAAGAGCGACTCACCATTTTGCCATTAAAAGTACACACTAGGGGTGAGGATATTTTTAATGCTTTCATGGGATTTGTTAGCGGGACAAAACAGTGGCTTTTCGATTTATCTTTCCTGATCTCACTGGCCAGCTCAATGAATTTAATTTAGAGCTGCGAGGTAAGGGTAAAAATGTAGTCAACATGATTTCAGTGAGCACATTTAAAAGCAAGCTAAAGCTGATGTCCAAACGGATGCGGCTTGTGCAATTTCCCTCACATGCAAGCAGAACTACAACGTCATGGGAAAGGTGTGATACAGCTTGACAGTGCACGTTATGAGGAGCATGTTCAGAGCATCCCGTCAGAGTTTGAGAGGCGTTTTACTGATTTTGCATCCATCGAGCCTACAGCCAGCTATATGTGTTATCCATATGGTGCAAATATTGACGTTGGTGACATTGCTGCCAAAGTCAAATCACTTTTCGACTTTGAAAGCCCCACTCTTGAGGATGAGATTCTGAGATTGCAAAATGACATTGGGATCAAAGTCTAGATATTTACCTGTTGGCACATGAGTGAAGCGATGAAGATCCTGAAAGCAGAATGAAAAAAGACACAGATCAAAACAGTGGCGCATTCACTCAACAGATGTTTTGTCATCAAATATTGATTAGAAGAAAACAACATGGCCAACGTTAAACCCTTTAAACATTATCCATATTTAATTTGGTCTTTAACCGTAAGAGTTGAACAGAGAAATACCTGTATTTATACTGTAATCGTCAAGACTGAGACTAATGATAACAAAAATTCAACTAGGGCAGGAATCTCAAACATAAATTACCGTCACAAATTACTGTAAATTCCGGGCTACAGACCGCACCTGATTAAGAGCTGCTCAGATTTATGCTCAGACTGGTACCTGCTAGGGGCGTGCCTTTAGCGTCCACTTACATGCCCACCCTTCACTCATTGGCGGACTTCTTCGCCGCATGCCTGTCCTCACTTACATCCGCCTTTTCTCTATATAAACAGCGTGTCGGCTCTCAGTCAGGCTTCTAACAACAAGGCATTCACAATGATTTTTTTTCCCATGGCAGCATATCCTGTACCACCATCATGTGTAAAGTGATATAATATCTGTGTGTGTGTGTGGTGGGGGGGGGGACAACGCTTGGGAAGCACAGGGTCACTGTAAGAGTCCCATGCTGACAAAAAATAAATACATTTTAAAGTAGTGTTGAGTGGAGACATGCACGTCTACATTCTGACTACTGCCATGGTACCCTTGAGCTAGGCATCGAAGACCTCACCAACTCAACTCAGGTGGTCATCACTTGCAATTTTTGGGTACAATAACAGATACATTGGTTGAATAAAAACAATATGAAATGGTTAAGTTCTATTATTTTCCATTAAAAATACATTTTAATGACAACGATGACATATTTATACGTTATGTAGTGGGGAAATTAATGTGTTGGTTTCACCTTGAAATACTTCCATTCAGAGTGCTGGTTCTGGCCACAATGTGTGATGATGACAGCTGACTTATCATTTCCTCTGGTCAGACACTGGTCATACTGCATCAGCTGGTTGGCTTCATTGATACGGAACAGCTATATACAAAAGACATAGATAATCATGGGTAAATTAATGCAAGACCTATAAAAGAGTTTCTTGGAGCCATATGTAAAACAACTCAAGAATTCAGATCATTTGAATATACTTTAAAATCAGGCAAATGTACCAGAATACTTTTTTTAGTTTATTCTTTAATAGCAGGTGGCACTAGAAAGCCATTTTATTTTTGTTTATGACAACTTTAAAAAAAATCGAATATTCCACCAGCTCCGATGAGTGTGCAAAATATGGTAAGTTTTCGTGCGTGTTTAAGTCCCCAAAAATATGATTCATTCGGTGAGAAAAAAAGTATATATTAATTTCTAAAAAATAAAAACAATCGAGACATCACAGCAGTCACAGTCATACTACATAATAATAATAATAATAATAACAATACATTTTATTTGTGGGTGCCTTTCTAAAAACTCAAGGAAAAAACTACTACTACTACTAATAATAATAATAGTAATAATAATAATAATAATGAGAAGAAGAGGAAGAAGAAGAATTATTCTTTTTATTATAAGATGGTGCAGCGGTACACTCGTCGGACTTGTGTGCGAGAAGCGATTGTTTCCCACTCAGTGATGGTGTGCATGTTGGTTGTGGTAGTTTGTCTGTATGTGTGCCCTGGCGACCAGTTCAGGGTGTAATCTGCTTCCGCCTGAAGTCAGCTGGAATAGGCTCCAGCAACTTCCTGCAACCTTGTTCAGGATAAGCGGTGTTGAAAATGGGTGGATGGATGGACGGATGGAAAATAAAAATAATAATCATAATATTAATAATAAGAATTTCTATAAAAACATTAGTGGCCTCACAGCAATTGTTTCTGGGTACTAAAAAAAAGAAGAAAATATATATTTTTTAAAATCAGTCAATTTTTTAAAAGTTTTGATGGAGTAAAAAAAAAACAAACAAATGGAAGCACTCATTTCTGAGGAAAAAAAATATGGGATTTGGATTGTAACTTTCAGTTCCGGGAGGGGGAGAGAAGGAAAAAAAAAAGCGGCACCGGATTTAATCTCTTTTTATTCTGATGCCTTTGGGACGCGCTGCTTGCTAAGAAAAATGAATCTGATTTTGATGGTCTAAATATTTGTGAAAATGTGAAAATTTGCACACAAGAGGCCCAGCAAAAATATCAATATTGTATTGTATTATTGAACTCCTGCTACAGATTTTAAGTGGCCACAGATGCGGGTCTTAACACGCATAAAAACAGTAACCTTTTCACACAAATCAGGACTATTAAAAAAATAAAATAAATAAAAATACATTCACATTAGACGTTTATTGTGCCATTAAAAAATGATTTCAATGTACTGTTACTGCAATTTGGCCATTACAGTGAGGGCCTGTTATAGCTGTCTGCAGGTACAGTCATACCTCGGTTTTCGACCATAATCCGTTCCAGAAGGCTGTTCGAAAACCAATTTGTTCTATAACCGAAACCACGCTCTTTAAAAAAAATTAATAAATAAAATCTTTATTGAATACGTCTGCTCCAGTGTTGTGTCCAAGGACTGGCAACCCGAGGCCAAGGCCAAGGCCAAGGACTTGACTCCCAAGGCCAAGGTCTTGGACTCTGCTCACAATGGAACGCTACAATCTGCTCACAATGGAACGTTACACGAGGAAGCGTCACTACCTTGTTTACCCGAGGAAGCGTCACTTGCTTGTGTAAGGAAGGCGAGAGGAGTCAAGTGGCGCATTCAAGTGAGCTCAGTTTGGTCGAGAACCGATTTTTGGTCGTAATCCGAGGCATAAAAAACTCGAAATTTTGGGTTGAAAACTGATTTGGTCGAGAACACAGACGTTCGAAAACCGAGGTTTGACTGTATAGTTTTTTTGTGCGTTTCTTAAAGAAAGTTGGCATTTTGAACAAAAATTGCTTTGTGGGAAATCCATGATTTGCTTTCTTTTCTCAAAAATTAAACAATGATCATCCACCAACAGGCGCCATTCAATATTTTTGGTCCGGGGTTGGACAAACGATGGGCATAATCTTCGATCTTTGCCTTTGTCACTTGTTAATAGATTACGTATTGATTCCAGAATGAATGCATGCATGCAAATGTGTGACCTGTGGATTTAGTTTTCGACATGGCAGAAATCGAGAGCTACTGAGATGTTATATTTACCTGATTGCCACCCATTCTGTGGCATGGTCCAGTTTCCACATTCCCTCCATTTGTGTGTCCCATACTGTCAATACAGTAACTCGTCTCAAAGCCCCGAATCTTCACACAAACAGACATGCATGCAAATAAGTGACACTTTATGCTCATTTCCTGCATTTGTTTGTTGTGCTGTTTCATTCACTCACCTCTCCCCATTCCACATTTTTTGGAGGTAGAGGATAGTACAACGGAATGTCATAAGCGATTTCCTCCATGAACCATTTGAAGCTCTTGCACCGGTGGTCTTGCCTAAGAAAAAAAGAGTGAAAGCAAAATAAAATCTTTTAATCCATGGCCTCTGAGATTTTGAAAATGAATCCATTATTCCTTCAGTATCACAATTCCAGAGCTGAAATAGGTAATAAATCACACAAAAATTATCCATTGCTAAATGGAGTCATTTACAGCAGGGGTCCCCAACGGCCGGTCCGCGGACCGGTACCGGGCCGCGAGGCATTTGGTACCGGGCCGCACAATAAGAACTTACACTAATTCCATTGTTAATTTCCCGATTCTCCGTTACATTCGCCTGTGTCACTCTTGACGCACGTCAAGCCACGTTTCTCCGTCACGTGACTGATTACGGCTAAAAACAAAACGCTGAAGCTTGCTAAATGAGTAAAATAAACTGCTGGAGATCGCAAATGACAGCGGCCTTAAAAGTACGTTCGAGACAACAACTCTGCCGGTGTTCTGGATTGAAGTTAAGGCTGAATACTCTGAGATCGCCACAATAGCACTGTTGCTATTTCCGACATGCTACTTGTGTGAGGCGGGGGTTTTGTGCAGCAACTGCGACTAAAACAAAATTACAAAGTAGACTCGACATAAAGCACACACTTCAGGTGTCATTGTCTCCTATTACCCCGAGATGGGACCGCCCGGTTGCAGCAAATCAAGCCCGGGGCTCGCACTGATTCAGCATTGTGGTGAGTTGACATTTTCATGCACTTTGACTTTGCGTTGTATCGTATTTTGAAGGCATTAAACATTACCATAGCGATCAGAGTTTTGCGGCCAGATTTGACGCTCCTCGTGTTTATTATTATCTCTCGAAAACCCCACATTGTTCATGCAGCTCTTACCATATTATTTTATAGTATTTATCCGCCACACCTTAAATGCCGGTCCGTGAAAATATTGTCTGACATAAACCGGTCCGTGGGGCTAAAAAGGTTGGGGACCCCTGATTTACAGTATATAATCAAAGAGACAACTGACAAATCCCCAAATTCATTGAAACAATCAAACACATCTTTATGTTGTTATTATATGTGTTTATGATATACCTGAATTGTTTCAGCTCGCTTATGTCTCCATAGGCAAGGTTTAGCGTTTCAGGACGACTGGCGTAGAAGTAGTCCTTGTATTCATCCCACCATACCTCCACAACACGAACATAATTCTGCAAACATGCATACACATTATTTATATTTGGTTCAAGTAATTTGAACAAACAAAAACAATGTAGAAACAATTACCGTATTTTCCGCACTAAAAGGCACACTGGATTATGAGGCGCATTTGTAATTTTTTTCAGATATTGGACGCACTGGATTATAAAACGCTATCAACAATGCAGCCACTCGATAGAGTCCTTCTGTTGGACTCGAGAAGTGTTAATGACCGTCTCCAAAAAAACTTAAATTAACGATTACTTCAATGACACTCCGAAAATTGAAAATAATGCATCAAAACAGAAACTCCAGCGAGGAAATCACAAAATAAATTCTATATAGAAAAGTGTGGGGCGCGTCAGAATCTGTGAAACGGACTGCACACAATAGGACGCTCAGGTTTCTCCAGCTGTGCCATGGGGGAAGGGTGGAGTGAATAGGAGTCCAGCAAAGACATTGATGTTGTGCATGTAGCTACAAGGTCAAGACCTTCCATATTGTTTTTGTTAATTGTAAAGTGTCCTTGGGTGTCTTGAAAGGCGCTTATAAATAAAATGTATTATTATTATTATTATTATTATCAGTCACAGGCTTGGGGAATAGTTTAGGGAGGAGGAGATATCGATACAATAATCCCTCACTTATCGCGGTTAAAGGGGACCGGGACCAATTCCTGAACACTTAATTGTAAAAAGAAGCTTTTTTTAAATTTTCAGCAAGTGGTGTGCCGCGGGATTTTTTCAATGAAAGAAATGTGCCCTGGCTCGAAAAAGATTGAAAAACACTGGCCTATACAGTACAGGCATGTACAAAACATCTGAGCCGTTCGGCATTTTTTTTCCTGAATACAGTACTTTGGAAAAAAAATAAACGTGATGTACTAAAGCCACAATAAATGAAGTGCGATACAGCAAGGGATTACTGTACTTGCGTCCGTATGTTTTTCCATCCAGGTAACAATTGTTTTGGGAACAGGCCGTCTACACTTTCAGGCAGCCTTAGATGTCTTTTAGCATATGACTCTCCATGAAATCAATCTGATGAATTCTTGAACAATCAGTCACTCCATTTTTCAGGTCGGTCAAAGTATAATTTTCCATTTTGCAAAGCGACTCCACCACCGCATCCACTGATTTCACATAACAGTCATATCTCGGTTTTCGAACGTCTCTGTTCTCGACCAAACCGGTTTTCGACCAGAAAATTTGAGATTTTTACGCCTTGGATTAGGACCAAAAATCGGTTTTCCACCAAACTAAGCAAACCTGAATACTTGACTCCTCTCGGCTTCCTTACATATGGTTTCGGATTTTGAACAAATCTGTTTTCGAACGGATTTTGATCGAAAACCGAGGCATGACTGTATTTGATTTAATTCCAAATACATCCATCCATTTCAACAGCGCTTAACTGAACAGGGTCGCCGGGGGGTGCTGGAGCTGAAACCAGCTGACTTTGGGCAAATGTCATTGAAGTTTCATTTCATTTAAGTTGGATCGTTGAGTGAAACAAAAACAGAATCCAATGATTTTCAAATTACATTGAACCTATGTTTAATTAAATACACTACAAAGACAGGATATTTAATTTGCAAATGGCAAAAGTTGATTGTTTTTGGCAAATAGTCAAGTAGAATATTACAGATGTAACATGTTAAAAAAAACAGGTGGCAAAAGACAACTGAGAAAATTGTCAAATTCTCAAAACACCTGTTTGGAGAATCCCAGAGGTAAAAGGGCTAACTGGGAACAGGTGTGTGCCATAATTATATAGATAGGGATCTTCCTGCGTTGCTCAGTCAGTCACAAGCAAAAAAATGGGGCGAGGTTCACCTTTTTGTGAACAACTTGATTCCTTGATGTATCAATTGCTGTGCAGTTGCAATGCAGTTTCCGTCGGACTTTTATGCTTTGTTGCTTTGTTCCTTTATTCTCTCATACAGGCGTGATGTCTCACAGTAAATAAACTCTGTTTAATCAGTGACACGTTGTCAGTACGTCCAGTCTTCTACCAGAGTGTCAGCTCTCTTCAGTGTCTTCTGCGTCCACTTAGAGACACATACCGATGTGTTGCCCACGCATCACTGGGCTTTTCTGACCACTATTTAATACACATAATCCCTTGATAGGAGCACATACTTAGTACCGGTTGTCAAGACTGCGAAGAGAAGGATCGATTAAGCAAAGCTGGGACTACAAGAATGCTTGGACTGCACTGACTGGGGCGTCTTGGAAACTTCAACTGGCAGCCTGGACAAATACACATACACTGTAACATCATACATCAATTTCTGTGAGGACATGTGTGTACCAACAAAGTCCTTCCGCTCCTTCTACAAGAACAAGCCATGGTTCACTGCCAAACTCAGGCAGCTTAGAAAAGAGAAAGAGGCCGCATTTCGAAGTGGAGATAGGGCACTGTACAAACACCCTGAAACCAATTGACAAAGGACATTAACATTGCAAAGAGAAGCTATGCAGAGTCTGGAAGAAAACAACTTCCATCTGTGTGGAATGGCCTGAAAGCAGTTACAAACCACAGGACACCATCCGAACAATAAGGAACTGGCTGACAATCTAAACATGTTTTTTCTGAGATTAGAAAAGCACACTTCCACTTCCCACACCTGCCCAACCCCACCAGAAGCTACCTAATCCACACCCCAGACCTCATTCCCTGCCCTGGAGACCCAAGAACAGGACAGGAGATGGCTTTTCAAGCAGCAGAAGATTAAGAAGGCAGCGGGGCCCGATAAGGTGTCCCCCTCGTACTTGACAGTCTGCGCTGACCAGCTAGCTCTGGTCTTCACAAGATCTTCAAAAGATCCCTCGAGCTGTGTGAAGGTGGACCTTTTGAAGCAGGATGGTACTGAAGCAGGATGGTACTGCTTCAAAAGGTCCACCTTCCAGTCCCCAAGAAACCAGCAACATTGGAACTGAACGACTATAGGCCTGTTATGACGGAAATACTCACCTACGAGCTTCTCCAGCTCAGTGTGTCCACTATGATCTGCCATTGAATCATCAGCTTTCTGACGGGAAGGACACAACATATGAGGCTTCGAAGGACAGCATCATCAACACGCACCATCAGTACTGCCCCCCATGGATGTGTCCTTTCTCCACTGCTCTTCTACCTCTACATGAATGGCTAAACCTCAACACACCCAGCCGTCACTCATAAAATTCGCAGACGACACCACAGTCATCGGCCTCATCAAAGACAGCAACAAGTCTGTGTACCTACAAGAAGTGGAGCGGCTGGAGCGCTAGTGCAGTCAACACAACCTGGAGCCGAACATGCTGCAGACTGTAGGGATGATCATGGACTTCAGGAAACATCCATCACCACAGCTGCCCCTCATACTATCCAACTGCCCGGTGTCAACCATTGAGACCTTCAAGTTCCTGGGACAAGGTCAACGTTAACTCCATCCTGAAAAAGGCCCAGCAGAGGATCTACTTCCTGAGGCTGCTGAGGAAGCACGGCCTACTACAGTAGCTGCTGAGACAGTTCTACACTGTTCCTCCATCACAGTTTGGTTTGGGGCCGCCACAAAAAAGGACAAAATGGACAGTTAGGACTGCGGAAAAAATCTCGAAGACTTGCACACCGCAAGAACCAGGACAAGGCACGGAAAATCTTTCGTATTCCAAAATAAAAACAACGGAAATAGTGTAAGTTTTTATTGTGCGGCCCGGTACCAAATGTCTCATGGACCGGTACCGGTCCGCGGACCGGCGGTTGGGGACCCCTGCTCTAAGGCACTACTGAACCATGCACACTAAAACCAGCAGACATTCTCCCCTGTCACCATTAACTCCCGAAACAGTAACTCAAATTTGTAGTGACTCTATGCATTTTTGCACACCTCTTTGGAACAGTAGTACCGAAATGATCATTGTAGCTCCAGCGCATACTTGAACAATTGTCATTGATCAATAGTCCACAGCACCAGACACTCGAAAACACATCTTTCTACATAACTGCACACCTAAAGTTGTTCGACAAACACTGCTACCGGTCACTTAAAAATGGTGCAACGATTACCGGCACCAACTGCATGACTCTCACAGTATTGAATTGCCCCACTAATCACTTTATCTCTGCTTGATGACTCTGCACATTGTTGCAGAGCTGCCAATAGGTTGTACTACTGCACAATGGTACCCTGACATTACACAAAGTCTTCCCCAGACAAATTCCTTGTGTGTTCTACATACTTGGCCAATAAAGCTGAGTCTGAATTATGAATTCTAAACATCATGAAGGCTGAAATATTCTGCCAAGCAAATAAGAGGTAAATCTGGTTAACTATGTGTGTGTGTGTGTGTGTGTATAATGTACTATGCAAAAATAAATGTCTTCTTTAAAATAAAAATGTTTTAACTTTTACAGTAATTTTCATGTTCATTCTAGATAAATGTAAGATTGTAGGTTTTTCCCCCATATTTTTTGACTTGCTTGCTCCAAACACAAACTGAAGGCTCAGCATTAGGGCCTAAAATTCATATCCTGGTTGAAAGTGAATCTCTTCACAGGAACATTTGCACATTCATGGAAACAAATGTCTGCTTTTTCTTCTATGTAATGTAATAAATGTAACAAACATATCGTCCCATAACAAAGCTAAATTGCTTTTTTTTTCATCAGTGACAGAGCAAATAAACACAAATACATAATAAACAATAATAATAAATGCAACTGTGAAAAGTGTACTGTACAATACAATAGAATACGTGTGTGAGTATTAACCCCGGTTTATGAGATGTAGCTCAGAGGTTTTCGGTTTGCATGACCTGTCATGAGTGGCATGCTGCTTCTGATTGGTATGCTAGGTGGGAGAGGAGGGAGACGGATGTTTGTGTGAAATACTTGATATAACAGATTCTGGGTCAGTCAACAGTGCAGAGAACAAAACAAAACAAACATTCTTAGGCATTCACGTGATCGTGTTGGCTGGAATCGTGATTGTAATCAAAAAACGATAAATTGTTCAACCATAGCATTGACAATTGCAGAGAAATAAGGCACATTTGTGGTGGTATTAAAAACCTGAACTTTGAACTATCTGTGCATTTGTGGCTTCCCAGACACATGGTTTGACCTGATAGTTGACCATAAAATCTGGACGCACAGAACAAGAAGCAGAATGGCCCTAATGCCACGCTAGTCCAAAGAGCAGCTGCGCAACGTAATCGCTATCGGAAACAGTTGTGCAAAATCGGTCTCAAATTGTCACTAGCCACATGAGTCATCATTCACGGACCTTACCTACCCTTTAAACCTTTGGGGGTGTTGTTATCAATTTGTCAAATACAGTACAGCTATGGCTTTGAACAATGTTGAATGAAAAACTGACAGTGTGTGCTATTGTACCTTCAGAGTAGGTGAGGAACCAACATGTGCTGGGGGAGGATTGCCTTGCCAACCTTTAAGTCTGTATATATGCCCAACACGAGAGCACGGGACAAAGAGCAGTTTGCCACCACACTGCCATATCTACAATGACAGTACAATTTGAGTAGAAATGTGCAGTTTCTTTGCAAATTGAGCACTCATCAAACAGTGGCACTATCATACCTTGTATGATATTTCAAAATTTTCTCCTCCCCATATCTGCAATCCAGGGTCATATAGGCCCAGTTCAAAGAAGTAGTCACGCTCTATAGCAAAGAGACCCCCTGCCATGGCTGGAGACCTTTGAATTGAGACCCACAGAAAAAAAAGAAAAAAAAATATATATATATATATGAATAACTTTGTAACAGTCAAGCTTGTTAAACATTACCCAAAACAGACATACATATACACACACACTATATATATATTATACACACACACGCATACATATACACACACAAACAACAAAAATAAATATCGGACCAAAAATAACATCAGAGAAAAGTATTGTAAAAAGAAACAAGCAATAAATATAATGTATGGTTGAAAAGATGTTCAAAATGGTAAAAGAAGTGAGGAACAGTGACCGGATGGAGTCACAGTGAGTAATGAGACAGACCCAACACCAACATCCATTTATGTACTGTTCTCTTAAATCATGCCAGTATTTCTGTATATGCTCCAGTCTCCACAAGACTGGAGCATATTTAGACAAAGTGACAACAGTGTCCTCAACTTGTTAATGTATCATGATACAGTAAGATGCATTGACACGTGATGAATCAACACAGTATCGACATACAATCCCTTCTAAAAGGATTGGAACAGCTAGGTCAATTCCTGAAGGCATTCGGGTTTCAGATCAAAAGATGAATTTGAGACAAAAGTTATTCCAGCTTTTATTTCATGCATTTACATCTAGATGAGTTACACTTAGTACAGAGCACCTTTTGTTTCAAGGCACCCACTTTTCAAGTGAGCAAAAGTACTAGAACGGACATTATTCAATTAGCTTAAAGTGAACATTTAATATTTGTGTTATAACCATTACTTGCAATCACTGAATAGCCTACTATCCATTGACTTCAGACAGTTCCATTGTTCATTTGAAATGCTTTTTGAGGCCTTTACTGCAGCTTCGTTCAGTTCTTTGTTTGTCTCAGTATCTTCTTGAAAAGTGGTGACTGACTTGCCAGTCTAAGAGCATCCACTTTTAAACTCTGATGAGGTGTTGTGTACGATGTACGTAAATGTTCCAGTACGCCCGTGACCCTTGTAAGGACAAGCGGATTAGAAAATGGATGGATGGTTATACCGTAGTTAAAGCAATGAGGCAGCAATGTGTCTGCTGAATATATTAATAGGTTTTCAAATAATTGAATGTTGGACTTTGTAAAACGCTTTAGGCACAGAATGGTGTTGATAAAGTGTGATGCCGTATCGTATTTTCCATTTACAAATTTTGATTAAATTTTATATATTGTCCGCGAAATACATATTCCCTCCAACAAATACCGTATATTATAAAAGGAACAGACTTTGTCAATACATTATAATACAATGCATCATGTGCAAATATATAGAAAACAGGAGTGTCACATAACTACTGTTTGCATTTTGTCCACCATTGTTTCCCCTCAAATGCCGTCAAAAAATCTATCCAACTTCGGATCATGAAAGGCATGAAGTTCCTCCTCATGGTGTATTTGTTCTCGTCAGGCCTCTGTTCCCCCATGATGAACACCATGATGTCCGAGATCCTTCTGGCAGACTTGGAAAGGGTGAAGACGATTCCTGCAGGAGTGACACATTGACAATCAATTGGTTATAACTATTAACATGTGAATACGGAGTAATAATGAGCTCAATCCACGTTTATTGTGATGGTAGAAAATAAATTACGGTAACTACAGCTGCAAGCAGATATATAGGGCCCTCACAGCCCTGGCAATGTTAAGGTGCTGGCACGTCGATACTGGCACATTGGAATTGGCATTTTGTGAATATGAAGTAGATCAGATTAAAAGCTATTTTTAGCCAATAGAACCCCTATAAAAGGCTAAAAATGAGGCACAAATGGAAAGAAAACAGTTTTAAAATTGGAGAGCCATTTTTTAAATGAAATTCCACAATTAACTCATAAAATACTGGTGATTTTAACAGGCCTGATGTGGGTACAAAGTCTCCTGACTTTTCATGTGATCGCAAGTGTTTCACAAGGCCTAGGTCAATTGTTCCGGGATTGGTTTCTATGTATCCACTCTAGGGGGAATTGCTGAGCCATTTTGTTTTCATCATCATTTATAAATTTAAAATATCAAATTTTTCACCAGGGCTGATGAGTGTGCAGAGTTTGATAGGTTTATGGGAATGCTTAGGTCCCCAAAAATGCAATTCATTTTTGTGAAATATAATAATATATATTTTTTTATATTAAGTTTAAACAAAAATAAAGACCTGACAGCTGTCGCTACTTGGGCCCTAACAATAACACTGATAATATCAACACCAATAACAATAAATAATAATAGAGACCCTGATGTGGTCACTGCTTGGGTGCTAATAATAGATGTGGGCAACAAAAATGTAGCCATAGATTTTGTGAAGGACTGTTTACCTTGTCTTTACTAATTAATTTCATCCAGGTTTCAGACATTCCCAACCATAGGTACGATATGAATAAGACAATAATCTCACCATACTCATTGAGGGACCGCCCAGAAATAATTCCTCAAGAATAGTGGCTAAATAGATGGCCTGAATAGTCGTACTGTCAGGTGCCCACAGTATTTTGACCACCTCTTCGTAGTGCCTGAGCCTCTTATGGGCATTTGTATTTCCTAAAAGAAGACAATTGCAAAATTTAAATTATAACATTTTCAAAATTATTTTCCTATTGAATTCCAGAGGTAGACCAATGAACTGGAACATGAACAACAGCAAAAAACAAAACCACAAATGACTGAAAGCAACAACTCAAGACATGAGGGTAAACTTTAAATGTAACACTCCCACATTTTCTCATTACTTTTGCCTATTGTGTTTCTAGACTAGTGTGACAACAGCCAACGGACGCTACTAATACACTATAGCAAGCATTTGAAAACAACTGATTTTAAATACAGTGATCCCTCGCTACTTCGCGGTTCGTTTATCGCGGGTTCAGTGCATCGCAGATTTTTTTGAAACATATGAAAATAAATAAATAAATATACATGGAGTACAATACTGTATATGTTGCTCTATGTGACTTGCTGTTTTGCAGCTTCTCGCGGACTTTTTTTTTTACCTGTTTGTTAATTGGACGCTACTTCGCGGATTTTCGTTTATCGCGGGTGGTTTTGGTCCACATTAACCGCGATAAACGAAGGATTACTCTATAGAATATGTAATAAAATCTATCATTAGTAATAAAGTAAATGTGTCACAACATTCAGAAGTGTGTGTTGCCACTTTGCTCCAACGACATTTTAAGCCACATCTATAGCGGGCATTTAATCACACCTTAAAAAAATGTAACCCAGTATATTGAGTAAAATCCCACGTGTCATTCGTATGAAAACCAATTTGTCAATTGCGTTGTTGTTGCCATTTGGGTCCAGAAATCACCATTTACCAGCAACTCAGATCACATAACTGTATCAAAGTATAGTACATCTACTCAAATCATGTGGCATCACTATGAAAATCAATCAGTTTTACTTACATGTATGTGTTTCCCTGTTCTTTATGGTCATGATGTTGTTGTGTGGGTAGCCACCGAGGATGTTTTAACCAACTTGGTTGACCACAAAGATAGGAGAGCCACCCTCAGAGACCCTTGACTGTGTCCTCATGGGGAGGCATGTCGGTGGAATTGAGATGCATCTGAATATGGTGGTTTTTGAAGCTTTGACTCCAGCACCATTCCATTCTTTGTGGATCTGACAGAATATTGAATCTTCTCGGTTGATTATGTGCCGAAGCCCACGAACATCTCTTCCAGGTGCATCTTCTCTTGTAACATTTTGCCCTTCAACCAGACTTTCCAATGATATGCTTGTACACAGCAGTCCGTGAACAGCCATCCTCCTGAGAAAAGAACTTCTGTGGCAAACCCATCCTATGAAGTGTATCAGCGATTGTCTTCTGGATAGTTGTCAAGTCTGTAGTCTTCCTCATTTTGAACCGAACTGACACACTTGAACCAAACTGGAGCAATTTAATGACACCTGGGAAACTTGTGCATATAATTTGAGTTTCGTAAACGATTAATGTGCGACATTCTGTTCAAAACATTCAGGCGTTGCAAAATTTGGGCTGATTTCTCCAAAGTATTCTAACTTTTTGAATTGCTGTTTTTGTCGGTTTTACGAGCTGGGAGCTCAAATTATGTAAATATAAACAAATTCATACATGAAATAATATAAATTGCGGTCCTTAAATCTAAATTATATGTGCGTGCGTGTGTGTGCCACACACACGCACATATGCATCCATCCATTTTCTGATGTGTTTATCCTCACTATGGTCGCGGGGCGTGCTGGAGCCTAATCCCAGCTGTGCTGTCTTGGGGTAGTAGGCGGGGTACACCTTGAACTGGTTGCCAGCCAATTGCAGGGCACACATAGACAAACCATTCATGCTCACACTCACACCTCGGGAAAATTTAGAGCAGGGGTGTCCAAACTCGGTCCTCAAGGGCCGCTGTTCTGCCTGTTTTCCAGCTGGGAGAGCTTGCAAAAGCAAAACACCGGATTCAAATAATCAGGATCATTCTAATGCTGCTTCAGAACTGGCTGAGGAGCTGATCATCTTGCTCAGGTGTATTGCAGCCAGAAGAGCTGGAAAACAGGCAGGACAGTGGCCATCCAGTCCCTGGGCTGGACATGCCTGATTTAAAGTGTTCCATTCACCTGCCATGCATGCTTCTGGAATGTGTGTGGCAACCTGAGTACCCGGAGAAAATCCACGCAGGCACAGACGGGGAGAACATGCAAACTCTACACAGGAAGACCAGAATCGAACCCTGCACCTCTGCACTGTGAGGCCAACCCCCTAAACAGTCGTCCGCCCCCACACACACACATATATAATTTGTTGTTTAGGTTTGTTTGTTTGTTTGTTTGTTTGTTTTTCGAAGTGCTACCCTGGTTGCACAATAGTGTTTCCTACAACTATTTTTCCTGGACAACACACTCCAAGTTTGTTACCAACACCCTTTGTTTACCTTCTGTTTGTATTGTTATTATTCGATTCTAAAAAACAATTTGTGTTTGCTAAAATTAATGGACTGTAAAATTCAAACATGCTTGGCATTTTGCTACTTTTTCAAGTTATATTAATGTATTTTTTTTCAGATACACAGTGAATTTATTCAGGAGGTATTGGTTTTCAGTACCTATATGGCTCAGTATGAGTTTTTCTTAGTTTTTTTTCCCTGTCGTTCAGAGGAACTCTCTTCCACAGCATGCTCCAGTCCCAGGCTCCTCTTGCAAAGCCGTCTGCATCTCCTCCACCCTGGGTATCAATGGTGAACATCTCTCCATGGATGGTGTCGATCAAAGGAACAGTACACACCGTTCTTTTAGAATGGGAGTGAAATCACAAGAATCGGCATTCATTCAAGACACATCGGGGAAAGGGGTTGGTGACCAATACAAACAGCCAAGAGTGGAAAATGGGATAGGGTTTGTCAAGAAAAGAGGATGAGACAGTCAAGGTGGAATGAAAGAATGGGAGATGGAGAAACAAAGAGACAACAATGAACATTAGTTAGCAGTATGCCATCTGCAATGCGTGTTCCTATAGGGCTCAGAAGTATGTTTTATTTGCGCTTTCTCTCTCTGGGTTAAATGGTAGTCCCTTCCTGAGCAGGCTCCAGTCCCATTCTCCTCGAGCCAGACCGTCCTCATCTCCACCATGTTGGGGTTCCATACTATACTCATAACCATCTATATAGTCGATGAATGGTACTGTACATACCGCCCTAAGTACACAAAAACAACCCTCTGTCGGCATGTTTGATAGCTGAGTATACAGTTGAAATCACAAGTTTACATCCACTATATAATACCCCCTCCCCACCTTCAATGTCCTGCATGAAATCGGACCAAAGTGTTCCTGTTAAAGGATAATTCTTTCGATTTGCACATGAAGACGAAAGACAAACTAGTATCCAGCACCTTCCCGCCTTCCCAGGGATGTAGATCAAAGGAAAAAAAACGTCTAAGAGTCTTCATTTTGTGGAGAAAGACCACAGTGCTGCAACACGCTCTTTGAACTGTGTGCCAATGTGCTTGCTGCTTGCACTGCGACAAGCCACCAAATAAGATTCGCTGAGTGTAATGTGCCACAAGAGGGAGACACCACATTTCAGTATTAGGGAACCTTTGAAATAGTAATAATAATAATTATTATTATAATTATAATTATAATATTATTATTATTATTTGGGGGGTTTTGGACACTTTTGTCATTAAGCTGTAGTGAGTGCCTACGGAGAGGAAGATGTAATGCTCATTCATAAAATCCAAAATATTAAGGCATTGTTTTCCTCTTCGCAGGAGTCAAAGCTGACAAGTGGAGATGCTCGCATTAATTTTGGTGAAGATTTAATGCAGTTTTATGACATCGAGCGATGTGAGCTTTGTTTACATCAAGTGGTGCAGTCGTGTGGTTACAGTGGGAAGTAGTTTGGCTGGCTCCCTAGTCTGCTTGACACTAAGACTGTTCTTTTAACAAAACTCTACCAATTGTATTACTATGTCGGTACTGATACGACTCACAGCTTTTGAAATAGCTAATGTGAAGAGGCAAACTTCGGAAAGTAGTTCGACATGTGACAATACCTTGTCGCTGGTCATCCTGCTATCCCACTACACGAGCATGAAACAGGATTGAAATGTTTTCTCTTCCAAGCTGCAACAACTCGCAACATTGGTAAAGTCTGTAACTGTCACAGAAAGTGGACTTGCACAGTTTTGCTATACCGGAAGTCACACACCTATTTCAAACAAAGGCTCATGGGGCCTAACATGACACCAACTAAAACCAGTATAAAATCCCACAATCCAGTGGACCACAAAGTTGGGAGTTGTCAGAACTGTCAAGAACCACAGAAAAGCCTCCACCTAAATAATGTAATACAAAATATGTAGATGGGTTCGGTACCCGTACTCCTTAAGCACTCCCCAGAAAACTCCCCAAGAGACATTGTTGAACGCCTTCTCCAAGACCACAAAACACGTAAACTGGGAAGGCAAACTCAGTGTCAGAGGTACAGCTGGTCCACTGTTCTACGGCTGAGGGGAAAAAAATGAATCTAAGACTCGACCTCCTGATGGGCCCTTCTCTCCAGCACCCCTGAACCGACCTTACAATGGAGAAGGAGGAGTGTGATTCCTCTGTAGTTGGAACACACCCACACACAATGCTGAAGATGCGTGTCAACCAGAAAAGCCCCATAAGATCCAGATCCTTTAGGGCAGGGGTGCCCAACCTTTTTTGTCCCAAGGGCTACTTTTCAAGGAGCCAACCTTCGGAGATCTACCAGTCCAGTGTCAACATCTGACACCCCCCACACACACACACGTTAACACTAAAAGGCACAGGGCCAAGCCATTAGGCTTTCCGACATATAACCAAATATGAACCAAACAGAAAAAATAAACAGCTACGAAACAGGTAGATCTCTAAAAGCCACTGTTTTGTCCCGCTAACAAATCCCATGAAAGTATTAAAAATATCATCACCCCTGGAGTGTACTTTAAATGGCAAAATGGTGAGTGGCTCTTCATTGGTACTTCATTGGTGGAAAATGGTAGTTCTTGGATCATTTCCTCTCAGCCATAGATGGCCAACCAGTCAGAGACAAAGAGCCATTTTTTTTAACTGTGTTACTGCAAAGAGCCACATACACATGGGCATCCCATCCAATCAGCCAGCAGTGGCTTCATTTGGGGGTGGGGCCACAACAGCTCCCGGCGCTGCTCATTGAGAACAACGTGCTTTCACCACACAGACTCCAAAAGTCTCCAATAACACCAGAAAAAGTCACTAGATTGTTACTAGTCACTTTTTTGAAAAAAGAGTCGCTCAAGAGGGTCTGAATACTCACTAAATATAGTGTCAAAGTCGCCAAGTTTGGCGACACCGACTTCTGACTTTCCCAACACACCTCGCAGTTGCCTTGGGATCAGTCTGTGGTAGACCAGGGTCAACTGGTTGGGCACCCCTGCTTTAGGGACTTCGGGCGGATCTCATTCACCCCTGGGGCTTTGCCAGGAAGGAGCTACTTCAGAGACTCCAGGCTCTGCTTCCGCAATAGGTCTTTGAAGTACAGTAGTAATCCCTTGCCACTTAGTGCTACATGATTTGTGGCACTTTGTGGGTTTTCCCAAAATAGCCGCCATAAAAAATAAATAAATAAATAAATAAATAGAAATTCAAAAAATAAAAATTTAAAAATACAGCCATATCGGCAGCCATATTGGGAAAGGAAGCATTGTTACACGATGATGTGCACGAGAGTGAAGGTTTCCCTGCATGCCGAACAAAGAGTTGAGGTGGCTCAGAGGCTTTCTACATGCCCACTCAAAGAGGCACATGATTGACCAATGAGAGCACGAGTGAATTTATGTCATGATTGGTTGTGCATCACTGCAGCCTCACCCAGCACCTCCCCTTGTGTCTCGCCATACTGTTGACCGTCTCGCATACTGTATCTTAGTGTTGTCTGTCACCTGAGGTGACAGCCGAAACTGTCAGCTAAGCTAAGAAATATTTTCTTCAATTAAAAAAAAAAGACAATTGTCTTGTAAAAATGAAAGCTTAAACCTGTTTCAACTAATAAGAAGACACTGACTTTTCCAGAAATGTGTTATTTAAAAAAAAAAAAAAAAAGAGAGAGGGAGGGAGAGAGAGAGGCAATATAAATCCCTACTATGTAATTTAAAGAGATGCATTGACTTTTTTTTAACCACTGTATCACTGTTACCTGTCCTCTGAAATTGGCGCAACCAACGGAGCATACCAGTTGATTCCAACCTCACAGTGAGCATCCAAGTATATTAGCACCTAAAAAAAAAACAACACAAAAACTTAAATATTTTTATTCATTCATAATGTGAAACCAAAAATTAATTAACTATCTTTGTTCTCAAATGTCAAATCTGTTGGTATAGCAATACTCCCAATAAATACCTGTCCCTTTGTGGCCTTCTTGGCTCCAATACTTCGTGCCTGGATGAGACCCTCTCTCTTTTCATTTCTGTAAAGTTTCACCAGACCATTCCACTGCTTGATGTAAATCTCCAAACGTTCCTTCAAGTGGACTTCAAAAAGAGAGTTTCATCATCATTATTCCGTTAAAAAAAAAAAAAAAAAAAAAAAAAAAGAAAAAAATCTTACGGCCTTTGTGAGGTCAGATTTCATACACATGCAGACTTTTTTCAAAATATATACATTTTTAAATGCAAAAGCAACTGAATATCATATGACTTGACAGAGCTAGTAAACTGGAATCTGTATATTTAACATTTTTACACTTGTGATAAATGAGTTCTAGAAGTGCCTTGCATTATCAGCAAATCCAACAGTCATGATATCTATATTCCTCCTTTTTCGTGTATTCTGGATCAGGATAAACATATACAGAAACTGATCAACTTTGTCTGCACTGCAAAATAGGACATCAATGACCAGCATATATTCTTCCATAATACCTGTACAGTCATACCTCGGTTTTCAACCATAATCCGTTCCAGAAGGCTGTTCGAAAACCGATTTGTTCAAAAACCATAACCACGCTTTAAAAAAAAAAATCTTTATTGAACACGTCTGCTCACAATGGAACGCGACACAAGGAAGTGCTTCCTCGTGTAAGGAAGGCGAGAGGAGTCAAGTGACGCATTCAAGTGCGCTCAGTTTGGTTGAGAACCAATTTTCCGTCGTAATCCGAGACATAAAAAAAAAAAATCGAAAATTTTGGTCGAAAACCGATTTGGTCGAGAAAAGAAACGTTCGAAAACCGAGGTTCGACTGTACTACATTATTATTCATTAAAATATACATATTATTATGGTATAAATATTACCATTGAAATCCTGTGAATAAGACACAGCAAGTTATAATAATCATCTCACGGCCACCACCACCACCATCTTGTTTTTTCTCTGAACTTGTGTATAATGTGGTCCCCCAATTTGGTGGAATCCTTTATTACACTAGCCACAAATTAATTTTCGCCCCGAGTGCCAGATATTTTATAATATCTGGGTAATTCAGGGCTGCCGAGTACAAAAATGACAACAATTTCTTTGAACTGGCTCTGGTTTTAAAGGGCTCACTCAGTCTGTATCAATATGAATTGATTGATAATTCATTTGAGAATATCAAAAATGCTTGTGGTTTATTCTCTAATAAAAGTGAAACAAGCGTGTTTGCTCCCATAATTTCCTAATTTTAAAAATGTTTGCATGATTTTCACAAGAAACACGATTTGCACAGAAGTCTTTCTACAAGAATGATTGCTGTCTTTCACAATGCTAGATAGAGCGCCGATGTCCATGCAATAGTTGTTGTCATGATGACGAAAGACATATGTTAAAATTTCAGTTTTTCTGTGGATTTTGGATCGAAGAATGGTGCACATTTCTTTCCATCCAAAACTGTTGTACTTAATGCACTTTGTAGGATGCTAATCATTTCAGATGAGGTAATTGCAACCACCTGGGAAGGGCCAATTGTTGCTTGGACCTGATTGGCCTGAAGCCCAAGTGAACTCCCTTTATAAGAGGAATGAGGAAGTCACTGGGGGGCCGGACAACTTGGAGAGCAGTGCTACACGTGGGCTGGTCATCTGTCACTCCTGAAAATAAAGAAAACTGGAAAACCTCTTTCCTGAATCCTGGCTGAATTGCCTTTTTATTCTTCACCTGGCCTGCTGTATCGCCGCATAACAGTTGTTCAGCTTTTATTTTGAAGGTGGCCAACGCTGCTTGTTGGCAGCGTGTTACTATAATGCATAGTATTACCAACTGCTGGCAGCTGGCTTTACTTCATCTTTTCCTGTGGGGTTGACCTACCAGCAGTCTTTCAGCCCTGCACTGATTGCAAGAACCCAGGGAAACTGCCAGCCACCTCCAGGCACCAGTAAGTGAGAAGTCCACTACCCCTCCCCCATCCTCAACCAAAGCATGCTAGGAACTGCGAGGCTTCACCATCACAACAATATACAGTGATCCCTCGCTACTTCGCGGTTCGTTTATTGCGGCTTCAGTGCATCGTGGATTTTTTCAAACAATTTGTTTTTTAAAATATACATGGAGTACAGTATATTTTGCTCTATGTGACTGGCTGTTGTTTTGCAACTTCTCACGGACCGTTTGCGGACTTTTTGCTGACTTAAAAAAAATATATTCATATATATATATATATATATATATATATATTTTTTTTTTTTTCAACCTGTATGTTAATTGGTCGCTACTTCAGGGATTTTCGTTTATCGTGGGTGGTTTCAGTCCCCATTAACCGCGATAAACAAGGGATTACTGTACTGCATAAACTGTATTTGTTTGGCTGGGTGGTGGACAAATGTCGCCCTTCAAACCTGTGAATGTATTTTTAGTGTGTGTGAAATTCTGCTTGAGTGGGTGACATCATTACATTAGTGTGCGTGTAAATCTGCTGGGATATCTACTCCTGCATAGTCACACGCTTTGGAACAAAAAACATGGCACCATTTGATTTCAGGTAAATCGGTGCTGGGTCGTGCTGATCCGAATCACTCCATACCCAAAAAACTTAGGTAACCACCCCTATTTTTTATAGAAGCTCGAGTTCAAATTTAGAGCCAGTTTGTAACTTGTACCATTCATAAAGTGAGGTAATATCTCCCAGTGAAATGAATAAAAATGCAATTAATCCATTCCAGTGCCAAAATTCATCGACTTTTTTTTTTGTGGATGAAAATAAATATCATGCAATATAGAAATAAGTGAAACATACTATTGACAAGCCCTTCTAATAAGACTTCCTTGAGCAGCTTCCTTTTTCTTAGCAGTCATTCTAACTGTTTAGCGCTTTATTTTTTATGCCCACATTTGTAAAAATATCAATAAGTGTGGCACTTCTTCTTGTTATTCAACTAGGGATATTAATAAGCGGCCAGAGACCCAAACCAAACAAAGAGAGAAACTCGCAATGAGCATATTCATATGTAATCTATTTATCTGAAGTCACATACATTTCTCAAAATATTTGAAATAATATTAACAATTGCATCAATACAAGAACCAGGTGTCCTACATTTATAACTAAAGAAAATATTTTTAAATTTAAAGGAATTTAAATGGTCAAACCCTCCTTCTTGTCACCAACCACTGCATTCTCAACAACTTTGCAGTGAAAATTGTTCTGTGCATAAAATGCCACATCACCACCACTTTTATTGTTCCATGGTGAGGTTAGATCCCTTTAATTCAAAATGTAATCCCTATTTGATAAACTAGGTCTCATTAACGGCAATATTTTTCTTTTTCAAGGATTGTAAGAAGTCCCCAATTTGTTCAAAGTTTGTTTAGAGGTTCCTACTATTGGAATGTAGAACGTCAAAAGCCATTAATTAACCTTATTCTCAGTATATTGATGAGAGTCACAGTTGCAATTATGATGCGTATACATATATATATATATATATATATATACAATATGTGTCTGGGTCAACATTAGTCTCAACACCACATGATTTATATTTGATTGCCTCAAAGTGTATGTCTGTCTACTGCTTAAATTCTAAATTTTCATGATCCAAAATAATATCATTATTTTTCTTTTCCAACATCAAGGTTACAGTCACTTCTGGATGATAAAATGAACTGTGTTAAAAGCCACAATAGCTCAATTTAGCCATAAAACCAAATTTGTACATACATTAGCAGCTTCGGACTAATAGGTGCGCCTCTCTACATTATTAAGTGGAGTATTACCTATATTATAAACACCAGTAGACCCCCCCCCAACGATTTTAGAACAAAGCTATCGTAACACAGTCTCAGAACCTTTCTCAGACTCTTGAGCCAGATTGCACCAACAAGGTTTACCTTTAAAACAAAGATTAAATCATGTTTTAAGTTTACATTCTGTAGCACCAAACTTTAAATCAAGTTCAAAACAAGAGTAAACCACTCTTTAAAACTCAGTTTAATTTGTACTCGTAAACCGAGTTTAAATATAAGTCTGCTCTCTCTTTTCAGAATCAGAATCAGAATCAGGATCAGAATCATCTTTATTGGCCAAGTATGTAGAACACACAAGGAATTTGTCTCCGGTATACACGCTGCATTAGTATCATCATAAACAAGAACATGACAAATAGGTATGGAAGGACATTTCATAATGTAAGTGAACCATAGTTTCAAGCAGAGCTAAAGTGATCAGTGGTAGAATACAATACTATTACAGTTTGTACAGTTGGTGCAGAAAATCATTGAACCATTTTAGAGAGATACAATATTTGTTGTACAAGAAGAGTGACTACGTCAGTGACTGTTTAGGGAGTTAATGGCTAGAGGGAAGAAGCTGTTCAAGTGTCTGCTGGATTTGGTGCGCATGGATCTGTAGCGCCTGCCTGAGGGGAGTAACTGGAAAAGGTGGTGGGCAGGATGCGGGGATCAGGAGGATTTTCCGTGCCCTTGTCTTGATTCTTGCGGTGTGCAAGTCCTCAAGAGTGGGTAGGCGGTGCCAATGATTTTTCCGCCGTCCTAATTGTCCGTTGAAGTCGGATTTTGTCCTTCTTTGTGGCGGCCCCAAACCAAACCGTGATGGAAGAACACAGGATTGATTCGATGACTGCCGTGTAGAACTGGCGTAGCACCTCCCGTGGCAGGCCATGCTTCCTCAGCAGCCTCAGGAAGTACATCCTCTGCTGGGCCCTTTTCAGGATGGAGATGGTGTTGACTTCCCACTTCATGTCCTGGGAGACTGTGATTCCCAGGAACTTGAAGGTCTCGACAGTTGACACAGGGCAGTTGGATAGTGTGAGGGCAACTCTGGAGAAGGATGTTTCCTGAAGTCCACGATCATCTCTACCGTCTTGGCGTGTTCAGCCCGAGGTTGTGTCGGCTGCACCAAAGCTCCAGCTGCTCCACTTGTTGTCGATGCACGCAGACTAAATCGCCGTCTTTGATGAGACCGATGACCGTGGTGTCGTCTGCGAACTTTATGAGTTTGACATCTGGACTTGTTGAGGTGCAATCGTTTGTGTAGAGGGAGAAGAGCAGTGGAGAGAGGACACATCCCTGTGGGGCTCCAGTGCTAGTGGTGCGTGTTGATGATGATGTCGCTCCCAGTCTCACCTGTTGTGTCCGTCCCGTCAGGAAGCTGAGGATCCACTGGCAGATCGTAGGGGACACACCGAGGTGGAGGAGTTTGGGGGTGGGGGTTTTATGGCTATAAAGAATTCACATTTTTCCCATGACAGTGTTTCCTAAAATCGTCATTCCAGTTTGTAGTATAGTGAAACTCCTATACAACGAAACCTACATGGGCGAAAATACCCCCTAGTGTGAAAAATGTTCATGCATGAAAGCCATTCCCACTTTTCTGCTCCCCCTACGACGAAACGTCCCCCTGTTCCATTATATGAAATCTTTTTTTCTGCTTTTGCTTCGCAATGAGATTCACTACAACGAAAACAAGCCTTCCGCAAAAGTCTAATTCCACCTCATCATGCCACAGCGACCTCTACTGCTTCGTTCGGAAACGGCAACAGCAACCACCACACTGGTTTACACATGTGCAGTAGTCCAGGAAGTATTTGTTATTGTTAGTTTCAGATGCAGCACGAATGTTGCATTGCTAAAATGGCTACGAAACGGACCTTGCAGACCAAGGAGTTAAGAAAAGCATTCACGCTTGAAGACAGGATAAAAGTAATAAAAATGAAAGATGGAGGAAGCAAAGTATAAGACATTATGCAAGAAATTGATGTAAGTGAAAGTGAATGCTGATCATAAATTTCGCAATTTCTTCCCTGTTTTTTCTTTCTACACTGGCTATATGAAGTGTATGCTCATATTTATGCACTACCTACTGGAATAAAAATAAAGAGTACACACATACGTTTTGTGTGTGTGTGTGTGTGTGTATGTTTACATCTGAGATAAAATTTGCTACAGTGAAAAGCCCCCTATTGTGAAAAATGTCTTGCTGCAAACATTTTTTTATAGAGGAGTTTCACTGTAGTAGACAGCAATCACATAAAAACAACATTTTTCAAAGCAGTCAAAGATAAGGAAACCCACCTTTGTTGCTAAAGTCATCTATCATGACAATTTCAGCCAAGTATTTCCTGGGAGTTCTCTTGATGACACTGTGGATTGTTCTCATTAAGGTAGACCAGCCTTCATTATGGAAGACTATCACCACACTGGAGGTCAGCAGTCTCTCATCATAATGCCAGTACTTGCACCTGTGTTAATAGCAAAGAGTCCCAATATTATGTGATGTTTGTGTTTCTAGGTTTGTTTGTAAATAAGTGAAAGCAAACATTATTATCAAGAAATACCAAGGTGTATCAGCAAGCAAATCATTGAGCAATATCTCGACCTCTTCCAAACAAAGAGGCTCCATAGATAGATGGGGATGGCTGAGTACCAAGACCAGATGTCTTTATTGAGTCAATACCTTATTTCAGGATAAGGCACAAGATCGTGGTCTCGCAAGGCTGCCGATACCAGTCACCGATAGCAGTGACTGGCACCCTCTTGTGGCCATTCTACTGTCAGGAACTAAGTGGCATGCATGGCTGACAATGTATTTTAGAATTCCATACATTTCCATCCTTCTCATATGGCCATTAACATGCAATTTCTGTAACAATATGGATGTTTATAAGCAGGGGTGAACATAAAAATTTGGCCGTGGTTCTCAAATCAGCAACAGAGGTTGCTGATTTGAAAGAAACCATTCAACACAAACATAAAGTCGAATCGAACAAAAGAACTACAAGTCCCAATACTCAATCCCGGAAGTGGAGCGCCGGCATGAACATATCAAGTCGAATCGAACAAAAGAACTACAAGTCCCAAAGGTCCAACCCGGAAGTGGAGCGCCGGCTGCAACGCAATTTACTTCGTTTAAACGTCAGATTGCAGACGGACAAACATGACAACTATGCACAAATGAGCTAAATAAAGACACCCCTGTTCTAGCAACATTTTAGCCCACGCTGTTTAAATTGCCGATTGCTTCAGCAACTTTGTTCTTTGTCGTGTCATCCATTTTCTTCGCTTTGAAATGATCCATAGCCGTCTGTCTGAGACGAGGGGCGGACTACTCACGTCAGCGGTGTGCTTGGCCATTAATTAAGTGGTATTTCAGACTCGACGTGCTATGATGATAGCTCAGTTTACGACTGCAAAACATCCAGGTCATTTTGGTCTTGTCAGTGGAACAATCTGGCAACTTTTTAAAAGTAAACTTTCCATTCATAAACTATTTAAATATCCGTTTTCGGTGTCTCGCGCTGCCGTGGCTGGCAAAACAAACGTGCGTGGACTTGTGCAGCGCGCTTGATGTTTTGTTTCTGGTTTATTTATAGAGCAACGTCACATCCGCTGTGACGTCTGCCGCGTTAATCTCGCGAGAAAATTTTTGATCCCGATAAAATTCATTTAAATTAATGTCGATAAAAACGCGCTAAACTGACAGCTCTAATTATTTGTCATAATCATTTATTTACATTACAAAATCCAAAATGGGACGTTATTTTCACACACACACACATCATAAATGCTAAATATCCACGTATTCCTGAGGCACTGTACCCCTGATGTGTTACCATGCATTTCCCGCAATTTCGCGATGAATCCCTTCACAGGCGGTTGAACTACATGTGAGAATAATTTTTTTGGTAATAAATGCAATAATACAGCAGATGGCGCTATAGCGCTATTTACCATTGTCTCTTGCCAACATATGTGCTCACTCTGTCACAATTCTGGGATCAAAGGCTAAGGCCTGCTGACGTGTGTGAACGTCTGAAATAAATAACTACATACAAACTATATATGAATGGATAGGTCTGATGCCAATGAACATTTTGAGTGGTCGCACGCAAAACAATATTCAGACATGACTTAGATATTACACTTAAAAGCCAGGTACCATTATGGAACCTTCTTTTCCTATGTGTCACATACAAATTTGGGCGCACAAGGGTTGAATAAAAATTAAATTCAGAGTTTTTATTTCATAAATGAAACAATATAAGCCTGAATAGTGGGTTTTGAGCTGGGTTTTGAATGTGGAAAGGGAGTCAATATTACGAATATTGGGTGGAAGTGAGTTCCAGAGTTTGGGGGCAGAGCGGCTGAAGGCTCTGCACCCCATTGTGCTGAGACGGGCAGGGGGAGGTGGAGGGAGGATGAGGACCTGAGTGAGCGAGAGGGAATGGAAATTTGAAGAAGATCTGACAGATAGGGGGCAAGGTTATGGATGGCTTTGAATGTATAGAGAAGTATTTTGAAATTGATCCTAAGTTTGACAGGGAGCCAGTGGAGCTGACGGAGGATGGGGGTGATGTGATGGAGGAGGGGGTCCTCGTGATGATCCGGGCTGCTGAATTCTGAACAAGTTGAAGTTTATGGAGGAATTTGTGATGGACACCGAAAGGAAGTGAATTGCAATAGTCGATACGGGAGGTGACGAGACTGTGAACAAGGATAGCAGTGGTGTGAGCAGTGAGAGAGGGACGGAGACGGTTCATATTACGGAGGTGGAAATATTAGGACCGGGTAATGTTATTGATGTGGGAGTGGAAAGATAGTGAACTGTCAAGGATGACATCCAGGCTCTTAACCTGAAGGGAAAGAGATACAGTGAAATTATCAATTGTGAGGGAAAAACTGTCGACTTTGTGTAGGGTGGAGTTGGTACCGACGAGGAGTTCTGTTTCATTGCTGTTTAGCTTGAGGAAGTTATGGGTGAACCAAGATTTGATTTCTGAGAGACAGTGAGAGAGGGAGGAGGGTGGGAGGGAGGCATCAGGTTTGCTGGACAGGCAGAGCTTGGCGTCATCCACGAAGCAGTCAAAGTGTATACCAAAATTACGAAAAATATTGCCATGGGGGAGAAGGTAGATGATGAAATGGAGGGGACCCAGGACAGAACCCTGGAGTACACCAGAAGAGACGGGGAGGGATTGTGAAGTGACGCAATTGAATTGAATGAACTGAGAGCGGCCAGTGAGATAAGAGTGAAACCAACGTAGGGGGGTGTGGGTGATGCCTATGGTAGAGAGTCTATTAAGGAGGATGGGGTGAGAGATGGTGTCGAAAGCTGGACTCAGGTCAAGGAGGATGAGGATGGAGATTAAACCAGAGTCTGCTGCCATGAGAAGATCATTTGTGATTTTTATGAGGGCTGTTTCAGTACTGTGATCGGGACGGAAGCCGGACTGGAATTGTTCATAGAGACTGTTGTAGGTGAGGTGGGACTGAAGCTGAGAGGCAACAATTTTTTTCAAGAATTTTGGAGATGAAAGGAAGGTGAGAGATGGGGCATAGGTTATTGAAATCATTGGGATCTGAACCAGGTTTTTTCAGGATTGGGGTGACAGCTGCAGTTTTGAAGGGGATAGGAACAATTCCAGTGGAAAGAGGGGAATTGATAATGGCTGAAATGAGGGAAAGCAGAGAGGGTAAGCAGGATTTGCCCAGGAGTGTGGGAAGGGGATCTATCTGAAAGGAGGAAGTCTTGGATTTGATGATGAGGTCTGAGATTAATGAGGGATGGGGGAGTTCAAAAGAGGATAACAGTTGGCAAGGGGTAGGGAGGTCAGAGGAGGGGAGAGGTAATGAGGAGCCCAGGTGCTGGTGGATTTTGTTGATTTTTTTCATTGAAAAATGGGAGGAGAGCGTTGCAGGTGTCAGAGGAATAAAAATTGGGTGGTAGGGAGACAGGAGTGATTTTGTTCCAGAGAGAAAAGAGAGTCTTCGTATTTCCAGCTAAGCAAAGGTGCCTGCTCATGCACTAGACTGCATTCTGTGTAGCTGCTCAAAATGCCAATTGTGCTGACCTTAATCCCCACACCCCAAAAGAGAAGAAAACAAGATAAAAAGAGAGCGCACAATGAGGGGAGAGGTGATCCAGGGGGGCTCCATTGACATTTTGGACCAACTGTAGATGTTTGATGGAGGATTGGCTGCCTCCAAAATAATGTGCATTGCAGTAATCCAGATGTGAATTACTGTTCAAAGTGTTGAGAGAGGAGAGGCTTTACCTTAGCCAGCTACTTAAAATGAAAACATCTGGATGTAGCGACCGATCCAATTTGCCAGTCCAATTTAAAATCACTGTCCAGTTTAAGACCCATGTTCAAGACTGTTGGCTTTAGATAAGGCGCCAGGGGGCCCAAGTTATCTGGATGGGATGTACATACAAGGGCCACTGGGACCAAACACCATAATGTCTGTCTTTTCATTGCAATTCAAAAATTCAATGCCACCCAGGTCTTCATTTCTTCAGGATACGAGTGGCCTCCATGAGAGAGTGTCTTTTTTGCGGTAGGACATAGATCTGACAGTCATTCACATAGCAGTGGTAGGAAAAAACAATTTTCCTGAATATGGAACCCAAAGGCAGTAGATACAATAAAAATAGCAGAGGCCCCAGAATTGAATCTGTGTACCACAGCAGGGCAGTGCGAGTGTCAAAGCAACCAAGGCTAACACAAAAAGTTATTTTAGCCAAATAGGATTTAAACACTCAAGGACATGTTGCAAACAAGCCAACGGAATAGTGTGATCCGCCGTATTAAATGCTAATGTTAAATCCAACAAAACCAGCGAGACATAGTCACAAGTGTCATTTGGCAGGAGGATGTTATTAAAAACTCGTAATAGGGATGACTGCTGTGCATCATATTAAAACCTGACTGGAAAACCTCCATAGGCGGGTTCGCACGGCATACATTTGCATCGGTGCTGCACCAACGTATTTTGTTGCACTATATCTTACACCGGTGTAAATTTTGTGGAGCGTTCAGATGTAAAAAGCTGCTCACTAAAGAGAAGAGTGTTAACCCCGGTGCAGCCCCAACTTGCATTCACACGGCAATTTCTGCGGCCGTGCAATAAGATGATAATAATAATAATAAGTAATAATACGGAAATAAAATATGTGCATGTGTAAAGTGCAATCCCTATTCTCTGCCTTGTTTATGACATATCGAAAAACCATGGTTTATACTTTTCCAGACAAATCAACGCTGCAGTCTATCAGACACCGTTAAAGGATGAGAGAGAGAAAGAAAGATGACGGAAGTACAACAGAGCATGAAAGCATCGCATTCAATACCCGTATGTAATCAACTCTTCTCACGCGTTGTAGTGAGTCTACCCCCGTAGCGTTCACATGTCCAATTTTATATTGCCGCTGTCCCACAAACGAGCATTTACTCTGGAGTCAATTTTTAAACCACCTCCTTGAGCAGGGTAAAACCGGTGTAACTTTGTACGTGTGAACACTCTACGGGGCAGCCTCGGTGCTGCACCGGAGTAAAAGTTGCCGTGTGAACACCCCTCATGATGTTATGTTCATTCAAGAAAGATTTTAACTGCATGTGTACCACTTTTCCAGAATTTTTTAAATAAAGGCATTTTGGAAATGGGTCTGAAATTTGACAGACATCTTGATCAAGGCTAGGTTTCTTGAGCAAGGGTTGCACCCTACCATGTTTGAATTGTTAGGTAAATACACCAGAAGATAAGTTGTGTTTGATAAGGGCCAAGCCCAATTTGGGAAAACCTCCTTAAGAGAAGCAGAGTCATAAAGGGAACCAGATGGCCTGGTCTGGCAAACCACATCCTCTAAAAATGGAATCAGTCCCAAAAGAATATAATACCACTGAACAAGGGACATGGAGAAAGGGGTCAAGTGTAGTGGATTGCAACAAGAGTCCTGTTAGAAACCTTATCAATGAAAAACTGCAGGGGGGTTAAAGTACAGAATCAATAGTTTTAAATAGTAAATAGTGATTTGTGATAGTGAAGAATCAAGTAGTCTGTGGAGGAAAGGCGGAGGTAGGCAAATCAAATCATCTGGCACCCGCTTGCATATCAGCAGAGGTCTTCTGCACAGGAAGTGATTGCTGATCAACAGCAGGTGTGAGAACACCCTCCAGAAATCACCCCACCCAGCCTGATAATTAAAAGCAAGAAACAGGGAGAAGGTCCCTGGAAGTGGATTCACCAAAATCAAGGGGTATAAATACACAGAAGGAAGCGGTTCTGTGGCAACATCTACATGATTGGCCTTTTGATAGGTGTCATGCTGTTTGGTGTGAGCAGTCTTCTGATCTGTTGCAAAATTCAGCCACCGGGAGCAGCTTCATTGGAAGGGAATATGCTGACGGCCTATGTGGAGGGTGATTCATGCGTTGACCGAAGCCAACCGCAAAATGGATGCAGTGTTGGGAATTGCTTCCCAAAATGGAAAAGACCGGGGACTATTTGGACCGACCTGAAAAATGTACAGTACTCCCTCATTTATCGCAGGGGTTAAAGTAGGGAGCTTTATTTTTTACAGTTATTATACAATACTGAACTATGTATACAATGAAACCAAAGACCAAAACCTGTTTTCAGGCCCAAGCACAAAAAACAAACGTTTTCAACAAATAACTATAATAATTTTTGGAAATACTATACTGTAAAATAATATTGCTTGAGCGCGTCCTCAGGTGCCTTTGCCGGTGCAGAACGTTTTCGTCGACATTGTGGGGTATGTATGTACAATGACGAGGTGCGCAGATTGTTCACGTTGGTCAGTGCCTTAGCCAATCAGGATGCAGAACGCAATTCACTGTTTAAATGCATTTAAAAAACTGCACAAAAAAAATCAGTGAAACAGCGAAGCCGCGGAAGGTGAACCGCGATAGAGCGAGGGATCACTGTATTGACTGATTTATCAAGGGCGGCCAGGTGGTCGACTAGTTAGCATGTCGGCCTCACAGTGCAGAGATGCAGGGTTCAATTACGGCTCCGGCCTTCCTGTGTGGAGGTTGCTTGTTCTCCCTGTGCCTGCGTGGGTTTTCTCCGGGTACTCCAGTTTCCTCCCACATTCCAAAAACATGAACACTCTAAATTGTCCCGAGGTTTGAACGTGAACATGGATGGTTGTTTCTGTGTGTGCGCCGTGCGATTGGTTGGCAACCAGTTCAGGGTGTCCCCCGCCTACTGCTCAAAGACAGCTGGGATAGGCTCCAGCATGCCCCATGAACCTTGTTAGGATAGGTGGATCAGAAAATGGATGGATGGATACATTTGCAAATCACTGCTGTTTTTACTTATGTTTTACACAACATCCTTCATTGGAATTTGAGTAACAGTAATAGTTGTAGTAGTGCAGAATAAAACAGTATAATGAGTAGCAGTACTTACTCTTCATGGCGTATATCTTTAATGGTCCTGTCCAGCGATATCATGTCACTGGCAACCATGTTGAAGCCAAACTCTTTGATGGATGCATGGATTGCTTCTTTGTATTCTGGGCCCAGAACAATTGGCTTGGATCCCTCTCCTGGGCCATCTGGGACCCCTGGTGGCTCAGTGTCTTTGGGTTCAAAGTTTCCAAGAACTCCTTGTTTAAGGATGGGGGCATTGTAATTGTGAAAGTGGGGTGCAAACGTTGCATACTGTTGCTGGATGGCCTCATTCTGACTGGGATGCTGCTTGGGGACTTGCACATGTTGCCCCCCTCCTGGAGATGAAACCAGAAAATAAAATATGTCATATTATAAGACAAAACTGAAACATTCAGGTAGAAAAAGCAATACAGAACTTAGTAGCAAAACTGTTCAGGGGTGAGCAATATAGATTTGAAAATATTTTCAGGGAATGATTAACAATGCGATACACAAAAAAGGATTTTCAAACAGACACTGCAGTTTGAAGGCTGCAGTACTTGTATCAGTGCAAACTACATAATTGTTGTTTTCCATCTTTTCTCATTAACATAACTGGTTAACGATTGCTTAATAATATAATTGGGTGGGAATTTAGTGAGTGTATAGAATTTAGTGCTATCGAGTAGTGAACGAGTAGAATGCAGCAACCTAAACTCGAAGTGCATGGGTTTTGAAGCATGCGCACTACGGTGCCACAGAGAGACCTCACACAAGCCTACCACCAATTTCTTCAGCCAGGTGTGTGTGTGCGCGCGCGGATTTTCAGAAAAGTCCACTTTCATCTCTGATCCATTGATGTACTGTATCGAAAAGATTCAGCGAACTATTTGACGAACACCACGGGCCGTCTAGATAGCTGTAACACCCAGCCACCGGGGAACCCAACTCTCTCGCCGCCGGCGAGCGGGGGTTTCAACGTCTCCTTGTTTTATGGTTATTTACATTTTTGATTTACATTTTACCCACACATCAGAGTTTGGATGGTAAGGCGTAGAAAAAAAAGTAGTGTGTTTCCGGTAAGATGAAATTTCAGCATAGGGTCGGTAGGTCGGACAAAGTTTTTTTTTTTAACCCCCCCATCAAAAATGTAAACAAAATAACCATAAAACATAAAACAAGGAGACATTGAAACCCCTGCTCGCCGCGCCAAAGGCGGCGAGAGAGTTGGGTACCCGGCAGCTGGGTGTTACAGCCATCTCGTACATCTGCATCCCGCGCCCTAGACCGGCCGTGGTGTTCGTCAAATAGTTCGCTGAATCTTTTCGATACATCAATGGATGCTATTTTCTTAATATTATGGTGCGAGCATGCGACTGCAACATACAAAACGCGGTTTAAACTGTTGTCTGAGATCGTGGCCACCGCCATGATTCAATGTTGTTGACAGACGACAGGGCAAACGACGCACACGCTCAACGTGAATATCGCGAGAGTTTACACCATTGTAAAGCCTCTACACAAAGATGTAATATGTTGTTTGAAAAAAATGTCGACCGTAGTTTTTTTTCGAGGTAGAAATTCTCGGTCGGTCGGGTTACCGGAAACACACTACTTTTTTTTCTACGCCTAAGCAAATTCATTTTCTTTCCAACAATGCGACTGCAACATACAAAACGCGGTTTAAACTGTTGTCGGAGATCGTGGCCGCCATGATCCTCCCATGCTGACCGACGATCCCTATTCAGGGGGCCGTAATAAACGGAATTAACTGAACAACTCCACTACGGATTGCCAGCGAGAGCCTCCATTACAAGCTACGTACAGAGATTGTACGTAGCGGAGAAGGCTAAGGTACACCAAGCGGGTGAAGACACTGTTTCGGGAGAGAAATAAGAGACTAGGTTGATGAGCCTCTGGTGAATAACGAGCAGGTAGCCTGTTGAATGCGATGTATGCCACTGACGCGATTGTTACTTGTTTGGAACTATTTTGTGTGGAAGGTTACAGTGTTCCGCGGCCATATAAATAAAGCGGGTGGAGCTTCTCCGTGTTCGTCTGACAGCGACGGTGCGCTGAGGCACATCGAGAGTTCAGCGGTGCAGTGCTAGCGAACTAGTGAACACACTGATAATAAAACATCTCCAGTGTTGTCATCTAACCAAGTGTAGTCATCCGAGATGATGTTGACACAAAACCGTAGAGAGACTTCCGAGCAGGAAGGACCAACAGAAGCAACATAGCCTGACTGCTGTGTTCAAAGCCAATTTGAGAAAAACGAAGTATGCAACCATGGCTTAAATCCACTATAGGCTGAGTACTAGTTTACCTTAGATGTACACTTTATAATGTTATATTTCTCTGTTTTGATTCCATAAAAAGAGCTGTTAAAGCAGCTGTTGTGTGACAAAATATTTTTCACTGTTGTTGATGGACAGTAATATTGTGTGAGAGACTGTGTGAATAACTGCTCCAAGTGAAAAATGTTCATGTAAAATTGAAAATCGAAATTATTTCGGTAAATATTTGCATTTTGCACATAGAAAACTGATTCATGATTCCATGTTGATGAGAGCATTAAAATGGGGAAATATAGGAAAAAAAATACAAAAGGAAATTCAGAAACGATAAAAAATGCGTGAGTAAGCACGATTAATTTTTGTTAATTTGAGTTAATTATGACAGTTGCGTTTTTAATTAGATTAAATATTTTAATCGTTGACAGCTCTAGTATAAATACATACAAATACACATACAGTCAAACCCTGGTTTTCAAACGTCTCTGTTCTCGACCAAATCGGTTTTAAACCAGAAAATGTGAGATTTTTACACCTCTAATTATGACCGAAAACCGTTTTTCGAACAAACTGAGCAAACCAGAATACGCCACTTGACTCCACTCGGCTTCCTTACACGAGGAAGTGCCGCTTCCTTTGTGTCGCGTTCATTGTGAGCAGAGGTGTTTGTTGTGATTGACGCTAAACTGACTGTTGTTTCTGCATTGTGTATTAGCCCCTAATCATGGGCTAATAAAATAGTTTCAGATTTCGAACAAATCGCTTTTTGAACACCCTTCTGCAACGGAATATGGTCAAGAACCGAGGTATGACTGTTCATACATACATATATGACACACAGACAGACAAGAAACGACACATGGAGAGGATCAACAAAATTGAGATTATCTCACCCGGCTTCAGTATGATTGAGTTGAGGTCAACTTCAATACCTTCCACGTGTGGCCAGGGGACAACAGGCTTAAAATGGTCTGCTGGATCTCCTTGAGGAATCAATCCATCATCCTGTTGTAGATGGATATGACATTCATATTTAACTTTCGATTTATATTCACATACAGTATATAAATACATCAGTCTTCATACCTCTGTTCAAATTATTGTCAAAGTTCTTGCCATGCAAAAAAATTAGAATGAGAAAAATCCTTTCAGACGGTTTTCCACCATAAATGTGACCGATAAATTATAACTCAATAAAGGGCTCCTGAAAAATAACCTTTGAAAAATCCAGATTTGATGCTCGCTTCCTACTGCTTGTTAATGTTGTTGACATAGAGTTATGGTTGGTTATCATTCGAATTCCAGTTCCAATTACAGTTCCCTCTTTTGATTCCAATTCTTTCAGTGATCAGATACCCTGCAGGAATAATCAGGTGGCCAAAGGAAGAGATTCAGACCACGGATGTTAAGACCCGAAAGCTCCTAACCATGCATGAAGGGTTCCATCCCAAATCCAGCACCCTGAGACTGTACGCAAGTCGAAAGGAAGGAGGCCGGGGATTAGTAAGTGTGAGAGCCATTGTCCAGGATGAAACATCCAAGCTCCATGAATACATCAAGGAGAAGGCTCCAACAGATGACATACTCAGAGAATGTCTCAAACAACAGAGGATGATATGCTGGAAGAGGGGCCATCATGGGAGGACAAGCCCCTACACGGGATGTACCACCGGACCATAACTGATCTCAAGAAGCCCTATCAGTGGCTAGAGCGGGCTGGCCTGAAGGACAGCACAGGGGCACTCATCCTGGCTGCTCAGGAGCAGGCCCTGAGCACCAGAGCCATTGAGGCCCAGATATACCACACCAGACAAGACCCAAGGTGTAGGTGTGAGACACCCGAGACGATCCAACACATAACTGCAGGGTGTAAGATGCTGGCAGGGAAAGCCTACATGGAACGCCATAACCAGGTGGCTGGCATAGTCTACCGAAACATCTCTGCGGAGTATGGACTGGAAACCCAAGGTCAAGATGGAAAACACCTCCGAAGGTGGTGGAGAATGACAGAGCGAAGATCCTGTGGGACTTCCAGATCCAGACTGACAAGATGGTAATGGCGAACCAACGGGATATCGTGATCATCAATAAAGGGCAGAGGAATGCCGTTGTAGTGGCTGTAGCGGTCCCAAGTGATGGAAACATCAGAAAGAAGGAACACGAGAAACTCAAGAAATACCAAGGGCTCAGAGAGAAGCTGGAGAGAGCCTGGAAGGTAAAGGTGACAAGTCGTGCCTGTGGTGGTCGGAGCACTCGGGCAGTGACCTCCAAACTAGACGAGTGGTTGCAACAGATCCCGGGAACAACATCGGACATCTCAGTCCAGAAATGTGCAGTGCTGGGAACAGCAAGGATACTGCGCAGAACCCTCAAGCTTCCTGGCTTACGGTGGAGGACCCAAGCTGAATGTGGGACAGACACCACCCGAGGGGTGAGACAAGGATTTCTTTTTATATATATAGAAATCCTCCTCTCATCTCTCTATATATAAGTGCCATCAAAAGATTTAAAAAATGAGTGATTAATTATTAATTGTAATTAATTTATCTAATATATTTTTAAGCAGAAGAAATTGCAGCGAAATACCCTCAACCGTTGGTATTATTTTATTTAAACAAAGTTTGTTATTGTGGCAGATAAAAAGGTTGGTAAACAACAAGAAAAAAGTGGCTTCAGATTATTTGTTTTCTTTAATAGACACAGTTCAAATCATTGACCTTGTGTTGTAATTGAGACCTTTCCCAAGTACTGCTTGCAACTCAACCATCAGGAGGAATGGTCCAATTTTCTAGAAGATAACATTAAAATAAGATATAGTCCCTGTAAAGTGTTGACAATAATTCATTATAAAAACAATGCTTTTCTGAGCAATCCAAGCACTTAACACTGAGCTTGCTTCTTTTTCCTCTGCTTCAGTAAAAAAAAATAAATTAACATCCATCCATTACAGTGCTGTACAGCAGAACATTAAAAAAAAAAAAAAAACATTGTTCACCATCACGCTCCGGTTTCCTCCCACATTCCAAAGACATGCATGGCAGGCTGATTGAGCACCCTAAATTGTCCCTAGGTGTGTGTGTGTGTGAGCGTGGATGGTTGTTCGTCTCTGTGTGCCCTGTGATTGGCTGGCAACCGATTCAGTGTGTCCCCCGCCTACTGCCCGGAGACAGCTGGGATGGGCTCCAGCACCCCCCGCGACCCTAGTGAGGATCAAGCGGTTCGGAAGATGAATGATGAAGATGTTCACCATCACAAAATAAAGTGCTAATGTTACATCACGTAATCAATTCTAGTTGGCTACAGAGGAAATAGAAGCTATGCAAGCTTCTTATTTCTTTTTCAACCATTCACTCAGATAGAACAGCCAGGTCACATTTTCTAGGAGCAAGGCTGCTCTTTTATTTTGCACTATATGGTCTACAATAAATAAGGGGTGTTCACACGGCACACATTTGCTCCGGCACTACACTGATGTATTTTGTTGCGATATATTTTACACCAGAGCAAATTTTGTGGAGCGGTCACGCGTACAAAGCCGCTGAGCGTGTTAGCACCGGCGCAGCGTCGGTGCAGCTCCACTTGCGGTCATACGGTAGTTTCTGCAGCGGAGCAAAACGACAGAAAACAAATGAGCTGTCGTGTTGGTTCATTTTAAAACGTATACACAACTCAAGCAACTACTGTACAGGGACGTCCTTCTCCTTCTCGGTCTCCGTGCCTTCTGCTCCAGAGTGACCGCCCCCGAAAACGTACATCAACGGTCAATTCAATGACACTCAGAAAAGCAAACATGTAATGCTCCAAACAGAAAAATCAAGAGAGGAAATCACAAAATAAATTCTATGGGGGCGGGGGGTTGTGAACACACAACAAAGGAACAAACTACACAAACAACTCAGAGACAGTCCAGTCTCCTAAAAAAAGGAAAGATGACGTTTGGGGACTATCCCCTCCTCACCCCCGTTCTAGTTGAGATGGTATAACCCAAGAGGTGCTTGCTACTGTTACCAGCCATGTCTTGTGTCGTTCTTAAACTAACACATGGGGCGGCCCGGTAGTCCAGTGGTTAGCACGTCGGCTTCACAGTGCAGAGGTACCAGGTTCGATTCCAGCTCCGGCCTCCCTGTGTGGAGTTTGCATGTTCTCCCCGGGCTTGCGTGGGTTTTCTCCGGGTGCTCCGACATACATGGCAGGCTGATTGAGCACTCTAAATTGTCCCTAGGTGTGAGTGTGAGCATGGATGGTTGTTCGTCTCTGTGTGCCCTGCGATTGGATGGCAACCGATTCAGGGTGTCCCCCGCCTACTGCCCGGAGACAGCTGGGATAGGCTCCAGCACCCCCCGCGACCCTAGTGAGGATCAAGCGGATCGGAAGATGAATGAATGAATGACGGAAGTCCGACAGACCACGAAAGCAAGCATTCTCGTCGTACGTAATCAACTCTTCTCATGCGTAGTGAGGCTACTCCCCCCTCGCAAACGACCATTTGCTCTGGAGCAAATTGTAGCGTTCACACGTACCATTTTACATCGGTGCTGCCCCGCAAAATAGCATTTGCTCTGGAGCAAATTTTTAAATCACCTCCCTGAGGTGGATCAAATTTGCTCCGGTGTAAGCTGTTTTCCGGGGCTACGCCGGAGCAAATTTGCATGTGTGAACGCTCTACGTGGCGCAGCGCCGGCGTAGCACCGTAGCAAATCTTGCTGTGTGAACACCCCTATAGTCACTCACTAGGTACAGAGTTTGCTGGGGAGGCCTTCGAGCTTTGCTGTGGGTCGCTGCATTATCGCCTTTGTTGTTATGGTGAGCTGTACCTGCAGCCACCTCAACATACGCACTGACAGTATGCATGTTTCTGGAGTAAACCAGCCCCCTACAGCAAGTGCCAAAGATTTCCAGTCTCTCATTATTCTTCTCCTTCTCATATTTGAGTACAAGCAATGAGTAAATCATGTAGTTAATTAATAGCAATGACGATGTCCTGTCTAGAATGAAGTCGACTCATAGGGCACTTAATTTGGCACTTCTTTGTCAAAAAATGAATAAATTACAACACCATCCCCCGCCCCCGAAAAGAGTTCAATTATTTGAAAATCATGGTTCAACCTATATTAAATTGAATACACTACATATAGAAGATATTTAATGTTCTAACTGATAAACATTATTGCTATAGCAAATAATCATTAACTTAGATTTATGGCTGAAACACTTTCCAAAAAGCTGGGACTGGGTCATGTTTACCACTATGTTTCGTCAGTTTTTCTTTTAACAATATTCCATTAACGACTTGGAACTGAGGACACACACAAATTATTGAGGCTTTGGAGGTGGAATTCTTTCCCATTCTTCCTTGATGTACAGTTTCAGCTGTTCAATATTCTGGCTTTTCCCATTGTCGTGTTTTACACTTCATCATGCACCACACAATTTCAATGGGAGACAGGTCTGGAATGCAGCCTGGCAAGTCTATTACCTGCAGTCTTTTGCTATCAAGTCACACTCTTGTAATGTACAGAATGTGGTTTGGCATTGTCTGAAATAAGGAGGCGCGTCCATGAATAAGACATTGCTTGGATGGCAGCATATTTTCTCCAAAACCTGTATGTACCTTTCAGCCTTAATTTGTGTTTTGTCAGAAGTCTAAGTTAGCCGTGCCACACTAACATGGCGCCAGACCACCGCAGATGCTGGCTTTTGAACTTTGCGTACAACACAGTCTTTTTGGGGGGGGTCCTCTGATCCGGAGGATACAGATATCCACAATTTAAAAAACAAAAACACTTTGAAATGTGGCCTTGTCAAACCACTTTTCCTCTTTAAATCATTCCATCTTGATGAGCTCGAGCCCAGAGAAACCGGCAGAATTTCTAATGTTGTGGCTTTTGTTTTGCGTTTTAAGTTGCACTTACAGATGTAGCGCCGAACTGTATTAACTGACAGTGGTTTTCTGAAGTGTTCCTGAGCCCCTGTGGTGATATCCTTTACACATGGATGTTGGGTTTTGATGCAGTGCCGCCTGAGAGATCGAAGGTCACGGGCATTCAATGTTGGTTTTCGGCCTTGCCTCTTACATGCAGTGATTTCTCCAGATTCTCTGAAACTTTTGATATGATAGACCATAGGTTCCGAAATCCCTAAATTGTTTGCACGTGTTCGTTGAAGAACACTGTCCTGAACCTGTTAGACTATTTTGCAGTTGTATCTTGGAGTTGTTCACAAGGTTGTTCACCACGTCGCTCCACCTTTGCTTGCCAATCACTGAGCGCTCCACCTTTGCTTGCCAATGATTGAGCAATTCAGGTACGCTCCTTTTTTAGCCTGTTCAGCTGTGGGATGTTCCAATGAGATTTTTGATGAGCAGTCCTCAATTTTGTCAGGCATTTTTGCCACCTTTCCCAGCCTTATTGAAATGTGTTTCAGGCTAAAAAAAAATCTAATATTTAATGATTATTTCCTAAAAACAATCATGTTTATCAGTTTGAACATTAAATATCTCATCTTTGTAGTATCCTCAATTGGCACATCATTGCATTGTCCATCTATCCATTATCCGAGCCGCTTATCCTCAGGATCACGGGTGTGCTGGAGCCAATCCAAGCTGTCCTCGGCAGTAGGTGGGGTACGACCTGAACTGGTTGCCAGACAATCGCCTATTGCAGTGGTGTCAAACATACGGCCCGCGGGACGGAGCCGGCCCCCAAGGAGGTTCGATCAGGCCCGCAGGATAATTTAGAAAGTGAAAAAATAAGACACGGAATGAATATTCTTAATAGGGTGCAATTCATGGAGTATCCACTAGGGGACACACTGTTTTGATCAGAGAAGACGACAACAGCAGCCTCAGTCTGTCCCTGAGACAGAAAGCAGACACTATCAAGGACATGTGAATACTTTATACTTTACACATTTAATAATACTCTCCTTAGTTTGTAAGGTGTAGGAAGGGATTAAATTTAGATTTTATATGCACATATCAAAATGGTTTAAAAAGTAATTTCTTTATATATCTTGTTTAATCTTCAAGTGCATGACTATATTTTTCAATACTAATTACTTGTTAAAGTTTTTTGCCATTATACAATCAGTGGGATCAGTTGCAGCGCATATATGTGAATGATAAAAGTAAATTGCACATTTGTCTAAGGAAATCTAAGGTGCTTCATGAAATGTTTTGTAAAAGATATGTTCATTAAATGTCAAAAATTTCCGAATGTTCTTGTGCTTCTTTAGACCAAAACAAAGGAAAGACATATTATTTGGTTTATATATGACACAGTATGGTATCATTTGAATGGTCCGGCCCACTTGACATCTACCGAGGCCGTTTGTGGCCCACAATGTGAAATGAGTTTGACACCCCTGGCATATTGTATTCTGTATTCCAATTTGTAGGGGGTGGGACTTTGTTACCTTGACTTCACAGTAGAAGAAAATGGCTTCCCTCAGTGCAAGCACTTTTTATGGGAAGAGGAAAAGTAAGTCTTTAATACTTTTTGTCAAACACATTTTGTCTTGAAATGCTGTTGGCATTTTATTTATAAGACTCTTATGAACACGTTAAAGTGTTGTTTGAGTTATTTTAAGAGTTTTTGAGCCTAGTATTCAAGTGTTTAAAAAATGTCCTCTGTAGTGGACATTTGAAGTTATTTCATCCCTTTTGCTCTTTTTTTCCCAAATGACAAGAAAGGGAGTCGTTCTCAGAAGTAGATGGAATTTTACTGCAGATTGTTGATGGAAACTCACACATTGAGTTGTCTGATGAAGACGATATGATGCTGCTATGACACACCAAAACTGGACCCCGGTGGATTATTTTAAGCAATACATTGATGACTCTGTGTTTGAAGAAATGGCCCTGTACACAAATCAGTGTGAAGTACTTGTGCCTGAAGCAACGTTAAATACCACACTAAATACCACACCTGAAGAACTGAAGACATTCTTTGGGAATTCTATTTACATGGGCTGTCTAGGATATCCAAACATTCAAATGTATTGGGCCTCAAGTACTAGAGTCAAAATTGTGGCGGAATCCATGACCAGAAATCGATTTTACAAATTGATAAACTCCATCAAGCTCGTCAACGACCTTGATGTTTCAGATGAAGAAAAAACAAGTGATCTCTTGTGTAGAATCAGGCCTCTCTTGAGCAAAGTGAGGCAAGGTTGTCTGAGTCTGCCAAGAGCGGGAAAAGCGTGCATTGACGAGCAAATGCTTCCTTTTACTGGTCGATGCCCAGTACGCCAGTATGTACCGGGCAAATCAAACCCAACTGGACTGAAGGTATTTGTCTTGGCTGCACCAACTGGTCTCGTTTGGGATTTTGTGGTCTACCAAGGCAAAACAACTTTCACAGCTACAGGAGAAAAGGGCATTGGGGAACAAGCTGTTCTTCAATTGACATAGTCTGTTCCCGGAGGCACCCTGTTCTTTGACAGGTACTTTACAACAATCAGCCTCCTTGACATCCATTTTGCTCTTTTTTCCCAAATGACAAGAAAGGAGTCATTCTCAGAAGCAGAGGGAATTTTACTGTGGATTGTTGATGGAAACTCACACATTGAGTTGTCCGATTCCCCAAGGCACCCACCTGTTCTTTGATAGGTACTTTACAACAATCAGCCTCCTTGACACCCTGATGACAAAAGGACTGACAGCGACTGAAACCCTCATGAATAACAGGGTTCCAGAGAACTGCAAGATCATAGGCGATAAGCTTTTCCTTTGTGTTTCCAAGAAAGGGAATTGCTTTTTGAAGTATCATACCAAATAAGCAGAATAGAAGCAAAAGTGAAACAAAAGAAGAGATGATGGACAGTTATGTTTATGTTGAACACTTTGTCAAGTTGACTTTTGATATTTTTGTTGTTTCAGAATGAATTTCGTTTCCCCTGTATTGGGTTCGATGTCCACTGTAGAAGACGCATCAAAGCTTCAAAACAAAAATAAAAATGTCAAAAATGTCTTTTGCAGTATACCAATTACTTCACATAGATTGAGGAAGTTCAAAATAAATGTGATTGGACAACATTTTTTTTTCCTGGTAGTCAGAGGATATATATATATATATATATATATATATATCCTATATATATATATATATATATATATATATATATATATATATATATATATATATATATATATATATATATATATATATATATATATATATATATATATATATATATATATATATATATATATATATATATATATATATATATATATATATATCCTATATATATATATATATATATATATATATATATATATATATATATATATATATATATATATCCTATATATATATATATATATATATATATATATATATATATATATATATATATATTAGAGCTGTCTGTTTAGCGTGATTTTATCTGCATTAATTTAAATAAATTTTAAGATAAAAAATGTTCTCGCGAGATTATCGCGGCAAACGTTAGAGCGGATGTTACGTTGCTCTGTAAATAAACCAGAAACAAAACATCAAGCGCGCAGCACAGGTCCACGCACGTTTGTTTTGCCAGCCATGGCAGCGCGAGACACCGAAAACGGATACTTAAATAGTTTATGAATGGAAAGTTTACTTTTAAAAAGTTGCCAGATTGTTCCACTGACAAGACCAAAGTTACCTGTATGTTTTGCAGTCGTAAACTGAGCTATCATCATAGCACGTCGAGTCTGAAATACTGTACCACTTAATGGCCAAGCACACAGCTGACGTGAGTACTCCGCCCCCTCGTCTCAGACAGACAGCTATGGATCATTTCAAAGCGAAGAAAATGGATGACACGACGAAGAACAAATTTGTTGAAACCATAGCTAAATATATGGCTACTGCATGCAAACCTGTCAACATTGTGGTCAACATTGTCCACAGCTCCACTCAAGCTGAAATCATTTGCATTGCATCTAACGACTCCTGTTGGATTCACCTGCCGCTTTAAGAGGGGCGGGGTTGCCACTGACAGGTGACCGTTCGCGCGATGTATAAAAGCAGCATAGCGTTTTGTTTTGTGAGTGAATACACTCGCTTCGTCGTCGGCATGGCTCAATGGTAAGCTACGCGTGTGCTTTTCTTATCAAGTCAGATATGTAAAGTTAGCTTTTAGATTCGGTCATGATTGGTTGCTTTGTCTGCTTTGCATTGTGTCCGTTGTGCTTTGTTTGCCGCATCGCTGTGCAATCACAGTCAGTTACCGTTCGCAATCGGCAATTTAAACAGCATGGGCTAAAATGTTGCTAGCTTATTTTTGCATAGTTGTCATGTTTGTCCGGCTGCAATCTGACGTTGAAACGAAGTAAATTGCGTTGCAGCTGGGGTTAATCATGCCGGCGCTCCACTTCCGGGATTAACTATTACGTTTGAAATAATGAATAATGATGACGATAATGATACATAGTGAAATCAGGGTTGATTAAATTATTAAATGTATTGTTAAATAAAGGTATTAATGTCAATTATATCCATATTTACATTGTGATGCAGAAAGATAGATATATTCATTTTTTACTGCATTTATGTGTGCTTTAGGTTATTACCAGCTTCTACAACTGCTTCTGATACTACTTCTGTTACAACTACTACTACGACAAAGTGCTCCAATAAATGATCAAAAAAGTACAGAACGAGTGATCCTTCCATGCTGACCGACGATCCCTATTCAGGGGGCCGTAATAAACGGAATTAACTGAACAACTCCACTACGGATTTCCAGCGAGAGCCTCCATTACAAGCTACGTACAGAGATTGTACGTAGCGGAGAACGCTAAGGTACACCAAGCGGGAGAAGACACTGTTTCGGGAGAGAAATAAGAGACTAGGTTGATGAGCCTCTGGTGAATAACGAGCAGGTATCCTGTCGATTGCGATGTATGCCACTGACGCGATTGTTACTTGTTTGGAACTATTTTGTGTGGAAGGTTACAGTGTTCCGCGGCCATATAAATAAAGCAGGTGGAGCTTCTGTGTTCGTCTGACAGCGATGGTGCGCTGAGGCACGTCGAGAGTTCAGCGGTGCAGTGCTAGCGACCTAGCGAACACACGGAAAATAAAACGTCTCCAGTATTGTCATCTAACCAAGTGTAGTCATCCGAAATGATGTCTACACAAAACCGCAGAGAGACTTCCGAGCAAGAAGGACCAACAGAAGCAACATAGCCTGACTGCTGTGTTCAAAGCCAATTTGAGAAAAACGAAGTATGCAAACATGGCTTAAATCCACTATAGGCTGAGTACTAGTTTACCTTAGATGTACACTTTATAATGTTATATTGCTCTGTTTTGATTCCATAAAAAGAGCTGTTAAAGCATCGGCTATGTGACAAAATATTTTTTTCACTGTTGTTGATGCACAGTAATATTGTGAGGGATTATGTGTGAATAACTGCTCCAAGTAAAATATGTTCATGTAAAATTGAAAATCGAAATTGTTATGTCAGTAAATATTTGCATTTTTGCACATAGAAAACTGATTCATTATTCCATGTTGATGAGAGCATTAAAATGGGGAAAAATAGGACAAAAAATATAAAAGGAAATTCAGAAACGATAAATGCGTGAGTAATCACGATTCATTTTTAGTTAATTTGAGTTAATTATGACAGTTGCGTTTTTAATTAGATTAAATATTTTAGCTCCACCCGCTTTATTTATATGGCCGCGGAACACTGTAATCTTCCACACAAAATAATTCCAAACAAGTAACAATCGCGTCAGTGGCATACATCGCAATCGACAGGCTACCTGCTCGTTATTCACCAGAGGCTCATCAACCTAGTCCCCAGCTGCAACGCAATTTACTTCGTTTTAACGTCAAATTGCAGCCGGACAAACATGACAACTATGCAAAAATGAGCTAAATAAAGACACCCCTGTTCTAGCAACATCTTAGCCCACGTTGTTTAAATTGCCAATTGCGAACGGTAACTGACTGTGATTGCATAGCGATGCGACAAACATAAAGCACAACGGACACAATGCAAAGCAGACAAACAAAGCAACCGAATCCAAAAGCAAACTTTACATATCTGACTTGATAAGAAAAGCATTAACATTGGGCCATGCTGACGACGAAGCGAGTGTATTCACTCACGAAACAAAACGCTATTCTGCTTTTAAACATTGCGTGAACGGTCACCTGTCGGTGGCAGCCCCGCCCCTCTTAAAGCGCCAGGTGAATCCAACAGGAGTCGTTAGATGCAATGCGAATGATTTCAGCTTGAATGGAGCTGTGGACAGTGTTGACAGGCTTGCATGCAGTCTCCATATATTTAGCTATTGCTTCAGCAAATTTGTTCTTCGTCGTGTCATCCATTTTCTTCGCTTTGAAATGATCCATAGCCGTCTGTCTGAGACGAGGGGGCGGAGTACTCACGTCAGCTGTGTGCTTGGCCATTAAGTGGTACAGTATTTCAGACTCGACGTGCTATGATGATAGCTCAGTTTATGACTGCAAAACATACAGGTAACTTTGGTCTTGTCAGTGGAACAATCTGGCAACTTTTTAAAAGTAAACTTTCCAATCATAAACTATATATCCGTTTTCGGTGTCTCGCGCTGCCGTGGCTGGCAAAACAAACGTGCGTGGACCTGTGCAGCACGCTTATTGTTTTGTTTCTGGTTTAGTTATAGAGCAACGTAACATCCGCTGTGATGTGTGCCGCGTTAATCTCGCGAGAACATTTTTGATCCCGTTAAAATGAATTTAAATTACCGTATTTTCACGACCATAAGGCGCCATTAAAAGTCTTAAATTTTCTCCAAAATGGACAGGACGCCTTATAATGCGGAGCGTCTAGTGTATGAGCCGAGTTCCAAATCCTGACTGAGAGCCGACACGCTGTTTATATAGAGAAAAGGCGGAAGTGAGCATGAACAGGCATGCGGGAAAGCAGCCAGCCAATCAGTGAAGGGTGGGCGTGTAAGTGGCCGCGAGTGAGGACGTAAGTGAGGCCACGCATGCGGGAAAGCAGCCCGCCAATCAGTGAAGGGTGGGTGTGTAAGTGGCTGCGAGTGAGACCAACAGTGCGGGAAAGCAGCCGGCCAATCAGTGAAGGGTGGGCGTGTAAGTCGCCGCGCATCATTTCTGTGGAGCCACACGGCAACGAGAGTGACTCTGACAACGAGAGCAGCGTTTTTTATGGACTACCGGTACTTGCACAATTGTTCAATTCGGATACAGAAGATGAGGACTTTGATGGATTTCTGGGTGATGATTGGTCGAAAAATGTGAGTACATTGTAAGATGGCTAAATAAAGTACAACCGATCTCAGTTTTGCTTCCGTTGCCTTGTTAAAAACGTGTTTTTAGCATGTCTTAGCATGCTATGCTTCAAGCTAACGTGTTTTTAGCGTGCGTGCAGGCATGCCGTATGTTTAAACTGGCGTATGTTTAAACTGGCGTATGTTTTACCACGCCTGGCTGCGCCCAATAATACAGTGCGTTTTGTGTATGTGCAAAATACAGAAATAGCACCCGTTACTGAGACTGCGCCCTACAACACGGCGCGCCGAATGGTCGTGAAAATATGTTAATGCCGATAAAAATGCGCTAAACTGACAGCTCTACTATATACATACACATACACAGATAGATAGATATAATTCACTTGTGTTTTTTTTTCTAAAAATTGGCTATGGTTGAAAGCAATTTTAAAAAGGCAAACGGAATTTTTAAATAAATAAAAGGGGTGGACTATTTGATCATAAGTGGTCTCATATGAGCCACTGACGTCACATCAGGATGTTCGCCAACTTCCACACGGTTGATAAATAAATATGAGGCATCACAAATTACATTTGAAGCCCTCTAAGCATTCGTGTCACATATTTGGGGAAAGGCAAGCTGTCAATACATAAATCTATTAAGCTCTATCAAGATGAACTTCGACGGTTTCACTGAGAAGTGTAGTTCAGAGGTGTCTAAACTCGGTTGTTTTGATGTTTTGATGTTTTCCATCTCTCCCTGGTGCAACACGCCCGATTCAAATCATCTGGATAGCTATCTTGCTTCTTCAGAGCTTACTGGTGAGCTGATCCTTCGAATCGGTTGTGTTTCGGCAGGGAGAGATAGAAAACAAGCAGGACATTGGCCCTTGATAACCGAGCTTGGACACCCCTTGTGTATAGCTGCTGGGATATGAGTGTCAATTCATTTACTCACCCGTGCTCCAAAGTGATTCCCGGCGCTCAGTTTGGTTAATGACGACCACAACACCGTTAATACAAGAAACGTAAGAATGAGAAGTAAACCCCGTAAAATAAATCCCAATTTAAATCTCATGTTGGAAGACGTTCCTGTAGAGCCGAGAATCGAGCACCTGTACACAAGACTATACGATGCTAATATCTGTAGGTAGGTACTTGCCAAGTCTCATTTTCTTTAATTGTTAGGTATTACATCTTCAATCCTCGCCCTTCGGTTTACATGTTAGCTCCTCCCACCTAAGACACAGGTTGTGGCCGAATGTGCACACTATTTCCTCTCTAGCGCACTATTAAGGGGTTACGCCATTTTGGTTGCTGTGTCCGAATTGTCGAGTCACGTGCACCCTTATGCTACATTCGTGGAAAGTAGGATGTGGGACTTATTTCACTTCCGCCCGATGAAAGTGCTCTATTGTACCTGTGTCACGCTCCTTTGACTTGGGAGGTCGGAGTTTTAAAATCGGGAAAAAAAACCGACCGACTCCAATGTGATATCTTTCTGAAATGGCGACCTCCATCGAGACACAGACCGTGAATGGCAAAATGTAATTTACAATGTTATAAACGTATGCGATGCTTTATTGTTTATTATTGCATCAACTAAGTTATTCGAAATAACTTCACGTAACACAACGTGATTTGTACCGAATACGCGAAGACATGCCGTTATCACCCGGAGTTATTTGGCGAAACGAATAGAATTGTTTGAATATATTGCCTTTTTTAGAAATTATGGAAATTATGAAAATAAAGTTTTCCTGACGGTCAGTATGTGTTGTGATGAACCAGAACAACACACAGTTTATCGGAATCAGACATCGTTGTTGTTGACATTCGCCTTTGAGGTCTTTGAGGTCGGAACTGGGACAATCCGAGTGAATATACCAATTCCCCACCTTCCTTGAATGCGGCATTATCTCCAAACCACTCATTGACTTGGGCCCTTCCCAACACCCACACTGCTTCTTACGGTCCTCATAGTAGTGTACAAGTAGGGAAGTGCATGTAATGTTCCAAAGTGCCGGTAAAACTGTACGAAAATTGCACAATTGGGGCAGTGTTTCATCATCGGCTTAAACGTGGCGGCAACGGTTGTTGTTCTGGTCATTTTGCTGCTTAAAATTCAATTAAAACTTCGGTAAAGTAGTAATAAAGTAAAAACTTGGGGTCGGACTTCCAGCTGCATTATTTGTCCTATTTACGGCCGCTGCACGATTTGCGGCGCATGCGCAGAAGCTCGCTGAATACGTTGTGCCAAAATACAAAGGTAACCTTAAAACGTCGATGGAAATGAATTGTTTCAATTAATATTTACTATTGAGAATATAGTTTTGCTACTGGCAAGCAATTTTCACCTGCTATTTTTGGTCAAATCCTCACGCTGTTTATATAGAGAAAAGGCGGAAGTGAGCATGAACAGGCATGCGGGAAAGCAGCCAGCCAATCAGTGAAGGGTGGGCGTGTAAGTGGCGCGAGTGAGGACGTAAGTGAGGCCACGCATGCGGAAAGCAGCCCGCCAATCAGTGAAGGGTGGGTGTGTAAGTGGCTGCGAGTGAGACCAACAGTGCGGGAAAGCAGCCGCCAATCAGTGAAGGGTGGGCGTGTAAGTCGCGCGCATCATTTCTGTGGAGCCACACGGCAACGAGAGTGACTCTGACAACGAGAGCAGCGTTTTTTATGGACTACCGGTACTTGCACAATTGTTCAATTCGGATACAGAAGATGAGGACTTTGATGGATTTCTGGGTGATGATTGGTCGAAAAATGTGAGTACATTGTAAGATGGCTAAATAAAGTACAACAGATCTCAGTTTTGCTTCCGTTGCCTTGTTAAAAACGTGTTTTTAGCATGTCTTAGCATGCTACGCTATGCTTCAAGCTAACGTGTTTTTAGCGTGCGTGCAGGCATGCCGTATGTTTAAACTGGCGTATGTTTAAACTGGCGTATGTTTTACCACGCCTGGCTGCGCCCAATAATACAGTGCGTTTTGTGTATGTGCAAAATACAGAAATAGCACCCGTTACTGAGACTGCGCCCTACAACACGGCGCCGAATGGTCGTGAAAATATGTTAATGCCGATAAAAATGCGCTAAACTGACAGCTCTACTATATACATACACATACACAGATAGATAGATATAATTCACTTGTGTTTTTTTTCTAAAAATTGTCTATGGTTGAAAGCAATTTTAAAAAGGCAAACGGAATTTTTAAATAAATAAAAGGGGTGGACTATTTGATCATAAGTGGTCTCATATGAGCCACTGACGTCACATCAGGATGTTCGCCAACTTCCACACGGTTGATAAATAAATATGAGGCATCACAAATTACATTTGAAGCCCTCTACGCATTCGTGTCACATATTTGGGGAAAGGCAAGCTGTCAAGACATAAATCTATTAAGCTCTATCAAGATGAACTTCGACGGTTTCACTGAGAAGTGTAGTTCAGAGGTGTCTAAACTCGGTTGTTCGGATGTTTTGATGTTTTCCATCTCTCCCTGGTGCAACACGCCTGATTCAAATCATCTGGATAGCTATCTTGCTTCTTCAGAGCTTACTGGTGAACTGATCCTTCGAATCGGCTGTGTTTCGGCAGGGAGAGATAGAAAACAAGCAGGACATTGGCCCTTGATAACCGAGCTTGGACACCCCTTGTGTATAGCTGCTGGGATATGAGTGTCAATTCATTTACTCACCCGTGCTCCAAAGTGATTCCCGGCGCTCAGTTTGGTTAATGACGACCACAACACCGTTAATACAAGAAACGTAAGAATGAGAAGTAAACCCCGTAAAATAAATCCCAATTTAAATCTCATGTTGGAAGACGTTCCTGTAGAGCCGAGAATCGAGCACCTGTACACAAGACTATACGATGCTAATATCTGTAGGTAGGTACTTGCCAAGTCTCATTTTCTTTAATTGTTAGGTATTACATCTTCAATCCTCGCCCTTCGGTTTACATGTTAGCTCCTCCCACCTAAGACACAGGTTGTGGCCGAATGTGCACACTATTTCCTCTCTAGCGCACTATTAAGGGGTTACGCCATTTTGGTTGCTGTGTCCGAATTGTCGAGTCACGTGCACCCTTATGCTACATTCGTGGAAAGTAGGATGTGGGACTTATTTCACTTCCGCCCGATGAAAGTGCTCTATTGTACCTGTGTCACGCTCCTTTGACTTGGGAGGTCGGAGTTTTAAAATCGGGAAAAAAAACCGACCGACTCCAATGTGATATCTTTCTGAAATGGCGACCTCCATCGAGACACAGACCGTGAATGGCAAAATGTAATTTACAATGTTATAAACGTATGCGATGCTTTATTGTTTATTATTGCATCAACTAAGTTATTCGAAATAACTTCACGTAACACAACGTGATTTGTACCGAATACGTGAAGACATGCCGTTATCACCCGGAGTTATTTGGCGAAACGAATAGAATTGTTTGAATATATTGCCTTTTTTAAAAATTATGGAAATTATGAAAAAAAAGTTTTCCTGGCGGTCAGTATGTGTTGTGATGAACCAGAACAACACACAGTTTATTGGAATCAGACATCGGTTTTGTTGACATTCGCCTTTGAGGTCTTTGAGGTCGGAACTGGGACAATCCGAGTGAATATACCAATTCCCCACCTCCCTTGAATGCAGCATTATCTCCAAACCACTCATTGACTTGGGCCCTTCCCAACACCCACACTGCTTCTTACGGTCCTCATAGTAGTGTAGAAGTAGGGAAGTGCATGTAATGTTCCAAAGTGCCGGTAAAACTGTACGAAAATTGCACAATTGGGGCAGTGTTTCATCATCGACTTAAACGTGGCGGCAACGGTTGTTGTTCTGGTAATTTTGCTGCTTAAAATTCAATTAAAACTTCGGTAAAGTAGTAATAAAGTAAAAACTTGGGGTCGGACTTCCAGCTGCATTATTTGTCCTTTTTACGGCCGCTGCACGATTTGCGGCGCATGCGCAGAGCTCGCTGAATACGTTGGGCCAAAATACAAAGGTAACCTTAAAACGTCGATGGAAATTAATTGTTTCAATTAATATTTACTATTGAGAATATAGTTTTTGCTACTGGCAAGCAATTTTCACCTGCTATTTTTGGTCAAATCCTCATTGACAACATTTGAAATAGAGGCCACTGTTTTTGAAAAAAGTCTTCAGAAATTATAATGATTGTCAAAAACATGCATGGCAGACTGATTGAGCACTCTAAATTGTCCCTAGGTGTGAGTGTGGGTGTGGATGGTTGTTCGTTTCTGTGTGCCCTGCGATTGGCTGGCAACCGATTCAGGGTGTCCCCCGCCTACTGCCCGAGCACCCCCGCGACCCTAGTGAGGATCAAGCGGTTCGGAAGATGGATGAATGAATGAATGAATGTTTCAGAGAAAACCATATCTTTCCAAAGTAAGCTTAATTGTTGGATCAGTCGGTAATAAATTAAGCCTCAAGTTGTAACCATATAAACTTTTAAACAACAAGAGAAATAGAGTTTGGAACAATATTAAATTCAGAAACAGCAATAATGACATTATATTTTCAAAAAAAAATCTTGGTGCGTCAAAAGTGAGCCATTCAGATTAACATCTGATCAACCAAAAGAATGTTATCTGAAAACTACCTGGGATAAAATAAAGATGTACGTTTGTATGCAATATCTTTGCTGTTCCATAAATAATCTGTGTGGCGAGAAATTGTGTTTATAAATTAATGACCAGGAAAGGAGCATCTGTTTGTGAAAATTTGAGCATTCATTGAGGAGTTTTGAGATACTATAGTTATAAAATGAAACAAAGTTTGAAGATGTAAAATTTAGGATACAATTCGAGATGGAGCCTGGGTTGTTAAAGAATTGGTTTTCCAAATTTATTTTGAAGGTATTGTTTTGAGTGTGAAAGTCCAAAAAGTTATGGCCAGCCCTATCATAGGGGTTCATTTTGACTGACTTTTTAATATAATGGGTTTTGTTCTTCCAGACAAAATGAAAAAGCATTTTGTCCATATTGTGTGCGTTGTGTCTCACTGGCGGCCATTTCAGGGTGTAGTCCGCCTTCTGCCCAAAGTCCACAGGGATAGGCTCCAGCAACCTCTGCACAACACTGTTGGAGATAAGTGAGGTTGAAAATGGAGGGGTGGATAGATGGATGGATTTTGTTTATATTGTCCAAAATCTTTTTGTTTACATGGAGATACAAAGCATCAAATGTAAATTGGGATAAACCTCCAGCTTTGGTTTCCAAAATTCTTCCTCTTAATGATAAACCACGCTGCAACCATTGGTTTAGTATTTTATGCCTTTCGTCAAGAACTAAATAAAAATTCAAGCTGCATCTGCCCCCCCCCCTCATCTGTAGAGATTACCAAATAAATAAGTAAATAATAGATTCTAATACAGGTATTTAAATTGATATAAATTAGATAACTAATGTAGAAGTAGCCGGCATTATTAGCTCACTCAACACCTCAAGGGCCAAAGATGATTTTGGCCTCGACATTAGCTTTTTAAAAGAGCACAAGAACACACTGATCAGAATCAGAATCATCTTTATTGGCCAAGTATGTAGAACACACAAGGAATTGTTCTCCGGTATAACACGCTGCATTAGTATCATCATAAACAAGGACATGACAAATAGGTATGGAAGGACATTTCGTAATGTAAGTGAACCGTAGTGCGGTGGTACCACCCAGTGACAACTGTTAAACAATGTGCAAAGCATCAAGCAGAGCTAAAGTGATACGTGGTAGAATACAATACTATGGACAGTTTGTACAGTTGGTGCAGAAAATCATTGAACCATTTTAGAGTGACCAGTAGCAGTATTTGTTGTACAAAAAGAGTGACTACGTTAGTGACTGTTTAGGGAGTTAATGGCTAGAGCAGAGCTGGGCAAACTACGGCCCGCGGGCCGGATCCGGCCCGTTGGGCTTTTTAATCCGGCCCGCCGAAGGTTTGTACACAACACAATTAAGTTTCGATATAAATGATTGCATTCATTTCATTTGGACTTGTAATAACAGGCATTTCAACGCCAGGTGGCGCAGTTACTTGAAGTTGCAGAGCACAGGGAGGGAGGGGGAGACGATACGGAAGCCAGCAGTAGCTCCAACTCAAGCAACTCCCGCTCGATACGACGGAATAAGTGTGTCCGCGCCGCTATTTTCTATCATTGGATCCAAAACAGCGACATGCAAGTGACTCTTTGTTGCAGTGAGTTTGACTGAAATTGCGAACATTTTCACGTCCTGTCGATCATGGCATGATCAATGAAAAGGAACAGAAATGGCCACGGAAGAGAAAGTGAAGTGTATCTGATTAAACGAAGCGGATTACAAAATACGAAACATTCAGGAGACGCTTGGAGTCTGAAAGACTAAAATCTACAAGACTTTGAAAAACGAGAAAGTGATTTGTGCTCAGTCCGATCCTGGCTATTTCCGTGCCCAGAGTGAATTGTGTTACGGGGAGTGAACACCCCTCTTTGGGAATGGTTTGCCCCAGCAGCACGGGGAAGGGCGTGCGCTTGTTTGTACGGGGCAGTATTGAATACAGCGGCACATAAACAACACTCTGATGTCCGGTGTCTTTCTTATGCACAAACCATACAAAAACAAATTGCTTGCAGCTCGACGGACAGTTGAGTAAATAAACGTTTCCTGGAATGGTTTGACTGCTATCGTGCTAAAAACCTTCCGCAAACTGGACCGCTAAAAAGAGGGGAAGCCAGTCCCAGAGCGCTAACTATGAGCATAGAAGACTTCGAAGCGTCCCGTGTCTGGCTTCAAAAGTTCGCTACGCGACATCAGCTGAGCAACGCTGTCATGTGTGGTGATCGAGGGGAGGTCAAGTCAGATGGATGTAGTGCAGACCTATGTTGACTGCGTCCTCCACAGACCTGTTTGCCCGGTAGGAAAACTGAAGAGGGTCCAGCAGGGGTCCGGTGACGTTCTTTAGGTGGTTCAGCACAAGGCGTTCAAAGGACTTCATGACCACAGACGTCAGAGCGACAGGCCTATAGTCGTTCAGTTCCGATGTTGCCGATTTCTCGGGAACTGGGATGATGGTAGACTGTTTGAAGCAGGATGGGACCTCACACAGCTACAGGGATCTGTTGAAGATTTGTGTGAAGACCGGAGCCAGCTGGTCAGCGTAGACTTTCAGGCAGGAGGGGGACACTTTGTCGGGCCCCGCAGCTTTCTTGATCTTCTGCTGCTTGAAGAGCTGCCTCACGTCCTGTTCGTGGATCTGTAGTGGAGAAAAAGAGGGTGGGGGGTAGATAGAGTAGTTTCTGGTAGAGGTGGGTGTGTGTGGGAAATGGGGGTGTCCTTTTCAAATCGGCAGAAAAACATGTTTAGTTTATCAGCAAGACCCTTATTGTTCACTGTTTGGGGGGGTGGCATTCTATAGTTTGTGATTGCTTTCAGGCCATTCCATACAGATGCAGAGTCGTTAGCAGAGAACTGGTTTTTCAGCCTCTCTGCATAGCTTAGTTATTCCTTTGTCAATTGGTTTCGGGCGTGTTTGTACAGTGCCCGATCTCCACTTCTAAATGCGGCCTCTTTCTCTTTCCTGAGTTGCCTGAGTTTGGGAGTGAACCATGGCTTGTTATTGTTGAAGGAGTGGAAGGACTTCGTTGGTACACACATGTCCTCACAGAAACTGATGTATGATGTTACAGTGTCTGTGTATTCATCCAGTGTGCCCGTTGAAGTTTCAAAGACGCCCCAATCAGTGCAGTCTAAGCATTCTTGTAGAGCTAGCTTTGCTTCATCTGTCCATTTTTTTCACAGTCTTAACAACCGGTTTAACACATTTGAGTTTCTGTCTGTATGTAGGTATTAAGTTGATTAAATTGTGGTCAAAAAGACCCAATGCTGCACGGGCGATTGATCGGTATGAATTTTTGATTGTTGTATAGCAGTGGTCTAGGATGTTGCCTTCTCTGTTGAAACAGTCGATGTGCTGCTTATATCTGGCAAGTGTGTTTATAAAGAGACGAAAATCTCTTTACTGTTACTAGTGTTAGTGCCTCAACATGGCTACGCTCGTGAAAGCAAAACAACGAACTCAAACGCGTGTTCGTTCAATATTGTCAACTAATATCCGGATTAATTTTAGGCGATTTTTCCTCAATTCTCCGGAGAAATTTTCATGAAAATTTGAAAATCCGTAGGACTTTCATCTCTGGTGTACTTAGCATAGAGTCTAAGACAGTGGTGGCCAACCCGCGGCTCGCGAGCCGCATGCGGCTCTTTGGCTCCCGGGCTTTCACACGACAAGCGTCAAACGCCTCGGCAGTGGGGATGCCATTCAAAAAAGGCGCGAACTACACAGAACGTACGATGTCAGCCTATCATCGCACCGTTACTTGATTGACAGAGAGGGCAACCAATCAGATGACTGCATCACCGCTCATGTGCAAACAACGGCGCTAAGCTCGTCAGCGAATTACCTCTGATTTTAAGGCAAGGTGCCCAATACGTCGATCAGAATCGACCGGGAGCCAGCAAACTGGTCCCAAGTCGACCGCAAGGGGTGGGAGGAGGAAATGAGTGGGGAAAAAAAATGCACGCGCGCATACACACACACACACACACACGCTCTTTGCAGTAAAAAAATTGGCTCTTCGTCTCCGACTGGTTGGCCACCCCTGGTCTAGGTCAAAATCAAGGAATCTTGAATCACTTTGGACGGTTTGCCAGAAATCACCAAAATTGCAGAATACAATTGCTGTAATAGTAGGGACAGCTTAAAACTGTTCCACAAGATCCACACCTATATGAATCTTTGATCAGCACTTAATTCAGTACTACTGTGATTATTATACTGTTTTTCATCGTCATTGTAATGTTATGTTTGCAAAGGTTTAAAAGTTTGATGAAAATAAAAAGTCAAATAAGATTTAGAATCTTTGTCTTCTTTGCCCTGGGTTGAATGTGCCCCTCTATCAAAACCCCTGGCCCTAGCCAGGCCCCCTCAGTGAAATTGATCTAGAACAGCCACTGGGGTCTTCGGGCAAGAACCTGTGTGTAGCTAATGTCCCTGTCCAAGACGGCCACCACACTGGCGGTACCTAGGTGTGAGAATCGTAGTTGTAGCTAATGTCCCTCCCTGTACAAGACTGGCCACTGCACCTGAGGATCCTAGGGGCAAGTTTCCTGAGTTCAACTTATGACCATTTACATATGGTGAGGTATGAAAATCTATGTTTGAAACCTCAGGGCTAGAGTTGATACTGCATGTCTTGACTGTCTGACCTATTTGCAAAGACAATGAAATGTACGATTTGTCTTCAAAGATTTATTTCACCCATTCACCATTAGAACAAGTCATCTTTTCCACGTTTACCTCATGTGGCCAAGGCATTACAGCCATGGTTTAAAAAAAAGGCTATTTCATTTATAAAGAAAGAAATATCAAGGGCAAAATACAAAAAAAAAAGTATACAATTCAAAATACAGAACAGATAAAACAATAGTCATAGATGAGATCAAGATTAGTAAAATAAGGGTGAAAAGATTGGTCTAATAAGAATAAGCCAATTGTGGAAGTGTACTTTCTTGTAAAACCACAATTTTTATTTCCACTGAATGCATCTGTTCCAAATCATTAAATGTGAAAAATATAAAGACACTTCTGAATGAGACAACATTTTCTTTCGTGATAAATAGATGAAGGATTATAAGACGTAATCAATGGTCAGGGCAGGTTAGAATCCAAATTGGATAAAAGATGTCATAGACATGATGTGAAAGACATTAGTACACTGCCCAAGCAGCAATTTTGTGACATCGGGCTTCAGTCCAAAAGTGAATAGCCACTTAGTTTAGATATTGAATAACCTTATCCTCGATCATACAGAACACAGCGATGTGTGACAGGTCTGAGATGAAGGCGTTGCAGGCTTGTATACTGATCTTCTTGCAGCCTCTTAGGTCCAGAAAAGTCAAAGAGGAGATACGCTTCAGGTAGGACATACAGCCATCACTCAACTGATGACAACCTGTTTTGGCACACAGACACAAGTCACTCAATTGTTTGGTCAATTTTCTTGCTTATTACCCAGGCCATCGTTGAGTAAGTAGTCGATAAAAGATATGCACAACTGTAATTTCCGGACTATATGCTGCGACTTTTGTCATACGCTTTCCACTATGTGGCTTATTTAATGAAAAGGCATATATAACGATTTTTCTAATGGCCCCAGGCAGCGCTCAAGCATAAAAGGTAAGATTGAGACAAGGTGATTTATACACATGCTATCATCTGTCACACACTGAAAACAACCGGCCATGAGAGGGTGCATTTAACCTGTGTTTAGGGCTGCACACAAATTTTAAAAACTGTGTTTCACAATTAATTGATTCTTGCTTTGCTCTCGACGAAGGCGGACGCTTTTTGCTTTCTGCTCAGCACACAACTTGGAGAAGCTGGAATCCGCGCTCAGAAATGGAAAGAAATTGCGGATTTGACTGATCGATGCCATTAAAGAGACACAGGCCACGGACTCAAGGCTGTCTGGAATTGTTGGAATTGTTACCAAAACAACATCTGCTATCGCGACTTTTCCCCTGGATGAAAGTACGAATGGAAGCTAGTGCCCTACCATCACCCCCTCCTTCTCGACCATAGACTGATAAGCCAGGACTGTCTCCATGAGAAGATCTTGACGTAGCAGCTGCGGCCTGACACGCACACACAACCAGATAATCACACGCGCATACACACCCTTGTATCACCGCCTTCATCGTTCATGTCTTGTGACTTGTTGTAACTGTCATACGCTTGTTTAATGAGTTGGAGTATTTTTTTCCTGGACTCAAATTATCCTCAGATGAGGATAGTTCGAGCATGTTTTTTTTTCTCCCCCTCTCCCTGCCTTGTGGTTTCTTTCTGACTTCCGGGTTGAGTGAAATCTGACGCGTTTGGCTGCCGCTGCGCAACCCACATTGTGTTTTATTGTTCTTGTTCCTGATTGTAAAGTGTCCTTGGGTGTTTTGAAAGGCGCTTATAAATAAAATGCATTATTATTATTAAAACTGTGTTTCACAATTAAAACTTCCCAAAAATGTAGAATAGAATTGATGTATATAAAATTATTTTCATACATCTCCTGAGTTCTCACATGAGGCATTTTAATTTTAAATTTTTACCTAATATGTTCTTCCTGTCGAGAAATAAATAATCTACGTAATTAGTAGTAATGTGTTTATTTATGTATTAGGGTCCGAGAATCGACTGCTGTTAGCCCCTATTGTTTTTGTAGGAATTATTCTTATGATTAGAGCCCAAGCAGTGAATGTAACAGCTCTAGAGCTTGGAGCTATATGCTCTATGCTCAACCTGCTATTTTGAATTTTCTTTAAAATTCAGCGTCGCCTTGACTACAAAAGCTGCTGTAACTGGGCCCACATGATCATATTTTGTCACCATTTCACACATTTGATGCGAGTCTAGGCCTGAAGACTTCTACAAACTTATTTTTCATCGCAGTGGTGGCACCACCTACTGGCTAAAGGAAATACATATATTAATCATCTCCCAGCAGGTGAATCAGATTTACCCCAAACTTTTAGATTTTGCATGAAACGCTACTGCCATGGCAACGAGCTGTTCGCCAAGAAAACAAGTCCACTTTTCAGGGTCGAAACGTGTCTGAAAGCGAAAAAATTGTGTAAAAGTTGTTTTATTTGGAAAAAAAAATTAAAAGCCTGTTTACCATTCAGTATTACACAAAATTACCGATCTATATATTGTGTGTGTGTGTGTGTGTGGTGTATTTATATATACACTGAATATACTGTACAGAAAAATATTTTCCATACATTATTACACAAAATTACCAAACGCGCACACACACACACACACACACACGCACACGCACACGCACACGCACACTTTAGATCGGTAGATAGGTAAATACTGTATGGAAAACATGTTTTAAATAAAACAACTTTTACACTAATTTGCATGTACATTATACCTAAATGTAAGATCATATGTAAATATGTTTTCATATTTTTGCTTCAAATGATTGAGGTCTGAGCAATGTGGCCTAAAATGAAAATAAAATTGAATCCCTTGACAGTAATGGTACCTAATGATATGAATTGCTCTTTTAAAAATTATAATAGAAGGGCATATTTCTGGTTAAGAGTCAAAAAGAATTCAACTTTTTTTTTTCCATTCATTTCCGTTTTTTGGACATGTACCGCATAGCTGTGTATTATTTTCTCTACACACACTTATTACTTGACCTGCTAATTTACTGATTTCAGACTGGGTCATAGGTTCTCATTCCAACAGGACAATAGCCCGATATATACTGTAGCCAGAGATACTAATCATGTTTTAGCTTAAGGCATATTTAAGCGTCAAAATGGTCCAGTTTAACCCTAGACCTAAATCCCATTCAGAGTCTGTGGCGAGACTCAAAAATTGGTGTCCACAAACGCTCTCCACAATTGGACTTGACCTGAATTAGACTGAGCTTCAGTTATTTTGCAAAGAGAGACTATTCCAGTTTTTGAGATAATCAAAGCTAAGACAGACACACCGAGCTAATTACGTGTGAAAACTGTGTGAAGCAATATCAAACAATATGAAAGCAATGACAGTTGTCTTAGAGCATGCATGACCAGCTCCGGGCCTGCAGGGCCACTGTCCTGCCTGTTTTCCAGCTCTCCCGGCCGCAACACACCCGATTCAGGCGATCAGCTCATCAGCCAGCTCTGAAGCAGCATTAGAACGATCCTGATTATTTGAACCAGGTGTGTTGCTCCGGCGAGAGCTGGAAAACAGGCTGGACAGCGGCACTTTGAGGACTGACTTTGGACACCCCTGTCTTAGAGTTAAGTGCAGTCCCATTACAAGATATAAATAAAATACCTGATAGAATGAGTTCACTGAGGTTGTTGCGAGTGCGTGTGCCCACTGCTGCAAGCAAAGCTATTGAAGAATCTGTAATGTTCTTGCAGTGAGCCACATCCAGGTTCTCCAAGTGTGGCATATGATGCTGAATAAGTCTCAAAGTGGACTCGTTGATATCCAGACCAGACAGGTGCAGTGTCACTATGTTCTTTAGTCTGCAGTAAGATGACTCAGAGCCTATGATGGTGGGAAAAAAATTGTTTTCAAGTCAGTGCAAAGAAATGAATGAAATCTGTGGGCCCGTTTATTTCTGCTGAATCTGACCATGATGGGTGAGGAGCTCTTTAAATTGGGTATCTTTAATGCCTTCACACCAACGCAGATCCAGTAGTCGAAGAGAGGGAAGAGTCGGGGTGACCAAGGCTGACAGGCATGTCCAGGACAGGCCAGCAACCCTTAACTCTCGAAGACCTAAAGAAAGAAAGTAAATCTGAAAAACGAGTGGGCAGAATAATCTGTGAATCAACATTAAAGCCCCTGAGGGTCAAGCAATTGCGACAGGTAGCAAAATGCACGTTCATGTCAGAGTTGGTCAGGGTTCATTCAACGTCACAAATGTGCGCCAGAAGTTTGCCAACAGTTTCGGTGTTTGCTCAAAAGTCCCTTGCGACAAGAAAAGTACAGGTGAGTTCATCGTTCAGTGCGATAGGATCTTCACGTTAGTATCTGCTTGACATGGGCACAGCTTAAATGTCATTTGACCAAAACCAGAAAACAGGTGGCCGTGATGTTCGCATGCTGATCCCTTAGGCCAAGTGATGTCATTTTCAGTTGACAGCAACAAGGCAAAATGGCAGCCCGTGTTGTATTATTTCAAGTAAAATCCTTAACTACTACTTTGAATATTTATGTTAACTATCATTTTTATCCATTACTTGAAAATTACCCTTACATGTTATACATTATTCTCACACATTACATTTGAATATTATTTTTGTTATTTTCAGATATTAATATCAAGTGATGACTCTTAAATACAGTGCCGTGAAAAAATATTTCCCCCTTCCTGGTTACTGTGTTCTTTGCATATTTATCACACACACAAGGATTTCAGTTCATCAAACCAATTTTAATATCACACAGAGACAACCGAACGAAATACAAAATATACGACATAAAGTATCTTTACCTGGTAGCCTGGTTAGAAGACAGTTGAGCTGTCTTTTGGCCAGGGGCGTCCATGAGAGGTCCAAAGATGTGGGCTGATGTTTTATGATCCCTGCCAAGGCCTGGTTACTCAGGGGGTTGAATCGACTCACATCCAGATGGCTCCATAGATGCTTATCAAAGCTCCTGCAACCAAATAAGCATGCCTTTTTAGAACTTGGCATTTTGGTTCTTCAACTCGGATAAAACTTCAGAGTAACACATTGATTATGACATACCACTTATACCAGGCCTTGCAGACAGTCATGCATTTGAGCAAATCAGCTCTGTTTAGGTATCTGAAAACAGACACCCATACTTCCTTTTCTCCTCCACTCTCATCCACATCCTGAAAAGATGACAGGGACAGCAGGGAAGGAGGTGACATTGCAGGAGAGACAGAAGAGGTGGATGGTTCCCCTTCGTCTGAGGACATAGACTGATCGATAGTGCTCCGGATGACACAGTTGCCACGATGACTTGGCCTGCAAGATAACATTTGGCCAGTTTGATCGCATACACTTATACCAATATATTCATGTCTTTATCAAGTAAAGCGCTCACCATAAGTGCAGGCAAACATGCTTGTTAGCAAACTGAGAAAACAAATTTGCGTAAAGAAAGTGACACAATGACCTGATATGAAGTCCAAATGTCACCACATAAGTCAGCTGAGGAGGAGGAGTGCATTATACAATAAATATTAAAAATATAAGAAGCTTATAGATACCGTATTTTCCGCACTAAAAGGCGCACTGGATTATGAGGCGCACGTTCAATGAATGGCATTTTGTAATTTTTTTTCATACATTGGACGCATCGCATTATAAGGCGCAATCTACAATGCCTCCGATAGATGGTGCTACGCTCCTTCAATTCAACTCAAGAGGCGTCCATTCAACTCGAGAGGCATTCATGACCGCCTCTGAAAAACGTAAATTTACTATTACTGTACTTAAACGAAACAACAAAAATTGAAAATAATGCATCAAAACAGAAAATCAAGCGAGGAAATCACAAAATAAATTCTATATCCCGCCTACAGAATTTATTTTGTGATTTCCTCGCTGGATTTTCTTCGTAGTTTCATTGAAGCAATCATTAATTTAACATTTTCGTTGGCAGTCATGAACGCCTCTCAAGTGGAATGGAAGAAGAGAAGGCACGGAGATGGACAAAGACGTACAGTAGCTGTCTTTGTCCGTCTCTGTGCCTTCTCTTCTTCCATTCAACTCGAGAGACGTTGAAGACCGCCTCCAAAAAATACATTAGCATTTCCTTGATCATAGCTCCAACAGAACGATCAGATGTCAGTAGTAGTTATTTATTCCTTTGTTGTGTATTCACAAATGATGAAATCGCAATATAAATTCTGTAGGGGAGGGGGCTATAGAATTTTTTTTGTGATATCCTCGCTTGCTTTTCAGTTTTGATGTATTATTTTAAATTTTCGTAGTTTCATTGAAGTAATCGTTAGTTTACGTTTTTCAGAGACTTGAAAAATGTAAAAAGTCTTGAACGCCTCTCGAGTCGAACTGGAGAAGGCATGGAGACGGACAAAGACGTACCTGCATTGTTGAGACTGTTTTACAAAAACAACACCAGTGCTCTCCTTTTTTTGGAGCCACAACAAAAACGTATTTAATAAAGCAACGCTTTATTAATCCATGGACAGAGAGACAGTCGAACCTCGTTACAACGTACCCCGAAGGTCAGAGCGAATATGTACTCCCTCTTGGCCAATCGGAGGCCAGGATGATTCTCGGTAAGCCAATGGCAGAGCAGCTATGAGTATGTTGCGTTTAGGAAACTCACAGCTGTGACCGAAATAAACATTGTTCACTATGTAAACCAGTGTGGTGGTTGCTGTTGCCGTTTCCGAACAAAGCAGTAGAGGTCGCTGTTGGATTAGACTTCGTTGTAGTGAATGTCTTCGAGAGGCAGGAGCAGAGAAAATGATTTCGTATAACGCAACAGGGGTTTTTTTTTTTCGTCGTATGGCGGGCAGGAGAATGGGAATGGTGTTAATGCGTGGAGATTTTTCACATTCGGGGGTATTTTCGCCCATGTAGGTTTTGTTCTAGAGGTGTTTCACTGTACCTATCTATGTCGAGCATTGTGGTGTGCATTGACAATTCCATATGTATCTTGAAACATGGGCTGCAAAAGGATTCAAGGATGGATTACAACGTGGAATGATTTAATTTAGTTCAATTCATTGCGATTATGCTTCAGTTCGATGTTACGGCTGAGTTTGAGAGAGTATGACGCATTTTTGTGGTTATTTTACAACATGAATGAACTTGTTAGTTGGCTACTGTAAATATTACATTTCCTTCAAACAAATATCTGTCAAATAAGACTGATACATATCTTGATATATTTTAAAGTGGAACGATTAGATTCAATATATTTGAATTTTCGAAATCAAAACCGATTTTCCGATTCATCCTTTTTTTTCCCAATTATTTTACAATGCTGGTGGAGCACCTCAAGAGCTAAATGTAACATTCTCTCCACAAGCCAAATAAGTTGAAGTTTCGTATGTGTTAGAGTGAAAGATTTTGGCACCTTGGTGAATGTTTATTCGCAAAACACCAACCTTCCTGGTCCTTGTAGGATTTGCCCTTCCCGTGTGGTGTCATTGCTCTTGAACCTTAAACCTTTGTTAAAAGTGGTCTTCCGGGTGATGCTTGGTTGACCACATGCATTTAGTGGAGGTGACCTCAAACCCATGGCAGCTTCCATTTTTGGAACAATACCTGTGAAGAAAAACAAATAAACATCTTTTATTTAGACATGAAAAGTAAATGAAGTTTAATTATGATAATGTCAAAGAAGAGGTGGCTTCTCCAAACACATTATTTTTGTTTCGCATCGGGAAATTTAGTTTGTGTTTGATGACGTAGCCGCCCGCTGCGAACAATCGCAACTGAGTAAAATAGAAGAATAAGAGCCTTGAACTTCCAATAAAAAGAAAGCTGTATTTCAGAGACATGATCGGCAGTGCCACTTAAGGTTCAGGTAAATGGACTCTATGAATGCACCATTTTCGAGTTTGGGGCATGATGGTGTGCTAACTTACTAAATGGACGCTAGGCTAACTTGTGGCGATGACAACATCAAAGTCTTAAAATACATTTGTTGTCTGTGGTCATGACAAAGTTACGCTAAATAATGTATAACCTTCGTAATTCTTCCAGTTATCCAAGTGTTGGTAAAGCGATCAAAGCATTTACTGTGGCCATTGCACATATACAGTATATACACAATCAAATTGGGAGCACTGTTCACTTTGGTGCATAGGAAAAATACAATATAAACAATGAAATAAAATTAATTAAAAATAAATAAATAAAAGACGTATTGCAAATTTTTGAAGAAAATTGACTAGTACAAAGGTACCGTAACTTGCACAAACAAGTGGCTTTGCATATTGCACAAAAGAGGTGGGTAAAAATTTTAGCGTAAAAGAAAGTGTGTTAACTGCTTACAATTGCATGAGGTATTTACATTACAAGTAATTGCACATAGAATTCAAGTGTCAGTGCATATTGCAGAATGAAGTACATAGATTCAAGTTTCAAAGGAATTCAGTCACCACTAGAGCTAAGATCGGTCCTAAAAAAATCGAGCCCGACCCGACCGGGCCCAAGGGTATTTAAACCCGACCCGACCCGGCCCGAGCCCGATCACTTAACTTGATATACAGGCCCGAGCCCGAAGCAAACCTGACATTTCATATTTTATTTGTGAGGACTCGGGAGGAGGAGGGGTGATTTCTGATAACAAAGCCTGTCTTTTGTAATGAAATCCAAGTTAAACAAGACTTTATAAAGATGTACCTGTATGGATGATGAACTGGTAGAAAGTACTTGCTACATTTGTTAGGAGGAACATACTTTTTGTACTGCGGATTTTGTACCTACCAGATTTTTTACCAGTAATGGTCGGGCGTTGTAGAGTCACAGTCAGGTAGGAGCCACAAAGTATGTCATCATTGAGATCAGACATCAGGAGCACTGGAGGTTCTGGATCAGAATCCCAGGGTCCTTCTTGCTCTTCTTCTTCTTCTAGGTCCATGCCCTCATCATCTGGGTCAAACTCATGTTTTTCACTGTCCTCATCTTCCTCCTCATCAGTCCTGGACCTCCTCCTACACAGATGAGGATGCTGATCTTGGTCTCCATTTCCACTGTCATCATCTTCCTCTTCATCACCATCATCAGATTCCTCAGTAGATGCACCTCTTTGCTGCATCCTTGAACCACCCCTTAATCTCATCCCTCTCCTCCTACCAGCCTTGAACTTGAAGATGGAAGTACCAGGAGTCACGGGGCCTTCCCTGCTTCCTCTGTGGTTTGATCCTCCTTTGAACAATCCTCTCCTGTTGGTACGCAATCCTCTCCGGGAAGAGTGGCATCCTCCTGGCTGTATCCTTGACTTTTTTTTGTGTGTGGCTGCAGACACAAATAGGATAAAATGGTTTCTTTCTTTTCTTTTGAATTTGGAAAGGTGCAAATCAGGTGATAAATACCCGTATTTCACACGAATTACAGAATGCAATTAGCCCATTGGCAATTGTATATTTTATTAAAACAAATCTCACTGGAATGGGCAAATTAATAGTTGTGTGCTCGCTACATTTTATCATCCGTGACTAGGTATCAGTGTGCCTTGTCCAGTTCCAATATTATTGGTCCCGAGAAAATTTTGAGTTTTAAGACAAACAAATGATACCATTTTAAATAGTCAGAGTGCAAACAGTCAAGGCAGAGTTTTCATTTCCTGGATATCAGCTCTTTTAATTTAATAATTTATATACCGTAAATTCCGGATTACAAGCTGCTACTTTTTTCCACACTTTCAACACTGCAGCGTGTAATATGAAGCGGCTTTTTAATTTTTTTTTTCCATCGCGGGAAAAACATGGACCAATAAAATTAATAAGTAGTTGACTGAGGTCAAATGAGATTGTATGACTCATCACAACTTCTGCTCTTTTCGTCGTAGCGGGGACAAATGTGTTACCCGGCAACAGTCGACCAATAAAATGAATGAGTAGTACACAGGTGTCCAATGAAATTGTATGATTACTGGTAATCACAACTTCCTTATTTCAGTCTTTCTTCTAACCCTGATCAACACGGAGAATACCAGACGAAAAGCATACGATGCAGCTTTTAAACTAAAAGTGATCGCTCTGGCAATTAAAGAAGGAAATCGAGCTGCTGCCCGTAATCTTGGCATAGACGAGTCGATGGTGCGAAGGTGGAGGCTCCGGCAAGAAGAACTGAGCCAGTGTAAAAAGACAACCAAAGCTTTCAGAGGTAACCATAGCAGATGGCCTGAGCTTGAAAACTTTCTGGAGGACTGGGTTAACATTCAAAGAGCAGGCGGCCGTGGTGTTTCCACTGTACAAATCAGACTGAAGGCTGATATATGGATATATATATATATGGATATATATATATACAGTGATACCTTGGCTCACGAACGCTTTAGCTCACGAACTTTGTACACACACACACACACCTGGCCGATCACGCATGAATTAGTTTACACAAAATGCTATTCAAATACTCGACATTCAATGATTAATCTTCCTTTTATATATATTAAACAAAAAAAAAAAACAACCCCCCCCAAAAAAAACAAAAAAAAAAAAATATATATATATATATACACACACACACACAGTGATACCTCGGCTCATGAACGCTTTAGCTCACGAACTTTTTGCCTCAATCTTCCTTTTATATATAACAAAAAAAAAAAACAAAAAAAAAAAAAAAAAAAAAAAAAAAAATATATATATATATATATATATATATACACACACACACACACACACACACACACACACACACACACAGTGATACCTCGGCTCATGAACGCTTTAGCTCACGAACTTTTTGCCTCAAGAACATTAATTTCGCGAGCATATAGTCTCTGCTGACGAACCAAACCTAGCGGTCGAACAGCGCCACGGTGGCGGCTGCGAGAAGCTGACGCACGCTCACGGCGTCCCAGTTCGTCACCCCATTTCTTTGAATGCGGAAGTGGTTTGAGTTTGATAGACACTTTTGCTATTATGGGACCGAAAAAGACCCCACCACAGGCTAGTGTTAAGCCTAAGAAAACACTAAAGAAAATTACGACCGAGCAGAAGAAGGAGATAATTGAAAAACACGAACGAGGTGTGCGTTTGTGTGACTTAGCGTCCCAGTACCAGTACGCTAACACACAACAGGTGTCAATTAAGATGTTTTTAGTCAGCAAAATGGATAAAGAGTCTCCTTCTAAAGGCCCTGTCACACCTTGACGATTCAGCCAGCGTATGCCGACGTTCAGATTTTCCCTAAAACGCTGGCATACGCTGAATTATCGATTTTTTTTTTTCAATTTTGGGCGTATACATAGCGCATTCATAACGGGCTGGACGTATACATAACGTATCAGTAAATTATATAGAACGTTTCGATAACTTATAGATAACTTATTCCAACGAATGCCTAGCGTGTTGCCGGCGTACACAACTTATGCCCAACGATAGTCTAATTTATGCATAGCGTGCAGCAGCGTATTGCCGACGATCACGTGGCGTAGTCTATAAAAGGCTGGCGCTCGACGTTTCAAGCCCCTGTCACACCTTGACGATTTAGCCAGCGTATGCCGACGAGGAAAAATTTGGCAAATACGCTGGCGTCGTCGAATTAAGTTATGGGTAAGTTTTGTATACGTAACAGCACGCTGAAGCACGTTGGTATACGTCGAAATGCGTCGAGGTCGTCGAGAAATTTTAAGCATGCTTAAAATTTATCGTCGTATGTCAGCGTATGGCTATACGTCCCGTATATCGCAGGCCATAAGTAATAGGTAAGTTATGCGATCGTTGCACACGTTCAAACACGTTAAGTGTAGGTTACTCATAAGTCCATATCGTCGAGAATACCTACTAGCTGTTCTCCAACATCCGTGCCTTTCGAACTTGCGCTTGGACATGCTGACCAGGCTGTCACGCGCGTAGTTGGCGAAGGCTGCAGTGGCTGTGATGGGATGAGCCTCTGCAGACCTTGATGAGCTCCCCAGACTTTTCTTTGCCATGACGCTGATGTTGTTTGGTTTATTAATGACACAAGTCATAATGGCGTTTGATTGCTGCTTTAATAGCGTGAATAGCAACTCACAGTAACGATGGCAAGCCGCACCTTGCCTCTTGGGTTATACCATTTTAACTAGACCGGGATAGTCCCCAAACAGATGTTGGTACTGCAATGTCTAGTGCAGTTATGATTTGAAACGTCGAGCGCCAGCCTTTTATAGACTACGCCACGTGATCGTCGGCAACGCCGAGCGCCAGCCTTTTATAGACTACGCCACGTGATCGCCGGCAATACGCTGCTGCACGCTATGCAGCAGCGTATTGCAGTTCGAAAGGCACGGATGTTGGAGAACAGCTAGTAGGTATTCTCGGCGTATATGGACTTATGAGTAACCTACACTTAACGTGTTTGAACGTGTGCAACGATCGCATAACTTACCTATTACTTATGGCCTGCGATACGGGACGTATAGCCATACGCTGACATACGACGAGAAATTTTAAGCATGCTTAAAATTTCTCGACGACTTCGACGATTCCGACGTATACCAACGTGCTTCAGCGTGCTGTTACGTATACAAAACTTACCCATAACTTATTCGACGTACGCCAGCGTATTTGCCAAATTTTTCCTACGTCGGCATACGCTGGCTAAATCGTCAAGGTGTGACAGGGGCCTAAGAAGCAAAGAAGAGAAGCCACACCGGAGGTTGAGTTACCTACAGTCCTTATGGAAGGTGACTCTCCTTCCAAACCGTAACTCCCTCCCTCCCTCCCCCTCCATTCCATCAAGCCATCAACTACGATCACAAAGGTAAATAAAACGACTTTATTATACAGTACAGTTTATTTCTTTAATTTCAATACAATAGCACATTTATTATACATAAAATAAGGTATATTTTTGTGTAGTTTTAAGGCTTATTTAGTTGAAAATTATGTTTATGGGGACCTGGGAGCGGATTAAGCTCATTTTAATGGTTTCTTATGGGAAATAAATGTTCGGAAGACGAACCTTTCGGCTCACACACACTTTCTGGGAAGCAATTAAGTTCGTGAGCCTAGGTATCACTGTACATATACGCTGCGCTACAAGCACGCAAGACGCGCTGCACGCACACGCACACGCACACGCGCACGCGCACGCACGCACGCACGCACGCACGCACGCGACGCACGCACGCGCACGCGCGCACGCACGCGACGCACGCGACGCGACGCGACGCGACGCGACGCGACGCGACGCGACGCGCACGCGCGCACGCGACGCGACGCGACGCGACGCGACGCGACGCGACGACGCGACGCACGCGACGCGACGCACGCGCACGCACGCACACGCACACGACGCACGCACGCACACACACACACACACACACACACACACACACACACACACACACACACACACACACACACACACACACACACACACACACACACACACACACACACACACACACACACACACACACACACACACACACACACACACACACACATATATATATATATATATATATTTATTTATTTATTTTTTTGGGTGTGTGCTCCATGATGTGAGGGAATTGCCATAATTTCCGGACTAGAGAGTGCACTTGATCAAAAGCCGCAACAGCCAAATTTAGGCATCAAACAAATTTGTACATATGTTGGCCGTTTTACTTTATTAGACGCGGGCCTCCGTATTATGACATGGGGTATTTGCAAAGAAAGAGCCACACATTAATTAAAATAAAAATATTTTCTTAAACACCGGTAAAAGCTTTTTTTTTCAAACAATGCAGAACGTAGCCAATTACACATCCTCTCAGAACCTTTTTCAGTCTCACTTGTTGTCGAACAAGGCAAATTCCCAGACGTTTCACAGGGCTTTGAAGATGGCGGAAAGTTTTTTCATTTCGTTTTTCAAGCATTTGCAGAAGAGATCTGCAAGTGTCTTAATGGCAGATGCTTTGTGATGGATGTCCTTTCTGTGTGAAACACATTAAGAGGACTACAACTCCCAGACAACTGTTCGACCTTCTCTTCTTCTGGCTAATGCCCGTGCAGTAAGTCAAAATAAATAATAATAATAATTGAAAATCAACCCCAACGACGTGTGTATTCAATTACTTCCCCAAAAGAAAAAAAATTACATGACATTACAGTCAGCGATTTGGTGCGAAGTGGCATCACCTGACAATTTCGGATCCTAATTTAGGTAACGCTTCCATTTTATTTTTGGTAGTTTCATGTGTTAGAAAATATATTTTTGTGGCTTTTAAGATGCATGCTAATGCTAAAAACACAAGAAATAGGCTTCCTAACAACACACCTTGTAACCTGATAAGATGATAAGCTGTCCACTGTAGTAACCGCTGTCCCTGAAAGGGTTAATTTCTTGTCCTGCCTAAATGCGGTTGACAACCTAAGGTGATACATCTACTGAAGCATCCAGACTTCACTTGGTGATGGTAGATGAGAAGAGCACAAACCTTCATCCTCGTCATCATCACTGGAGTCATTTCCATCACGACAGTGTCTCTGCTGTCTGAATATCTTAGCCATGCGGGCATCCAGCAGAGAGGAACATTTCCGCTGCTGGGAATGCATGAAAAGAAGGAAAAATCAATGATATAATGACTTAAAACAGGTGAAGCACAAAATTACAGATGGCAAAAGAGATATACCACCAAAGATGTTTCCAAATGTTCTTCTTTTGTGATATTAATAAAGTATGCCAAGATGACTACTTTCAGAAATGTTCCACCTTTGATTTTGTGACCAAAAAACAATTAATGAACATTTAACAACATCCTGGTTTCATATTGACATCCTTAAAAGAATGCTAGTACTGCAACATTTATGTACCGTATTTTCACGACCATAAGGCGCCATTAAAAGTCTTAAATTTTCTGCAAAATGGACAGGACGCCTTATAATGCGGAGCGTCTAGTGTATGAGCAGAGTTCCAAATCCTGACTGAGAGCCGACACGCTGTTTATATAGAGAAAAGGCGGAAGTGAGCATTAACAGGCATGCGGGAAAGCAGCCAGCCAATCAGTGAAGGGTGGGCGTGTAAGTGGCCGCGAGTGAGGACGTAAGTGAGGCCACGCATGCGGGAAAGCAGCCCAGTCGTCTACTCTCCCCGCTGAAGCCGCTGCTAGTTTACCGGGCAGCTAACCCTCGAGCCCTGAAGAACGTGACGAAAAGCTCTCTCCCCGTTATATGGATGTCAATATAAGCCTTAAACATACATTCCAGACAAAATACCGCCACTGTCCAGGATGAAACATCCAAGCAAACAAAGAAACACCTCCAAAGGGTAGTGGAGAATGACCGAGCAAAGATCCTGTGGGACTTCCAGATACAGACTGATAAGATGGTAATGGCGAACCAACCAGATCTCGTGATCATAGATAAAGGGCAGGGGAAAGCCATTGTGGTGGATGGAGCGATCACAAGTGATGGAAACCTCAGAAAGAAGGAACTTAAGAAACAAGAGAAATGCTAAGGGCTCAGAGAGGAGCTTGAGAGAGCCTGGAAGGTAAAGGTGACAGTCAGTGGCTGGAGCACCCGGGAACAACATCGGATATCTCAGTCCAGAAAAGTGATGTGCTGGGAACAGTAAGGATACTGTGCAGAACCCTCAAGATTCCTGGACTCTGGTAGAGGACCCAAGCTGAATGTGGGATGGGCACCGCCCGAGGGGTGAGACGAGGAATTTTACTTATAATATATATATTACAGCTGCCAAACGATTAACCCTATGTTGCATACGGGTTACTTACAGTAACCACAACTTTAACTCATATTGGTTATTCAAGTTACCAGTTTTAGTTTTTAAATCCACCGCGAGATGTCACTAGCGTGCGCAACAGCGGGAGGAAAAGGTGAAAGAGGGTCCACAAAATGTTGAATAATTTCTATCCGTGAGATGAAAAGGTCCAAATACCCTATTGTACTTGTGCAGAAGAGTATATAGAACATATAGAACACAATAAATAACAGTTTCTATGTGTTACCTATCAGTACTGCCATGCTTTTTGGCAAGGTAATTGTAGTGACCATTATGCACACAAGTACCCCCCTATTATGTATTTTTTTCCCAAAATTGTGAATTTATTATGATATTTGGCCATAATCTACCCTAAATTTAAAAACAAACCACAATTGAATAACTCCTGCAGAAGCCATGCAACATAGGGTTAAAGTATTTAATCGTGATTAAAAACGCAACTGCCATGATTAACTCATAATAACTCATAATTAATCGGGATTACTCACACATTTTTTTATCGTTTCTAAGTTTCCTTTGATATTTTTTGTCCTATTTTTTCCCGTTTAATGCTCTCATCAACATGGAATCATGGATCAGTTTTCTACGTGCAAAATGCAAATATTTACTGAAACAACAATTTCGATTTTCAATTTTACATGAACATTTTTCACTTGGAGCAGTTATTCACACATAATCTCTCACACAATATTGCTGTCCATCAACAACAGTGAAAACAATATTTTGTCACACAACAACTCCTTTAACAGCTCTTTTTAGAGAATCAAAACAGCAATATAAAATTATAAAGTGAACATCTAAGGTAAACTAGTACTCTGCCGACAGTGGATTTAAGCCATGGTTGCATACTTCGTTTTTCTCAAGTTTGCATTGAACACAGCAGTCAGGCTCTGTTGATTCTGTTGGTCCTTCTTGCGCTGAAGTCTCTCTATGGTTTTGTGTAGACATCATTTCGGATAACTATACTTGGTTCGAGTCACAACACTGGGGACGTTTTATTTTCAGTGTGGTTGTTAGGTCACTACCACTGCACCGCTGAACTCTTGATGTGCCTCAGCGCACCGTCACTGTCAGACGAACACAGAGAAGCTCCCCCGCTTTATTTATATGTGCACGGAACATGGTAACCTTCCACACAAAATAGTTCCAACCAAGTAACAATCGTGTCAGTGGCATACATCGCATTCAACAGGCTACCTGCTCGTTATTCACCAGAGGCTCATCAACCTAGTCTCTTATTTCTCTCCCGAAACAGTGTCTTCTACCGCTTGGTGTACCTTAGCCTTCTCTGCTACGTACAATTTCTGTACATAGCTTGTAATGGAGGCTCTCGCTGGCAATCTGTAGTGGAGTCGTTAGATGCAATGCGAATGATTTCAGCTTGAGTCGAGCTGTGGACAATGTTAACAGGCTTGCGTGCAGTCTCCATACATTTAGCTATGGTTTCAGCAAATTTGTTCTTTGTCGTGTTATCCATTTTCATCGCTTTGAAATTATCCATAGCTGTCTGTCTTAGACGAGGGGGCGGAGTACTCACATCAGCTGTGTGCTTGGCCATTAAGTGGTATTTCAGACTCGACGTGTTATGATGATAGCTGAGTTTACGACTGCAAAACATACAGGTAACTTTGGTCTTGTCTGTGGAACCATCTGGCAATTTTTAAAAAATAAACTTCCTATTCATAAACTCTAAGTATCCGTTTTCGGTGTCTCGCGCTGCCGTGGCTGGCAAAACACACATCGGCGTGGACCTGTGCAGCGCGCTTGTTGTTTTGTTTCCGGTTTATTTATAGAGCAACGTAACATCCGCTGTGACGTGTTGTCGCCTTAATCCCGCGATAAAAAATTGAATCACGTTACAATTCATTTAAATTAATACCTATAATAACGCGCTAAACTGACAGCTCTAATACATATATATATATATATATATATATATATATATATATATATATATATATATATATATATATATATATACACACACACACACACACACACACACACGATGGTGGCATGCCCTTAATTCACTGTGAGTACCATCGGTATTTCAGCATTTATTCTTTGAGTTATCATTGGCCCAAAGTGGCTTGCACATTGCTGTGAGCCTGTTAAAATGCACAGCAGTCCCTCCCGGGAGGGAGGGATTGCTGTGCATAGCTTTTAGTTTAGCTAGCATCCTTCTGTTGCCTACCTCCTCCAGAGTGTCCAGGGAGCAGCCCAGGACAGAACTGGCCCTCCTGACCAGTTGCTCCAGTCTCTTTCTATCCTGGGCCGAGATACTGCCTGACCAGCAGACAATGCCATAACGGATGGCCGAAGCCACCACCGAGACATAGAAGGTCATAAGGAGTGACCCCTGAACCCCAAAAGACCTCAGTTTCCTGAGTAGGAAGAGGCGGCTCTGTCCCTTCCTGATCAGGGCGTCCGTGTTGGTAGACCAGTCAAGTTTATTGTTGAGAAGAACACCCAGGTACTTGTAGGAGGTCACCCTCCCTTGTATGTTCATCAGTGCAGGTGAGGACTGTTTACTACTTCAATGTCGGAGTAAATTGAAGTAAACTTGGACTTGCGCTCAAGAACTTTGGTTGTCAGAACCGAGACGTATCCTTCTCGATACCAACTTAAGCAACTTTCATCCCCTTTTAAATTCACCTTAATATGGAATAGGGAAACGCAAAGTTTTAAACATTTGAACGGAGAGCCGGTCAGGAGCTATTTTCGTCCCTGCGGTAAGCAAGATTTGACAGAGTGAATGGTTGTTGCTTGTCTATTTGTGCCCTGTGATTGGCTGGCGACCATTGTGTACCAGGGAATACCGCTTACTGCCCGAAAACAGGTGGGATTGGCTCCAGCGCGCCCATAGCCCTCGTGAGGATGAGCAGGATAATGGATAGATAATTGGGGGATAAAATATGAATGGAATGTACATGCAAAGTGAACTACATATGCTTTATAACTTGCATCCTTCGCTTCATATTACACACTCAATCACGTGTTTGTCAGTGGTGTACCTCTGAGTCAGTGATCCCTTGAACGCATTTCGGACATTCCCAGCAGCTTGGAAGGTCTTTGTTGATAATTCCCTCACCCCGAATCTGCAGTGAAAGAAAGGAAGTTGTTATACCTGACTAGTCAGTGAAATGTCATTTGCTTTATTTTCCTGAGAATTTTAACCAATTTAATATAAACTTGTTTGGCAATCAAAGATCATCCTTATCTCTGATACAGTATATTTTATCTGAATATGGAATGGATCCAATAATTCCTACATGAGAAGATTAGCGCAAAACACCTTTAATTTCCTGTCACCACTTGGTGGTGGAGTGACAAATAATACAATGTGATGTAAGTTGTCTGTCCGCTGGGCGGAACATTCTTTCACACAGTAGTTCTCATCAGTTTCGTATTTCATGGCATCCAACTTTGACACCTACACCAAACCCACACCCAATGATGAAGTCACAAATGGGGTTAATGGGAAAAAAAAAAGTTGTGCTTGACCGAGAACAATCGATGCAAGTTTCGACAGAAGAAGTTATTTGACAAAGGAGCAAGGCTCCATGAGGTGTGACGCCAGAGAAAGCACTTGAAATGATGATTAAAGAAAAACGATCTCATGTCGAGGGCTATGAAAATAGAGAGGCAGGTGTAGCAACTTGAGATGTACAAAAACAAATTCCATTGCAGCCATATGCTAAGATGTATAGGAAGTGAGCTTTGATTTTTTTTTCTTGAAAGCCCAGTTTTGGCCCATGTTTTCAACATTTAACTCTTTCATTCCACAAGACGTACTTGTACGTCTTTTTAAAATTAGGCCCCGCCTACCATGGACATACTTGTACGTCTAAGTCTTTTTTTGTGTCATAGAGAGGAGGGTCTGATGCAATCTGTGAATGAGAATAAGCCGTTTGCATTGTAAATCATGAAAAAAAAGCAACCAGTAGGTGGCAGTGGTGCCTCACATGCTTGAAATGCATGCTTTTACAAAAAGCTATTTTTCTCCGTTTTTTGCCCAGGAATCGCCATTTTCATGAAACGTAGCCATTTTGTAATGCCGATTGCTGAAGAATGGAACAAAAAAATTCTGCTGAAAGAAGAGAGTCCAAACTTTATTTTGGTAGGCTCCATGTTTATATAGCATTAGAACCAAATATTCTGTGGGCTTTGCAAGATCAGTCAAAATCCAATGAAAATGGCTGGGATTGAATGAGTTAACATTGTCATACGTTTGCACGCTTGTCTTAGAGCAGGGGTGTAAAACTCAGGTCCTGAAGGGCCGCTGTCCTGCATGTTTTCCAAGTTTCCCTGTTGCAACACAGCTGATCCAAATGAACAGGTTCAATGGCAGGGTTCCGCAGAGCTTGCTGATGAGCTGATCATTTGAATCAGCTGTGTTGCAACAGGGAGACTTGGAAAACATGCAGGACAGCGGCCCCTCCAGGACCTGAGTTTGACACCCCTGTCTTAAGAGGGTTTTCGACGATTGACTTCAGACTTTTGGTGTACCATCTCCCGACCTGGGATGTAAACCAAGGAACAAATCTTAAGGTTTTCAAATACAATATCCTCCTGACTACCAGTAGTTCAAATTTGTCCTCTATAGAACCTAAATATCTCCCACCCAGTGCATCCAATCCCATTAACCTTTAACATTAACTTTTGTGCTCGAAAGAGGACATTCAGTGCTTTCCAATGATACCAAATTTGTAGGGGGTGGGGCTTTGTTACTTTGATTTCTCAATAGAAGAAAATGGCTTCCCTCAGTGCAAGCACTTTTTATGGGAAGAGGAAAAGTAATACTTTTTATCAAACACATTTTGTCTTGAAATGCTGTTGGCATTTTATTTATAAGACTATTATGGACACGTTAAAGTGTTGTTTGAGTTATTTTAAGTTTATTTGAGCCTAGTATTAAAGTGTTTAAAAAATGTCCTTTGGAGTGGAATTTCAAAAAATTTCTTTTGGAGTAGTCCAATTACTTCACATATGGGCCGTTCACATGGCGAGATTTATTTCGCGCTGCACCGGAGTATTTTGTTGCGATATATTTTTACACCGGAACAAATTTTGTGGAGCGTGCACACGTACAAAGCCGCTGAGCGTCACAGCTCCGGCATAGCGTCGAAAATAGCTCCACTTGCTTTCACACGGGCAGTTTCTGCTGCGGAGCAAAACGACAAAAAACAAATGAGCTGTCGTGTTGGTTCTTTTTAAAACGTATACACAACTCAAGCAACTACTGTACAGGCACGTCCTTCTCCTTCTCGGTCTCCGTGCCCCTTCTGCTAGAGGGTGACCGCCCCCGAAAACGTAAATCAACGATGAGTTCAATGACACTCAGAAAAGCAAACATTTAATGCGCCAAACACAAAAATCAAGAGATGAAATCACAAAATAAATTCTATGGGGGGCGAAGGGTTGTGAACACACAACAAAGGAACAAACTACACAAACAACTCCGAGACAGTCCAGTCTATAACCTCCCCCCCCCCCGTTCTAGTTGAGATGGTATAACCCAAGAGGTGCTTTGCTACTGTTAGCAGCCATGTCTTGTGTCGTTATTAAACAAACACCTGACGGAAGTTCGACAGAGCACGAAAGCAACGCATTCTCGCCGTACGTAATCAACTCTTCTCATGCGCAGCGAGGCTCCCCCCCCACCCTCGCAAACGAGCATTTGCTGCGGAGCAAATTGTAGCGTTCACACATGCACATTTGCATCGGTGCTGCTTTGCAAACGAACATTTGTTCTGGAGCAAATTTTTGAACCACCTGAGGTGGTTCAAATTTGATCCGAAACAAGCTATTTTCGGGCGCTACGCCGGAACAAAGTTGCACGTATGAACGCTCGAGGGGAGCAGTTTCGGCGTAGGTCCGAAATAAATCTGCCCGTGTGAACGACCCTATAGATTGGTGAATTTCAAAATAATGTGATTGGACAACATTTTTTCTTCCTGGTAGGTAAAGAGGATATGATGGGAGCAGGGCATCTAATTTTGTGTTTCAAATTTCCTTCGCCACGAAATAGAAAATGCTTTCCGTATTTTCCGCACTAAAAGGCGCACCTAAAAGTCTTCCATTTTCTTAAAAGCTCACAGCACGCCTTAAAATCCGATGCGCCTTGTGTATGGTCATTACTTTAATATCTCAACCCCAAAATGGCTTCTTGCTAGAGACATGCTTACAATGCAGAGTTCAAACTTAAGGTGATTGGTTTCGCAGTTGAACACGGAAAGAGAGCAGCGGCAAGAGAGTTCAATGTTAACGAGTCAATGTTATAACTTGCTGTTGGTTAAGTCAGGGGTCGGCAACACGCGGCGCCAGAGCCGCATGTGGCTCTTTGGCGACATCTAGTGGCTCCCTAGAGCTTTATAAAAAATGTTTGAAAATGGAAAAATATTTTGATAGTAGGCTAATCCAGTATAGCTCAAATATATATAAATACATGTTGCAGCTCCGAAAAAGGAGAGCTGTGGTGTTGGTTTTTTAAAACGTACACTTTATTTATGCTTTTAGCAGTCTCGACAAAGACAGACACGTCTGCTTACGACTCCGTGCCTTCTCTCTTCTCATTCGACTCGAGAGGCGTTCAAAGAGAGCCTCAGAAAAACGGAAATTAATGATCACTTCACTGACACTAAGAAAAGCGAAAATAATGCACCAAAACAAAAAATCAATCGAGAAAATTAAAAAATAAATTCTATGGGGGCGTTTGTGAACACACAACAAAGGAATGAGTAACAAACAATTCCGCGACAGTCCAGTCTCCTACATACATACAGCATGTGTTTCCTTCATTGTAAGTTTTATAGAAGGCTTTTATTTTTTTGCGGCTCCAGACATACCTGTATTTGTTTTTTGGGTTTTTTTTGGTCCTATATGGCTCTTTCAAAATTTTGGGTTGCCGACCCCTGGGTTAAGTGAACTGTGTTGCTGTTTATTAAATAAGTTTTACTGACATCTGATCGTCACTTTCTGAATCAGGGTGTAGTGTATTATCGTGTAGTGTTCTGTTCTGTTGGCATTTCCTTGAGCGTAGCTCCTTCTAGTGGATGCATTGTAGATTGCGTCTTATAATGCGGTGCGTCCAGTATATGAAAAAAATTACAAAATCGGCCATTCGTTGAAGGTGCGCCTCATAATCCAGTGCGCCTTTTAGTGTGAAAAATACAGTAATAACTCCCTTGCACTTGCTCAAAAAATGAAAATAAAAAAGTCACAAAATTCACATTTATATAGTCAGCCTGAAGACTTCTGTACAATATTTTATTATGTCGTGTTCTACATTGTTTTTGTTTTTAATTGCACCATCGGTTGAATGAATCTCACTGAAAATTTGCCAGAAAAACCTTTGATCATGCCCTAGGCAGAATATTCCGACTTTTCAACAAAAGGGCGTGGCCAATACGGTGCCACAAAGAAGTTATCTGATGATTCACAGTGACAATAAAAGCTGCACTAACTTGATCCATATGATCCTATCTTCTCGAAATTTACACATTTGATGAATCCAGGCTTAAAGACACCTTTGAACTGATGTTACATTGTAATTGTTGCACCACCGAATGACTAATGGGAATGAATGTTTTGTCTTTTGAAGCTGTTCTACTAACAGGTTCACCAGATCTTCTTATATTTGGTCTGAATTGTCGTCTGAAGAGTGTTTACGGGTTTATAATCATTAAAAAAAAAAGAAAAACAAAGTTTGAGGGTTTTTTTCCGAGTTTGAAACTGTTGCAGCGGTTAACACGCAGCTTGCCGATAAATCATTGAAATTTAGGATCTAAAACTACATGAAAACTGATTAAACTTTGCACACCCAGGCCAGGAAAATCTGTATTTTTTTAGTTTATTGTGAAACCAAAAAGGAATGGCTCATGAGGGTCTCCGAGAATTTTCTAACAAAGCAACCCCTGTTGTAAGTCTCCTGCAGCCGGGAAGTCGGCCAGTTAGAATTTCCTTTCAAAAGTTGGTATTGCCGTGACAACAAACTCAAGAGTAACTTGATGTAGATGATCATCTCTTGTCAAAATTTCACACTTTTGGTAAGAGTCAAAGGCCTTTAGACATCTACTTCTTTTTAATGCATGGTTTTTCCCGTGTTCAAAATTGCGTGGCGGGCACCTCCACCTAATTTTGAGCCGCCCCCAAGCCAGACCGATTGATATGACTCAACACAGTGTAAAGCTCCAGCTGTGCTGATTGAGGGATTGATGTCCCACTACAACAGCTTTGTATTTTAACTGCAGTGGCAGCGTTGCACCACGATGCAGGTGCTATATCAACAGTAGTGCACAGAAAAGATCTGAAGCAACAAGCGAAGAAGAAACAGATTGTGGGTTTTTTCCCTCGTTAGTTGGTGATATTGGCGTCCTAATTTTCCCTTGGGAATGGTACAAAAACACGCAAATATTGCCTTTTTTTTTTGCATTCAAGCATATTGTGTTTAAAAAAAATTAATGTTTCCTTCGTGCCAATGTAATGTTGCAGGGAAAATCAGCCTTTTTTTTGTTATTCATATTTTTAAAGCGACCTCGCAAAGGAAAGCCAAATCCAGGTGAAAAGAGCTAAGAAATCAACACAACAGGCAGTTAAAATGTAATAATTCATGGTGGTAACAACATAGAAATTTGGTCTGAAACACTGATAGCAAGGGTCAGAATGCAGGACAGGACAAGTCAACATAAATCGATTTCCGACTGGGAGCATAACAATGCAAAGTCAACGTGTACGTGATTTTTTTTTAATTGCAGTTTCAATATCGTCTTAAAAACACACGAGCCAGTGGCTTCGACAAATAGTGGCTAAATGAATTTACTTGGCTCAGGCATACTGATAAAGGCATGGACTGTTATTTTTGCCAAAAGCACTGCGCCCAAACACAGCCGGCAAACGCTACCTCCCTTGTGAGACAGGAAAAACCCTGTTCATGGTCGTGATAGTGCCACATACTGGCTGAAAGAAATACATATTTGAATATTTGATGGGAGGGGGGGTGGGGGGGGTTACCCTTGGGAGTTGACCGAGATCCACATCATATTTGCTCAAATGAGTGTTTAGGCCTTCATGATGAAACACAAAGTTTGTGATTTTTCACAAATGCTCATGAAACTTTGAGCATACATCAATTCTCTGAAACGAGATTTATCACATATTGGATGCTTACATAAAGCCATTTGAACCACGAAAATGTCAGTGACACTTAAATAACATTTTACATGAAATAATTGTTAAAAAATATGTATATATTGTACCGTGAGGCAAGAAGGGTGGACTATCTGTGCACAATTTGAACATTCCATCAGAGTAAAGAAGTGATCTCCAGTTTCATCTTGGTTGGGTTCCTTGCATATTTCACAAACAGCAGACAGTGGCAGTCCTGGCTGGAAAAGGCAAAAGAAAATATCCACGTCACTAAATGAAACACACCATGTTTGACCATGTTCTATTTTCCAAAACTATGGCTTTGAACAGAGACAGACCATTTCTGATTTGTAGCGAAGGAGGCCGATATCCGTTATTTGGCACTAATTTTTGCAGTAAATGGGAAACTACTGGATCACCATTTTTTTTACAAAGGCATACTTCAACACTTCTTTAAGTACATATTTATAAAGCAACTTTTAGGATTTGCAACATGTTAAAGGTTTTTTTCTTTTTATCTTACAACAGATCTTTATTTTAAAATTCAAACAAAAAGTATCGGGAGCCCTCAGGTCCATCGGCATATTTGAAAACGTGAACAAACAAATAGCTCCCTCAAGTTTTCGACAGTAAATAAAGTTTTCCAAAATGTTCTAACAGAGATGTTGAAACTTTCACTTATCTTTGTTTTAAGTACATACAAAAACAAAAACTGCAGAGTTCTCAAGCATAGTAGCATTGCTTTTTAACTTTAACTGAAAATTTTAAATAAATAAATACTTCCCTGAAGTTAACCAAATTTGAAATTCTTGGTGATCGGATTAAAAAAACTGAGATGTTGAAACTTTGACTTATTTTTGTTTGAAATATAAACACCTTCTCATGGTTTCTCATTTTGTAGTTTTTCCTTGCCCTCCTCGGGGTTGAACTCAGGGATGTCAATAATATTTGTCAACTGTGGGCATTTGAGGCCATTTGACACTTTTTATGATTAAGGGCTATATCAAAAATGTGACTTGACTTGAAATAAAAATGTACCAGCCCACCCCCCCGGCAAACCCTAAATTTTCTGGTTGAATCGAATTTTACCCCTTAAATGAAAAGAAAAAGCAAATGACGGCAATACTATTTACTACAAAAACAAAAAGCATTGAAGAAAGTGGCGCTTTAAATACAACTTTTCATTCATTTAATCAAATCTTTGAACTACTTATCGTCAAAAGGTTTGCAGGCACACTAGAGCTAATCTCAGTCGTCATTGGGCGAGAGGCGGGGTACCCAGATGGTTGCCAGCCACTTCCAGAGCAAAAACAGACAACCACTTACCCTCACATTCTTGAATGACATGACATTTAACCCAACATCCTGAAACGTACCATGATAGATTCAAGGCTTCTACTGCAGTTTCTATGTCTAGTTATTTCTGTTGACCTTATAACAACAAATTAGAAAAATGGCAAGTAATTTAACGCTAACATTAACATGTACCAGTCACAAATTAATGACAGGAGGAATACAAAAGTGGGTTATTTCATGATGTGTTGGTGATTTTGCAGAGTGTATAATAAACTATTTAATATTACTATTTAACAATAATTTTCTGAAAAGATAAGCGTTAATTTATGGACTTCTTCAATAAAATCCCAAATCTAATTTTGTAATGACGCCCCGCCCCAAAAAATAAAAATAAAAAACTTACTGAGAGACACTGGCGCAGCACACAGGTTTGCTTTAGCTTTCCAGGTCCTCCAAACTTCTTCATGTCTCGGCAGAAATTACACTCTCCACATTCAGTTCTCATACATGCCTCGCAGCGCTTACATCTGCACAAAGACAGAATAATATTAAATGCTGAAACAAACTCAATCACTGTTTCTCTTGGAAAATACATTTCCTTCAATATGCTGTTTTGCTATGTCAACAAGACAATCTTGTGGAACAGGGAAACAAAGCACGTGAAAAATATTTTGCACACTCATGCATGCACGGATTATTTTATTAAATATAAATAAATATATATATAAATATATATAAATATATATATATATATATATATATATATATATATATATATATATATATGTACATACTTGTACACACACACACACACACACACACACACACACACACACACACACACACACAATATTCGAATACAATTTTCGACCATAATCCTTTCCAGAAGGCTGTTTAAAAACCGAAACCATGTTTCCCATTATAATCAATGTAATACATTTGAATCCGTTCCAAGTCGAGAAAACTATTTTTTAAAAAGCGTTTTTTTTTGTTTTACTATTTTACACCATAAACTGTATTCAGATGTAATAAGAGAGCCGGGCCGACAACATATAAAATACTGTACAAACATTTTATGTGTTTTATTTTTACCAATTTTAACAAACATTAACATTGTAACATACAAATTCAAGTAACATCTCTCTCTTATTTTACACCTTGAACTAATAAATCCTAAAGTAATGGCTGAAACTATGGACTCTCTCTCTGCAACCTTACACTACGGTACGAGGCCACAAATAGTGGAGAAACCTTTGCTTATTTTCATAAATGAGATGCAGCTAGCAGGGGACACTCTTAGCCAAGACACGATTTGTGGCAAAGCAAGACAATTGTATGGAGATTTGATAAAAAAAGGATCCTAGCATTGGTCCTGAAGAGTTTGATTTTAAAGCAAGCAGAGGATGGTTCAAAAAGTTTAGGAAAAGAAGTGGGATACACTCCGTGATTCGTCATGAGGAGGCACCTAGTTCAGACAAGGAAGCTGCCGAAAAGTTTAAAGTTGAGTTTGAAAATCTCATCAAGGCCAAGGCATATCTTCCCCAGCAAACTTTTAATATGGACGATACTGGACTTGTAAAGCAGTTCAGAAAATGGATGGAGGGATGTTACCTTGTACCGTAGTGTAGGATTGCAGACAGAGCGTCCATAGTTACAGCCATGACTTTAGGGTTTATGAATTCAAGGTGTAAAAGAATGCAATCTACAAGTGTCACGATGAGAGAGAGAGAGAGAGAGAGAGAGAGAGAGAGAGAGAGAGAGAGAGATGTTCAATTTTTATGTTACAATGACAATGTTTGTTAAAATTGGTAAAAATAAAACATACAAAATGTTTGTAGTTTGTTGCTACCTGCTCTCTTGTGACACGTGTAGACAGTTTATGATGTAAAATAGTTGAAAAAAATGCTTTAAAAAAGTCTTTCTAGACTTGGAACGGATTAAAACATTTTACATTGATTCTAATGGGAAACATGGTTACGGTTTTCAAATAGCCTTCTGGAAGGGATTATGGACGAAAACCGAGGTTTGACTGTATAGTCAAGCAACACGAGGAAGCGTCACTTCCTCGTCTACCCGAGGAAGAGTCATTTCCTCATGTAAGGAAGGCGAGAGGAGTCAAGTGGTGCATTCAAGAGCGCAAAGTTTGTTCGAGAACCGAAATTTGTTCGTAATCCGAGGCATACAAAATTTTAAATTTTTGGTCGAAAACCGAACTGGGCGAGAACAGAGACGTTGGAAAACCGAGGTTTGACTGTATATATATATATATATATACACATAAAATAAAAAAATCCTCATCTCACCCCTCGGGTGGTGTCCGTCCCCCATTCAGCTCGGGTCCTCTACCAGAGGCCAGGAAGCTTGAGGGTTCTGCGCAGTATCCTTGCTGTTCCCAGCACTGCACATTTCTAGACTGAGATGTCTGATGTTGTTCCCGGGATCTGTTGCAACCACTCATCTAATTTGGAGGTCACTGCCCCGAGTGCTCCGACCACCACAGGCACGACTGTCACCTTTACCTTCCAGGCTCTCTCCAGCTCCTCTCTGAGCCCTTGGTATTTCTCGAGTTTCTCGTGTTCCTTCTTTCTGATGTTTCCATCACTTGGGACCGCTACATCCACTACAACGGCTTTCTTCTGCCCTTTATCAATGATCACGATATCCGGTTGGTTCGCCATTACCATCTTGTCAGTCTGGATCTGGAAGTCCCACAGGATCTTCGCTCGGTCATTCTCCACCACCTTGGGAGGTGTTTCCCATTTTGACCTTGGGGTTTCCAGTCCATACTCGGCACAGATGTTTCGGTGAGACTATGCCAGCCACCTGGTTATGGCGTTCCATGTAGGCTTTCTCTGCCAGCATTTTACACCCTGCAGTTATGTGTTGGATCGTCTCGGTGCCTCTTTGCACAACCTACACCTTGGGTCTTGTCTGGTGTGGTATATCTGGGCCTCAATGGCTCTGGTGCTCAGGGCCTGCTCCTGAGCAGCCAGGATGAGTGCCTCTGTACTGTCCTTCAGGCCAGCCCTCTCTAGCCACTGATAGGACTTCTTGAGATCAGCCACTTCACTTATGGTCCGGTGGTACATCCCGTGTAGGGGCTTGTCCTCCCATGATGGTCCCTCTTCCAGCACCTCATCCTCTGTTCCCCATTGTCTGAGACATTCTCTGAGTACATCATCCGTTGGAGCCTTCTCCTTGATGTATTCATGGAGCTTGGATGTTTCATCCTGGACAGTGGCTCTCACACTCACTAGTCCCGGCCTCCTTCCTTTCGGCTTGCGTACAGTCTCAGGGTGCTGGATTTGGGATGGAACCCTCCATGCATGGTTAGGAGCTTTGGTCTTAACATCCGTGGTCTGAATCTCTTCCTTTGGCCACCTGATTATTCCTGCAGGGTATCTGATCACTGGCAGGGCATAGCTGTTTATTGCCCGGGTCTTATTCTTGCCATTGAGCTGGCTTCTTAGGACTTGCCTCACCCGCTGGAGGTATTTGGCCGTAGCCGCTTTCCTTGTTGCCAGTTCGAGGTTGCCATTGGCTTGTGGTATACCGAGGTACTTATAGCTGTCCTCAATGTCTGCTATTGTTCCTTCAGGGAGTGAGACCCCTTCAGTGCGGACTACCTTGCCTCTTTTAGTCACCATCCGACTACATTTCTCAAGCCCGAATGACATCCCGATGTCGCTGCTGTAGATCCTGGTTGTGTGGATCAGGGAGTCTATGTCCCTTTCGCTCTTAGCATACAGCTTTATGTCATCCATGTAGAGGAGGTGACTGATCTTAGCTCCATTTTTGAGGCGGTATCCGTAGCCTGTTTTGGTGATTACTTGGCTTAGGGGGTTCAGTCCTATGCAGAACAGCAGTGGGGAGAGTGCATCACCTTGGTATATGCCACATTTGATGGACACTTGGGTAAGTGGCTTGCCATTGGCTTCAAGTGTGGTTTTCCACATCCTCATCGAGTTCGCAGCGAAGGCTCTTAGGGTCCTGTTCACCTTATACAACTCCAAGCATTCAGTGATCCATGTATGTGGTATCGAGTCGTAGGCTTTCTTGTAATCAATCCAGGCTGTGCACAGGTTGGTATGTCGGGACCTGCAGTCTTGTGAGACTGTTCTGTCAACCAGGAGCTGATGTTTGGCTCCTCTGGTATCTCTACCAATGCCCTTCTGTGCTTCGCTCATGTATTGATCCATGTGTCCACTTATCTTAGCCGCAATGATGCCTGACATGAGCTTCCATGTTGTGGAGAGACAGGTTATTGGCCGATAGTTGGATGGGACTGTACCCTTTGAGGGATCCTTCATGGATCCCTCAAAGGTACAGTCCCATATATATATATATATATATATATATATATATATATATATATATATATATATATATATATATATATATATATATATATATATATATATATATATATATATATATATATATATATATATATATATATATATATATATATATATATATATATATATATATATATATATATATATATATATATATATATATATATACATATATATATACACACACAGACACACACATATATATACACACACACACACACACATATATATACATACACATATATACACATATACATATATATATATATATACATACACACATATACATACACACATACATATATATATACATACATACATACATATATATATATATATACATACACACACATATATATATATATATATATGTATATATATATGTGTGTGTGTATATATATATATATATATATATGTATATATATATATATATATGTATATATATATGTATATATATGTCCAGATAGATAGATAGATAGATAGATAGATAGATAGATAGATAGATAGATAGATAGATAGATAGATAGATAGATAGATAGATAGATAGATAGATAGATAGATAGATTCAAATTAAAGAGAACAACCCAATAGGAGCAGCGCTCACGTTGAATATTTTTTAACAATGAGAAAAGGGCTCTTTCAAAATCAGAGGCATTTTCTGGCCAACAAAAATAGCTGTCAAAAGGCAGCTTGCAATGCAACACAAATTATTCTGCAAACCCAAAATAGGACATTATAAAAAACTAAATAAAATTTGTAACGTGACCAAGGCAAGAAATAAATCCACAATAAATCCTTCACAATTGTAGGTTTCTGACTTTCGACAGTTAGTCGGCCAATTAAAAATTTCTGTGAGAAATGTTCTTGTTGATTATCAATCCACAAATCCATTCTTCACATGATTATCTTCACAAGAGTCAAAGATGTGCCAGAGCCAATCTCAGCTGACTTTGGGTGCGAGTTGGAGAACACCCTGACTGGTTGCCAAACAATCACAGAGTCGCCCGTAAATTGCTAGTTGATTGCCACAATGGTTGATTGCATTCCCTGCAAATCAAAAGGCCTGCAACAGTGTTCACATTAATCCATTACCTGACCCTACGCCTTCTCAACACAGACATGGAAGACGCAGGCTTCTGTGGTCGCGGCATGACAGGAGCGGCAACAAATTTAGGATTAAGGGGTGGTGGTGGTGGTGGTTGAAGAGGCTGGTGGTTCAAGGAATGAAGAAAGACAGAAAAATTGAGTGATTAGTTAAAAACAAAAAATAATTTCATGATTTGTTTTATTTGGCTGATATGTTAAATGAAGAAATCACTAATGAAATGTTGCCATGGAGCAACTAACAGTGACAGAGAGCACAAATTGCCGTTTTGGGATGCTACCAGTGAGAAAATACACAATGCCTGGACAATGCTGAGAGGTCCCTTATTGTAATTAAATTAAATTAATATTAGGGACCGAGTAGCAACCACTCTTTTATTATCAAAAACTAAATGGCATGCATGACTGACTGAAAGTTTCTTAGTGAACTATATATGTAACCACTGGCAAAAATGATTATACCATGCCGTGATGCCCAGACCGGCCTGGAAATACATCGGCTGTCCGGGAAAGTTAACATATTTTCCTGAAATTCCCGATGGCCACCCCACCCGTTTCACATTGATAAATGGGTTATCAGAATGACATTACCTATTTTTCCTTGAAAAAAACAAGTATTTTAATAATGCAGTTCTCTGTATTAGTCATCGAAGGTTGCATGGGATTTCGACCTTTGCAAATCGATTCCCACAGCAGTACATCCCAATCCGAACGTGTAAGGTGACAGGTTAACACTTTGAGGTTTATATAAGTTTTCTCATGTGACATAACAAATAACCAGCTAGTTATTTACTAGTTAGCTTTATTATAATTGGCTCATCACTATTGAAATATATTATACATTTCTAGCTATCTTTATTACAACTAGACAGTAAATTATTTATTCAGTGTACAACGTATGTTTATAGTAGGCCAGGGAGACCTTGGAGACTGCCTTCTACGAAATGCTATGACTGTCTGTGCCCGTCCTTGTGCTCCGCTCCCTCCAATTGCTGTGTTGCTGCCAGTGGGTTGAGTTTTAAAGACAGAATAAAGATGAGGATCATCCTAATCCATTTAATGAATTGAATAATTTTTCAAGGGATCGGTGCATGCCATTGTCATATTGATGAATGAAATATTGTGACATCCACCACACATTTACACAGAGCTCAAAATCTGCGTGCCAACACCTTGATAATATTCAACAACATTGTGATACACTACCTGCAACAATATTTATGTGGTTCCAGCAGGCCTTCAGTTTAGTTTACTTTCAGCCACCAAATCGCCAGGAGCGCCGGGCGCATGTTAAACGAAACTCCCAGCATTGCGCAGAAAGATGAACCAAATTCCCAAACAAGTACATCGAGGCTTGCGTCAGCACGAAAATCAGGATATACCAGTTATTATGCTCATCCACAGCTAAACTGTCTATGAATATAGAGCCCAGAATGTTAGCAACTTTCTTATTTTGGATTAAGATTGCACGACTGTCTTTGTCTTATGTGTTTTGTTGTGTTATTTTGACTTCAAGATGGCGCTGCGAGAGTGGCTGCCTTTCCAGCAGGTCCTATTTATTTTGTTCTTCTACTTCTTCCTCTCATAACTTTGCTGTTGTGAAGTGGCAATTTCTCCATTGTGAGACTATTAAAGGTTTTCTTATCTTATAAGGGAATACCGTAATTCAAGTTCATGATCCCTATTTCAATCTGCCCTATAGATTGAAAAAGAAAGCATTAGATCCTCTCTCTTCATTCTAGGTTGAATATGGGGAAAGAGGACGGTCCGACCCGACAGACCCAAACATGTTACATTGGTCTGCTGGGAATGTCTGGCACAGTCCCCTGTTAGAAGGAATTCCAATCTCCAGCAAAATTTTGAGCTCGTTACAGGGGTGTCAATTGCTGTCGCCGGTGCCCATTGTGGCGACAATCTCCGAAACTGTTGGTGGACAACAGCAGTGAGGGTATGCTGTCAAGCAGAAGAAGGAATCCTATCGGACCTTTAAAGTCTGTAAGACTCCGGAGGCAGCCGATGGGTCCCAGCTGACCAAGCGTAGGGTTGCTGAGGCAAAAATTGAGGTATATGAGTTTGATGAAGCCGTGGAAAATTACTTGCGGCCAGCTGTGAGAAATTCTTTTTCATCATCGGGCATCTCAGGAGGTGGAAGAAGTGTCCATTAATGTTACGCACAGTACAGTATGTTTGGGGAGCTACTGATGGAAAAAACGGATTCCAGTGAGGACCAAACCGGTGGTATTTCGGTGAGTGGTTACTTGGCAAATCACTCATGGCAAGACTTCAGGAAGTGATCCGTTCATTCAAGTTCACCCAAAATTAACAATCGCAAACGACACTATGAGCATTAGTTTAAAATCTGTGGATGATACCTACCCTCTTTGACCACTTAACAATTGGTTTTCCGGTGTAGGATTTTTTAGGATCATCATTAGCATGCTCCTTTAGGAGTGCCTGCAAGACAGTAAATAGTGTTAGAACAAGAAGCATTAAAAGCATTTTGAGCAGATGCTATCGTGCTGTCAACTTGTGCCTCCAAATTCCAAGCAAACAAGCTGGGGAAATATGTAGCCTGAATGTCATGGAGTCAATTCCTTATAAAGGAACAAATTACTTGAAACAAATAATTTGGGTAACTGATCAATACCTGTTGCACAGCAGTTATTGGGAGTCTGGTCTACTACGCCACCATTATAGGATGTGTTCAATGCTGCAGTAATCGTGTGCATCTCTAAACCATAAACCACACACACACATGCACACGCACGCATTCTTGTATCACTGCAACTTGTGCCAATTTGCCTGTACACCCGTACCTGCAGATACTGCGACAGCTGTGCTTTTCCCTGCCTGCATCAGCAATGGGATTAAAGCTAAATCATTTCATTGTGTTCTGTCCAACACAGGTCAGAACATACTCCAGTTGAACTACACCCATACTGTCCAACCTAGCCTCTCCAACATTATGGTCCGGAATGTTGTCCTCCAGGAGGCGGACCTGTACTTTACAGAGTGGGAGAGGTACAGTGCCGTGACAAAGTATTTGCTCCCCTCCTGATTTCTGTTGTTGAATATCAATCACACACAAAGGTTTCAAATATTCAAACCAATTTTAATATTAATTTATTCAGGCACAAAAAAAAATCTAACCTTTCTGACACTTTGTGAAAAAGTAATTGCCACCTGAACATAACGGGTTGAGCCACACTTGGCAGCAATAACTGAAATCAAGCATTTACAATAATTGGTGATGGGTGTTTCACATCACTCTGGAGGAATTTTGTCCCACTCTTCTTTGCAGAATTGTTTCGATTCTGCCATATTGGAAGGTTTTCCAGCATGAACTGCCCATTTAAGGTCACACCAGAGCCTCAGAATTGGATTTAAATCTGGATTTTGGCGATGGACTGTTTCAAGCCATTCCAAGTGAGAGGTGGGTTATTTTAAATGTCTCACCACCAGAGGTGTAAACTTACATCTTCTGAACACAATAGACAGTGACTCATTCCCGATGGCTCTCAGGCTCGCTGAGAGACACCATCCGAGCTGTATTCGAACCAGGAAAGCAGCTTACAAGGAAGACAAAGGGAGCTTGACAGGCATTTACCGCACTGTCCTTAGAGCTACAGCAACAGCTTGCGCCAAGCAGAAGATCGATTTTCATTTCAACCTGCCTGCAGCACCCCACTTTGGAGGAGTGTGGAAGTTGTAAATATGTTCAGTTAAGGCGGCTTTGTACACCACAGTGGGAGCCCCAGGGGAAGTACTAAGGATTGTGCCGCTTGAAGTGGAAGGAATCCTCAATTCCAAACCGCCCGCCCGCCCGCAAAAACACACACACACACACACACACACACACACACACACACACACACACACACACACACACACACACACACACACACACACACACACACACACACACACACACACACACACACACACACACACACACACACACACAGTTCCCTTGTTGTGTCTCCAATGGGATTCGAGCTGCCAAACAACATCTTTGCTCTTTCATTGTGTTCGGACCGACACTCGGGGTGGATAAGGTATACTCCAATTGGAGTACAGTACACCTATACTTTCCAACCTAACCTCTCCAACAGATATCTTTGTTTTTTGCTATAAATTAGTAGTGCGGTTATGCGGCGGCACCTGGTGAGCTATTATTGGTGGGTTGCAAACATTGCCACAATTGGTGGTGCATTCGACCCGATGCACCACTCCTCCTTACCTGTCGGAGCATGGCGACTCACTCTCCCGTGCTGAGGCGCAAGTTAAGAGTATTTAATGAGTGCTGTGATATTTTAGGAATACACTTAAGCAGGTTAACATTATTTTATTCTTTTTAATTCACCTTGAGCACTGCCTGTAGTCAGGATTTATGATGCAATAAATTTCACTCTGGAACAAATGATTTCAGATTTTATTAATCTTAATGGGAAGTTTCGTAGAACAGAATGTAGCTTTTAGGTTACTGTAGGTTAAAGCAATATTTTATAAAGGAGGTAAAAAATTTTTTTTTAAGTGTATGGATTCCACACTAGAAATACTCACAGCTGTAATAATTTCAGATGCCATCATTTATCTCTCACACTGTTACCTTAATGTGTGTGATGAGTGCAGGGGAATTGTGTATGCCTGGTGGGAGACACTTCTTGTTGGATGGGAGTGACTCAAGTTTGCCCACCAAGTTCCAAAGCCCTTCTAGCTCCAACGGAGTCAAATTAACATTCGCCGGTTTGTCCAACAGCTGCTCTAAAACATCATCTTCACTGACACTCTTATCTTCTTCCGCCATATTCTCAAATGCTGGATCTGTGCCAGAGAGTGTATTTAAATTAGAGAAGAGGGGAAAAAAATTATTTGTTGCTGGATATCTACCCTAAAGCAAATGTTTTGTCTTTGGGTTCATACCAATGTCCAGAGACAATTTCTGGAACTCTGGTGTAAGGTAAGAAGTCTTGGTCAGACTGAAGATATAGCGCTCCAACACATACCAGCACATCTCGTAAAAAAATGGGTGACGGAACTTCACTGGAACCTGTGAAAGTAGCAGAAGTTCATTGCACAATGATGAATATATTTCTTCATGTCAGTTTTTTACAGCACTCCTACCCGTGTGCGGTCCTCTATATTGCAAATGTTAAGTTGCATAGGAATGTTAAAGCTGTGAAGGAAGTTTCCACCAAAAACAATAGAATCCACAGGGGTGTAGACTGCATGAATCCAACCTATCAAAAAGTAGATATCAATTTTTGCAAACATAAGATTTATTCATATCTGTGGTTATGTCTACCTGATGGGATGATAAAGGTGCATCCTTGTCGAAGTTCAATCCTCTGGCAGTCAGAAGCACGATCCCCAAGAAAAATATCTGATTGTTTTCCCGACAGCACCCAGTGTTCATATAACTCTAAGTTCTGAGCGGTGGGAGGGATCAACCAGAATACCTGACAACATCATGTACAGATACATGATTTCAACGTTCATGGGATGTAATAATGGGCCTTTCAGTGAACTAATTTGGTTGAGAGCTAAAGGGAGAATTTTACTGGTAAGAAGAAGAGTGTTCTATGCTCTGTCAATATCTTCGGGACTAATCACCACTATAACTCTCAAAGCAGAGGCTGACAAATTTATTGTATTGGCATTACTCACGTACCTTGCTCCCTCTTAGAACATGGTACCACACGGATGTTCCTCCAAAGTCAATGTGAAAGTCTGTATAGCATCCCTCCACACTCATCAGACAGTACCTGTGAAAGAATATCATACATACATACATTTTTCAGAATGGAAACATTCATGTCATGAATAGATAAACAAGGGAGCCATTACTTTTGTACTTTAGGATACTGCATATCACTGATTGAGTTGGTTGAGTCCCTCTGTCTTTCTTTCAGGTGACGGGGCCACATGTTGTCAACCCAGTCTATAAGATCAAGCTACAAAAGAGGGGGAAAAAAAAACAAATTGTGTTACAAGTGTACTTCCACGAAACAAATTATATAAATCCAATAAATTCTAATTAAAGTAAATGAAATACAAAACAATACAATACATCCTGGTTTATATCGCGCTTTCACAACAGCCGCAGCTGTAACAAAGTGCTGAACAAAACAGTTAACATAAAGTAAAATAATAAACACAACACAAAACACAGACAGTCGTGCAATCCTAACCTCTTTTCCCTCATACGCTTTGTTTTTTAAAGCAGTTTGAGATGAAAGAGGAGAGAATTAAAATGTCCTTTCACCAGTGGATCAGAGACGTCATGCTCAAAATGTGCACGTCGGCTACAAGCTTAAGTTTCTAAATCAACTAGAAGCTGTAGCATCCATTGACGAAAAAAGGAGATTGGTTCACTTCTCCTGTCCCATGTAAATACATTTCAATTCCAAAGTCGAGGCTCTCAGTTCTAAATACGCATCTGCGCCAATGCTCCTCTCTCCTCATCCTCAATTTCAGCAGCCATCCATCCAGCCGCACCAACGCAGACTGTCCAACAGCGCCGACATCTTCACTTAAAAAATGGGGTTGTGAAAAATGCTGCCCATTACAGGCGCAAAAAACACAAGCACCCCAGGGCTGTCCAACACCGACAGTCAAATGCCGCCAACATTCCTCCCAATCAAAATCAGTACTGGTACAGGCGTGCTGCCGAGAAGGTGCAACCACCAAGCACAGATTCTTCTCCTTTGACGAATGTTGTGGCGAAAATACGCTGAAAACAGTCCACATCAGGTCCACACGACGAAACAACAAACACCATGTGACAAAAACAAAATACACAAACAACAAAAAAGCAAGGCTCGTGAAGAGCACTTGCCGACGGCTGCCTAATCGGGCACCATCTTGGAAAAAAACAATAATAATAAAAAAATAAGAGACAACTCTCATCTGTCACTGAATGAATGGTTTCTGACAGATGTAAAGCTCAAGTTTTTATTACGCAAGAGAAAAACAAAATAAATTAGATCTGTGAGCAGATAAACGGCCCCCACAGCACTGGCCACATTGGAGGGTATTGGCATGATGGGATAGTGGCACAATGTAACTTTTTTTTTTTTAACTGCACAATGAACTAATTTAATATTGACTACTTTTCTCGGTGTGATGCGTGTTGAAAGTTTGTTTTCCCAAATGTTAAGACCATCAAAATCTGTCATCTTTCAGGCAAACAGTGCATCGCCATGGTAACAGCATTAGGCAAAGTAAAAAACTGCTTTTTCTGTTAGTCTTGAACATCTTAGCATGACACAGCCACAGTATCAACACAATCATATAAAATCTCGGGTGGAGTTTAAAGGCCAAAAATGGGTCCAAATGTGAAAGAAACATCACATCCAGGGACTTTTCTGTAGGGCTTGGACTGTTACATATACTTCAAAAATGTCATCATTCTTGGTGTCACATACAACCAGCGCCTGTAAAATTTTGTAGGGGGCATTGTTGAGCCTTTTTTTTTTAAGAATTACACAAGAATCTCATTAAATACTGATGCTGTTGTCAGGCCTGATGTATGCATATTTAGACTCAATAGTAGTGTTTTCACACTAAAGAATAAGACATTTATTTCCTGGAGCCCAGGGATGCGGTTGACTGGTCCGCGGACTGATCTCAAGGCGACCGGGAGGTGTGTTGGAAAAAAAAACCCTAGTCCCCCTTTTTTAAATGACATGACAGGAAGTCAGTGTCGCCAAACTTAGCGACTTTGACACTATATTTAGTGAGTATTCAGATCCTCTCAAGCGATTCGTTTTTCAAAAAAGTGACTAGTAACAATCCAGCGACTTTTTCTGGTGGAGACTTTTGGACGTTGTTCTAGTGATGTGTCGTTTGCAAAAGAACCGGCCCTGAGAGCTGGCTCTTTGACGGGACCCCTAATAGGAGCCGACTTTTTTTTTTCTCCTGATCCCCCCCCTTCAGTTAAAGCCGCACTTAATTGGTCAAGATCCGTGATAGAAGAGGGAGGGGAGGGTTACACACACACACACACACACACACACACGCTGCAGTGAAGGGGGAGGAGTTAGAGAGAGACACAGCAGCACACTGTGAACAGCACACGAACAGGAGAGACAGGGAGACGAAAGAGAGCTCGATAGCCCTACAGAGAAAAAAACAACACGGTGTTGAAAGTGGAAAGGTGAGAAAATGGATAGGAAACGCAGTGAAATTTTGACTCATTTCAACTTAATTGATAGTTCAAAGGCAGCGTGAAGACTAAATATCAAGGTTAAAGGTGAAGGTTAAAATATCCAATATCAAATTTTAATTTATAATTTGTTGTGTGGTAATCAAAGCTTACTTATGTTGTTTTACTCTAAATAGTTAAAAGCTTATAGATATACACAATCAGAGATTGGAACTTTTTGTTGACCTTGTTTTGAGATGGGTCTTTGTAATTTATTTTTTGTAGCACTCCATGTTATACTCCATCTTGAGTATGTTCAGAAGAATATAAATAAAATCATATAAATAATAAATATTTGATATAATTTATATTTTTTACATTAGTAATTCATTTTACACATAATTTTATATGATTTTTGGTAGTAAATTAATTTAAGCAACCAAAAAGCTGAGGAGCCATTTGGGAGCCGAAAGAGCTCTTTTTACTGAGCTGAGCCAAAAGAACCGGCTTCTTTAAAAGTGACGGAATTCCTATCACTACGTTGTTCTCAATGGGCAGCGCCGGGAGCTGCCCCAAATGAAGCCGCTGCTGGCTGATCACGGCAGGTTTACAATCTGGGCTGGATGTAAATGTAAAACTTTACTTTGAAATAAATTAAAAAACATCAACAAATAAAAATTACAAACAAAAAAAAAAAGATAAGAAAAAAACATCCCCCAAGTAAATCACACGCACCGATGACATCATTGGGCGATGTTTAGGACAGCCAATAGCTACTTTCCTTACCGATGAGTTGGAAACGCTGCTGGAAGTTCACCGCTGTTAACAGTAGCGAGCAGCTAGCGATTCCAGCGCTTCTTTGGCTGGTTCAATGCGGGCTTTCACACGACAAGCGTTGAAAATGCCTCGGCGGTGGCAATGCCATTCAAACAACGGCGCTAAATACACAGGACGTACTACGTCAGCCTATCATCAATACCGTCCGTTACTTGATTGACACAGAGGGCAACCAATCAGATGACTGAATCACCACTCATGCGCAAACAACGGTGCTAAACGCTAAGCTAGTCAGTGAATTACCTCTGATGTCAAGGCAGGGGTGCTCAATACGTCAATTGCACTTGACCAGGAGAATGTCCCAAGTCACTTTAAAACAGCCACCACTGTATACAAAGTGCTGTACATGAAGCAAATATATATATAAAAATAAAAAATAAAACAATTAATAATGAAGACAGAAGAACGCACAAAACAGTAAAATTAAGATCAAGTCTGAATCATGCTGAGTCAAAAGCCAAAGAATAATAATAATAATGAATACTAATAGTACTAAGTAGTAGAAATAATAGTACTTAGTAGTAATTGTAGTACTTACAACTAACACGTCATAGTACTTAATAGTTGAACTTTCTAGTACTTTTTAGTTTAGTAGTAGCAGGAAAATGTAGTAGTCATAGTACTAGTAATAATAATAGTAGGAGTAGCAGTAGTGCTTAGTGGCAGTAGTAGTACTTACTAGTAGTAGAACTTAGTAGTAGTTGAAGTACTGCATAGTAACATCAGTACTTCGAGGTAGTAGTAATACAATCATACCCGTAGTTTTTAGCAGCAGTATCAGTAATATCATTAGTAGTACTTAGTCCATGGACTGGAGAAACCTTTTCTCACTTTCAATTGAGATCAATGAGCAGATGGGTGTAGTCTCCTTTGACATCAACTTCTGCAAAGAGGACAAAATCCCCTCAAGGAACACTATCTTCCCAAGAATAAACCTGGGGTCATAGCATCAAGGAGCAAAAGGAGATAATCCATAAGAATGAACACGTGTTCTGAATCTGAGATGAAAGAGCTCAACCACGAGGTCAAAAGCCATCAAGATTTCCAAGCTATCAGAATAAAGTGAAGAAATGTATTCAGGTCAAGTGCCAAGCACCGTGGCAAGGTCTGAAGAGGATAATGAGATAAGCACATTATTGAAAACACGGAGAAATTAAATTAAATGCACATTTTGTTTTTTTAGTTCATATATTTATTCATTGATGTACATACTGTGGAAGGTCTCTTGACCAGATTTTCCATCTTTGTGTGGCTAAACTCCAGGCTGATGACATTGTAGAGCTTCTCTCGCTGAGATGGAGAACTCTCATAGTAACGTGTCCACTGGGCCATGGACATCTCTATCCCCTTCTGAGTGCTTACATCCATGACATCAATCATACGTCTGCTACCTGAATAGAGAGAGAAAAATCAATGACTGTATATTGACCTGGAAATCCAAGTTTTTTTAAAAGCTATTTTACTCAAAAGAATTGTCTTGTCAGTTAGTTTTACCTTTTCACAGTTGTACTCATTGTGCTACACATATAAAACCAAAGAAGCTGACCACACACGCAAGGATGCTATCCCCGATCACCACCTCCAGGAAAATTGAGGATGTTGTGTCAGCAGTATTTGCAGCCAAAAACAAAGCCACAAAGATTAAGAAATCCCATGTTTTCTTTATTAGTGCCCGAGCAGCAAATGATGCAAGGTCTCAATTGTTTTTGTCAAAATTATTATTAGTAGTATTAGTATGAGTAAAATAATTAGTATTCATATAAGTATGGCCCTGGGAGTGACCGCTGCAAGATCCCTATTATAACTGAAATAATTTCAAAGGCCTGATCAGTGCCTTCGACAAGGTCCTTATTATTAGGGCCTGAGCAGTGACCACTGCAAGGTCACAAAGTTTTTTGTAGAAATTATTGTAATTATTATTAGGGCACCAGCAATGACGCCGGTGGGGCCTCTATTGTTTTTGTACGAATTATTATTATTATAATATTTTCTTTTTTTCCTGAGAAAAAGTAATCGGAATTTGGAGAACCTAAACATAAGGTCTGATGAAAATTTGATATTTTCAAGTCGTCATAAGCGATGAAAAGTTGACAAATAAAAACAAAAAAAAACAAACAAAAAAACAATCCTGGTTTGTGGCAGCCCGAGGTGTACAAAAAAGTCCATTGCAGCCAAAGTCTAAAATAACCAGGAAGTGTGCCCTGAATTTTTAAGGTCAATTTTTGCACATTTGCAGGGGTCATACTTTTGCATATTGTCCTAAAGGACTCATCCAAATACAGGTAACTTCAAAGCTAGGCTGAGACAACACCATGGGAAAAAAATAATGACTTTTCAAAATACTACATGGGCATCAAAGATTGCATTTAATATTTCTTACGCCACAAAGGAGGAAATGCTGAACAACTCCCCTGCACATGCTCCCAAAAATCCCAAACCTGGCAGGCATATATATGCAATGTTTCAGTAATTGTGTGTTTATGGTAATAAATAGCAATATATTTAACAATAAAATTTGAAAAAAATATATATTTTTTCTGAATATCAACTTTGGCAAGTAAAACATCATGCATTTAGAACGAATGAGCGTTAAGGGAGAGAATAAAAATGAAATACATGTATAACGTTTTATATATAACATATAAATAATACAAAATAATTACAACGTTCGACATTTGAAGCAAAAGTCTTTGCAATGAAATGCACGTGGAACAAAGTTAAACAGTAATACCTACAAAGAAGGTAATGTTGTTGGTCTTGGAACCGGGCGATATGATGATATGCATCGTAATGAAAATAGAAATGACTCTCTCGTGTCATATTCCTCCTACCGTGCTAATCACCAATCACGGCTTGGCTTGCGAACGTCACATGGGCCGTGATTAGTTGTTACAAGACCCCTGAGCACTTGATGATATTTTCAGTCAATGGCAAGTGGCAAACAAAATTTTTAAAGGTGTCAGTATTACTTGAAAAATAATGAAGTTAACAAATGTATTATAGACAAAGGAACTTTTTAACTTTTTACTGCTAAAAATTGCTAAGTATCCCTATAATTATTAGGGTGTATGATGAATTGCACTTGCAATATAACAGCGATTTGATTGTGCATGATTTTGTAATTGCACAGACTACAGAGGGCAACTTTGCCAAAAACGCCTATGGAAAGGTGCACCCAAAGTAAATTTGTAACTGTTCTTGAACCATTTGGAGTATCAGCATAGTTTTGGTCTCTTTTTGAAATATTCAAAATTTTGCCATTATGAATATTTCTCCCAATACAGTAAGAATATGTTTAAGTGCTCCTGTCACTGAACTATGGATGTTTGAAAACAGAAAATAAGGCGAATCTTATGTTCCTCTAATTTCTTTTCTCAAAATCTGCCTTGAAAATGGATTTAGAATGTTGATTGGGACTTGAAAACACTACATGATCAAAGCTTGAGGTCTCCCCAAATTCCGGTTCAAATTCGACAATTGTAACATGTAGGGTACCATTCAAATCTCCAGAAACTCAGCTTTTAAAAGATGTACCGGTATAACATGTTCACACATGTACTCAGCTGATGACATGCATCAGCGATTTGTTTTGACAGATGACGGAGGGCCCTTCGGTGGGCCCTCCTAACTTTAAGGGTTTAAATGATAATTAATGAGAGCGGGGCGGAGTGGTTGGGGGGTTTACAGAAGGCAAAGCTAAAGCCATTACGCTAGCTTGCAGCCGTGTTAGCTTTCAGTGTGTGTTCCGACTCACGAGAGATTGAGGCAAGTATCTAAAATGATTGTTGTAGTGTTCTTCTGAATTGATGCCGTTTGTAGGGCTCTGCACTCCGGATGGCTTTCATGACAAAATGGAAACACATTTTACTTGTGTTTTTCAGTTACGCTGAATACTGACATTATATACTTCAATTACATTCATCCATTAATTCAGGGATGTCAAACTCATTTTTGTCGCGAGCCACTTTGGAGTTACGTGTTCTCTCGGGGGGCATTACCACAGTGAAACGAATAAATGTTCAATCATCTCATTGTATTATTACCGTATTCTCCACACCAAAACGTTTTGAATTTTCAAAATCTGGTGCGTCTTTTATATGGTCATTACGATAATACGGTAGGTAATACTCCAAGATGGCTCCTTCCAGGAGACATGCTTCCAATGTTATAACTTGCTGTTGGTTCAGTGAAATTGAAAATACATCAAAACTGAAAAGTAAGCGAGGATATCACAAAATACATTCTATAGCCCCCCCCTACAGAATTTATATTGTGATTTCGCATTTATGAATACACAACAAAGGAATAAATAACTACGACTGACACTCATTTTGACTTCAAGATGGCGCCGCGAGAGTGGCTGCCTTTCCAGCAGCTCCTATTTATTTTGATCTTCTACTTCTTCCTCTCATAACTTCGCTGCTGTGAAGTGGGAATTTCTCCATTGTGAGACTATTAATGGTTTTCTTATCTTATCTGATCGTACTGTTGGAGCTACGATAAAGGAAATGGCAATGCGTTTTTCGGAGGCGGTCATGAACGCCTCTCGAGTAGACCGGAAGAAATGAAGGCACGGAGACGGACAAAGACGCACCTGTATTTGTTGAAAAAAGGAGAGCTGTGGTTGTGTTTTTTGGTTTTTTTTAAACGCAGACTTTATTAATGGTTTTCACAGTCTCAACAAATACAGGTAATGTACGTCTTTGTCCGTCTCCGTGCCTTTTTCCGTTCCACTCGAGAGGCGTTCATGGCCGCCTCCGAAAAACGGAAATTAATTCTTACTTCAATGAAACCACGAAGAAAATCAAGCGAGGAAATCACAAAATAAATTCTGTAGGGGGGATATAGAATTTATGTTGTGATTTCCTCGCTCTATTTTCTGTTTTGTTGCATTATTTAAAATTTTCGTAATTTCAGTTAAGTACAGTAATAGTTAATTTAAATTTTTCAGAGGTGGTCATGAATGCCTCTCAAGTTGAACGGACGCCTCTCGAGTTGGATGGAAGGAGCGAAGCACCATCTAGTGGAAGCATTGTAGATTGTGCCTTTTAATGCGAAGCATCTAATGTATGGGAAAATAATTACAAAATAGCCATTCATTGAAGGTGCGCCTCATAATCCAGTGCGTTTTTAGTGCGGAAAATACGGTACTTGGACAACAAATGGATTACTAGTTTTGAAATCACTCAAGTCAACTATTTGTGTGTTGTTTGCTCACTTATTGTTCAAGTGAGTGAAACAGTGTAACAAAATTATTGCAAAATTACAATGTTTATTCCACATGGCAATTTGACATTTTGGTACAGATTTTAAGAAGGATCATGGAAGTTGACACCCATGATTTGCTTTCGCAGGCCACATAAAATAACTGGATCTGGACCCGGGCCTTAAGTTTGAAACCTGTGCAATTGTTCTGTGTTTTAATTTCAGCTCAGCAGAGCGAAGTCTGGGCACACCTGGTATTAATACTACACATGTGCGATACGAGAATGAAGTTATGGCTTACCAACAAACATCTTGACATCACTAACACTGAAGCTTGGATCGGGCATCCTATGAAACAAGAAAAAAAGATGTTACTATGCTCACTTTATACAACAAATTATGAGTGTTACAAGTGGAGAGAAGAGGAGCAGAGAGAAGTGAAGAAAAAAGCGGGGGAAAAAACATACTTGAGTCCTAGTCCATCAATTTTCTCAAAGATGATTGGGTCTCTCAGGCCACTTCTTTGGATGAGCTCATATGTTAAATCTAAAAGACAGACATTTCAAATCGAAATGTTATATGCTATATATTTCAGATAGTGCTGTCAAGAGATTTTAAAAAAGGGCAATTAATTAGGGTCTGTAATTAATTAATCTGTATTTTAATCTCATCTAAAAATGACTGAGACAACCTATTTTCTTTTTAAATTTGTTACATTATTGAGGCAGATCAAAACATGAAAGAAAAAGTGTCATTATATTTTATTGTTTTTCAGCAGACTTGGACAGATGAAGTCCTAGCCATTTACTTTCTGTTGTATTTGAGACTAGTCAAAGTCCTACCTGCAACCTTTAGTTTCGACGACAGTGAAACTCCTCTACAACAAAATCCTGTTTGCAGCAAGAAATTTTTTCACAACAGGGGGTTTTTCACTGTAGCAAATTTGATCTCAGATGTAAGCACACACACACCCACACACGCCCACACACACACAAACGTATGTGTACACGCACACACAAACGTATGTGTACTCTAATTTTATTCCAATAGTGCATAAGTATGAGCACACACTCATTTGACACTTCATATTGTCAGTGGAGAAAGAAAAAAGGGAAAGAAATTGCAAAATTTATGATCAGCATTCACTTTCACTTACATCAATTTCTTGGATAATGTCTTTTATTTTGCTTGCTCTGTCTTTCATTTTGATCACTTTTCCCCTCTCTTCTAGCATCAGTCATTTTGATCACTTTTAAACTCTCTTCCAGCATCAGAGCTCTTCTTGTTTTAGCTGCTTGGCATCCAAAGGTCCGTTTTGTAGCCATTTTAGCAATATAACGTCCACGCTCGTCTGAATCTAACAATAACAAATACTTCTGGACCCGGTGGCTTTCTTTCCACCATCTCACTGTCTTTACCTCGACCTCCCCTTGATCAGCACCCAAGACAGCGTTGCTCAGCTGATGTCATGCAATGAACTTTTAAGCCAGCCACGGGACGCTTAGTAGCTCTAGCTCTCAAAGGCTAAAAACCTTACGCTAACTGCAGCGCTAATGAGAGAGAAGTGCTCGAGTTAGCACAAGGTTTTTAGCCTTCGAGGGTTAACTAGGCCATCGAGGACTACGAAGCGTCTCGTGGCTGTTTTTAGCATGATAACAAGTAACGAGGAAACGTTCGTTTATTTGAATGTCCGTCGAGCCATAAGCAATTTACTCTGAGCAGCTAATCGGATGCTACGGATCTAGCTTCAGTATGTACACACATAGACAGTGAGGTCCCTCTTGGCCAATCGGAGGCCAGGATGATGCTCGGTCAGCCAATGGCAGAGCAGCTATGAGTATGTTGATTCCAGGAAACTCGCAGCTGTGACCGAAATAAACATCGTTCACAAACGAACCAGTAGAGGTCGCTGTTGGATAAGACTTCGTTTTAGTGAATGTCTTCGCGAGGCTGGAGTAGAGAAAATGATTTCGTATAACGCAACAGGGGGTTTCGTCGTATGGGGGGCAGGAGAATGGGAATTGTGTTAATGCATGAAGATTTTTTCACATAAGGGGGTATTTTCGCCCATGTAGGTTTCGTTCTAGAGGAGTTTCACTGTTTTGTTTGTTTTTGTAAATGTCCAAAGAATTACAAAATAAAATAGAATATCAGGTCCTTAGAAAGTGCTTAGGTTAACATATCAAAAACAGTAAGACCAATTTTCTGAGCAATACAAGTAGTCAACACTGAAATGGCTTCAGATAATAAACAATAACACAGACCCTAAAATCACAGTGCTGTAAGTTGGCACTTCAGAAATAACACTGTTCATCATGACAAACTATAAGCGCTGAAATAAACATCAATCACTTCATGTAGTATGGCGATGTATGGCTCACTTGCTATATTGCTAACGCTTTTGGTGCTAACGTTAGCCGTGGCTGCACTCATGACTGGGTGCTTTGCATTGATGCGGGACGCTAAATTTGAGCTACATCGGTGGTACGCAAACTCCTGACAAATTCGGCACAACACTCTACCTTTATCAATTGCTTCTTGTTGACTTTGAAACTTAGCTTGTAGCCGACGTGTGCACATTTTGAACATGACGTCTCTGATCCACTGGTGAAAGGACACTTTGATTCTCTCCTCTTTCATCTCAAACTGCTTTAACAACAAAGCGTATGAGGGGAAAAGTGGTTAGGACTGCATGACTGTCCGTGTTTTATGTTATGTGTTGTGTTCATTATTTTACTTTTTGTTCGTGTTTTATGTTGTGTGTTGTGTTTATTATTTTACTTTATGTTAACTGCTTTGTTAAGCGCTTTGTTACAGCTGCCGCTGTTGTAAAAGCGCTATATAAATCAGCATGTATTGTATTGTATTGTATTGTGTCGTCAGGGTGTTTTGGGAATGTACATTATGCCGAGAACTCTCACATCCTGCTTCATTTTCATCTCTCCACTCCTCAACGCTGCTTAGGCAAAGAAAAAAAAGTAGTGTGTTTCCGGTAACCCGACCGACCGAGAATTTCTACCTCGAAAAAAAACTTAACAGTCGGCATTTTTTTCAAACCTTTTAAATTTTTGTGCAATAATAATAATAATAGCACATTTAATTTATAAGGGCCTTTCAAAACACTCAAGGACGCTTTACAATAAAAACAAGAACAATAAAATCACAGACAAAATTATAAATAATAAACGGAAAGATTAATTTAGAGCGTATACATTGGTGCAAACTCTCGTGATATTCACGTTGAGTGTGCGCCATCATTTGCCCTGTTGTCTGTCAACAACATTGAATCATGGCGGCGGCCACGATCTCCGACAACAGTTTAAACCGCGTTTTGTGTGTTGCAGTCGCATGCTCGCACCATAATATTAAGAAAATAGCATCCACTGCTGTATCGAAGAGATTCAACGAACTATTTGACGAACACCACGGGCCGTCTAGGACACGGGACGCAGAGGTAACGAGATGGCTGTAACACCCAGCCGCTGGGCACCCAACTCTCTCGCCGCCAAAGGCGGCGAGCGGGGGTTTCAATCAGCGGTGATTGCTCTCGGACTGCAAGGGAAGCTCGGCTTCCCCTAAAATGTCAAAGAATAAGTGATCAAGTATGTGAATGTAAATTTCATTGTGTGTACATGTCATTGACTAAATATGCGCTACAACATGCTCAACTTTTGTTCCGAATCAGCTTCTTCTTACTGGTTACGACGCGACTCCCTTCTCATTCATCCCGCAGCTTCGCTGTGCTTTAAACGGTAGTGAGTTCAGGGTAGGTTGTCCCAATCGTTGAGCGGAGACGAGTCATTGGATACAAACTGGTTTTGTCCCGCCCACGGAGTTCGGCGTCTCTGGGACTGGATGGCAGTGGGAGGGTACCGGACGCCAGGCTTTTCTGCATCAGATTGGATGATCTGTCTGAGCCTGTCTGCCAGTTCGATTAACATTGAAATGAGCCAGTCACCGAGCTTTTAGTGTAGGCATCCGTCCGAGCAATTTTTCAACACTCATTCTGTTCCGAGTTGAGCTGGAGACTTCTCCTAATCATTTTAGCGACACTCTTTATTGTAAACAAACAACTAGCGACAAATTAATATTTTATTTCTGGTGGGTTTTATTGTAGTTCCTGTAGTTGTAGGACACTAATTAAGTACCGGGAAAAGACGCCTTGTTGGTATGACAGGGTCACAGATTTTCTTGAAAAGGAACAGAGCTAGAGTAGAATTCACATATAAATAAACGGCCACATTTTATGATGTCGACCAAAATTGAGCTTCCCCTCTTTGACAGACGAGCATCCGGCACTGGTTTCAATGTCTCCTTGTTTTATGTTTATTTTGTTTACGTTTTTGATGGGGGAGGGAGAAAAAAAAAGATTAAAAGAAAAACTTTGTCCGACCTACCGACCCCCTATGCTGAAATTTCATGTTACCGGAAACACAGTACTTTTTTTTCTACGCCTTACTAAACCCGCCCAACTCCAATGGGAGCCTATCAGCTTCGGCTAAACAAGCCGCAACATAATGGCAGCTAATCAATGTCCACTTCAGGCTGTGACTGACAGTTGTTTCCCCACCCTCAACAACTCGAACACAGGAAGCCAACACATTAAAAGGGCTTAGAAAAAGGCAACCCACCTACAGAAACAATAAAGGCAGAGATTAAAATCTAGATTAACACGATGAAACAAATTCCGGTTATAAGAGGGAATGCACACTTGTGCAACCACATGGTTTCAATTGTTTATGTTTATCTGTACTTCTCTTCTTCTATTTTCCAATTGAGTTTTACAGGTTATACGTCACATTCATGGTCGGGAAAAAAACAAGATTTGTTTTGCTATGGGCTCACATTGTTATATCACAAGAACTTAGTATTAATCAGAGTTGTTCAAACTTTACATGCACTACAATGATACACATTGGATATAAACTGGGACAATTTGAAATGTGAATGGAGAGAGCAGACTATGTTAACTTGATGACTATGTGCATGTAAAATTACCGTATTTTCCGCACTAAAAGGTGCACCTAAAAGCCTTCCATTTTCTTAAAAGCTCACAATGCGCCTTAAAATCCAATGCACTTTGTGTGTGGTTATTACGGTAATATGTTGACCCCAAAATGGCTCCTTGCTCGAGACATGCTTACAACGCAGAGTTCAAACTTAAGACAATCGGGTTACGCAGTTGAAAACGGAAATAGAGCAGTGGCAAGAGAGTTCAATGTTAATGAGTCAATGTTATAACTTGCTGTTGGTTAAGTGAACCATAATGTCTTATATTTTGCTTGCTCTGTCTTTCATTTTGATCACTTTTCCCCTCTCTTCTAGCATCAGTCATTTTGATCACTTTTAAACTCTCTTCCAGCATCAGAGCTCTTCTTGTTTAGCTGCTTGGCATCCAAAGGTCCGTTTTGTAGCCATTTTAGCAATATAACGTCCACGCTCGTCTGAATCTAACAATAACAAATACTTCTGGACCCGGTGGCTTTCTTTCCACCATCTCACTGTCTTTACCTCGACCTCCCCTCGATCAGCACCCAAGACAGCGTTGCTCAGCTGATGTCATGCAATGAACTTTTAAGCCAGCCACGGGACGCTTAGTAGTCCTTGATGGCCACAGTTAGCTCTCAAAGGCTAAAAACCTTACGCTAACTGCAGCGCTAATGAGAAAGAAGTGCTCGAGTTAGCACAAGGTTTTTAGCCTTCGAGGGTTAACTAGGCCATCGAGGACTACGAAGCGTCCCGTGGCTGTTTTTAGCATGATAACAAGTAACGAGGAAACGTTCGTTTATTTGAATGTCCGTCGAGCCATAAGCAATTTACTCTGAGCAGCTAATCGGATGCTACGGATCTAGCTTCAGTATGTACACACATAGACAGTGAGGTCCCTCTTGGCCAATCGGAGGCCAGGATGATGCTCGGTCAGCCAATGGCAGAGCAGCTATGAGTATGTTGATTCCAGGAAACTCGCAGCTGTGACCGAAATAAACATCGTTCACAAACGAACCAGTAGAGGTCGCTGTTGGATAAGACTTCGTTTTAGTGAATGTCTTCGCGAGGCTGGAGTAGAAAATGATTTCGTATAACGCAACAGGGGTTTCAGTCGTATGGGGGCAGGAGCATGGGAATTGTGTTAATGCATGAAGATTTTTTCACATAAGGGGGTATTTTCGCCCATGTAGGTTTCGTTCTAGAGGAGTTTCACTGTTTTGTTTGTTTTTGTAAATGTCCAAAGAATTACAAAATAAAATAGAATATCAGGTCCTTAGAAAGTGCTTAGGTTAACATATCAAAAACAGTAAGACCAATTTTCTGAGCAATACAAGTAGTCAACACTGAAATGGCTTCAGATAATAAACAATAACACAGACCCTAAAATCACAGTGCTGTAAGTTGGCACTTCAGAAATAACACTGTTCATCATGACAAACTATAAGCGCTGAAATAAACATCAATCACTTCATGTAGTATGGCGATGTATGGCTCGCTTGCTATATTGCTAACGCTTTTGGTGCTAACGTTAGCCGTGGCTGCACTCATGACTGGGTGCTTTGCATTGATGCGGGACGCTAAATTTGAGCTGCATCGGTGGTACGCAAACTCCTGACAAATTCGGCACAACACTCTACCTTTATCAATTGCTTCTTGTTGACTTTGAAACTTAGCTTGTAGCCGACGTGTGCACATTTTGAACATGACGTCTCTGATCCACTGGTGAAAGGACACTTTGATTCTCTCCTCTTTCATCTCAAACTGCTTTAACAACAAAGCGTATGAGGGGAAAAGTGGTTAGGACTGCATGACTGTCCGTGTTTTATGTTATGTGTTGTGTTCATTATTTTACTTTTTGTTCGTGTTTTATGTTGTGTGTTGTGTTTATTATTTTACTTTATGTTAACTGCTTTGTTAAGCGCTTTGTTACAGCTGCCGCTGTTGTAAAAGCGCTATATAAATCAGCATGTATTGTATTGTATTGTATTGTGTCGTCAGGGTGTTTTGGGAATGTACATTATGCCGAGAACTCTCACATCCTGCTTCATTTTCATCTCTCCACTCCTCAACGCTGCTTAGGCAAAGAAAAAAAAGTAGTGTGTTTCCGGTAACCCGACCGACCGAGAATTTCTACCTCGAAAAAAAACTTAACAGTCGGCATTTTTTCAAACCTTTTAAATTTTTGTGCAATAATAATAATAATAGCACATTTAATTTATAAGGGCCTTTCAAAACACTCAAGGACGCTTTACAATAAAAACAAGAACAATAAAATCACAGACAAAATTATAAATAATAAACGGAAAGATTAATTTAGAGCGTATACATTGGTGCAAACTCTCGTGATATTCACGTTGAGTGTGCGCCATCATTTGCCCTGTTGTCTGTCAACAACATTGAATCATGGCGGCGGCCACGATCTCCGACAACAGTTTAAACCGCGTTTTGTGTGTTGCAGTCGCATGCTCGCACCATAATATTAAGAAAATAGCATCCACTGCTGTATCGAAGAGATTCAACGAACTATTTGACGAACACCACGGGCCGTCTAGGACACGGGACGCAGAGGTAACGAGATGGCTGTAACACCCAGCCGCTGGGCACCCAACTCTCGCCGCCAAAGCGGCGGCGGGGTTTCAATCAGCGGTGATTGCTCTCGGACTGCAAGGGAAGCTCGGCTTCCCCTAAAATGTCAAAGAATAAGTGATCAAATATGTGAATGTAAATTTCATTGTGTGTACATGTCATTGACTAAATATGCGCTACAACATGCTCAACTTTTGTTCCGAATCAGCTTCTTCTTACTGGTTACGACGCGACTCCCTTCTCATTCATCCCGCAGCTTCGCTGTGCTTTAAACGGTAGTGAGTTCAGGGTAGGTTGTCCCAATGCGTTGAACGGAGACGAGTCATTGGATACAAACTGGTTTTTGTCCCGCCCACGGAGTTCGGCGTCTCTGGGACTGGATGGCAGTGGGAGGGTACCGGACGCCAGGCTTTTCTGCATCAGATTGGATGATCTGTCTGAGCCTGTGTGCCAGTTCGATTAACATTGAAATGAGCCAGTCACCGAGCTTTTAGTGTAGGCATCCGTCCGAGCAATTTTTCAACTCTCATTCTGTTACGAGTTGAGCTGGAGACTTCTCCTAATCATTTTAGCGACACTCTTTATTGTAAACAAACAACTAGCCACAAATTAATATTTTATTTCTGGTGGGTTTTATTGTAGTTCCTGTAGTTGTAGGACACTAATTAAGTACCGGGAAAAGACGCCTTGTTGGTATGACAGGGTCACAGATTTTCTTGAAAAGGAACAGAGCTAGAGTAGAATTCACATATAAATAAACTGCCACATTTTATGATGTCGACCAAAATTGAGCTTCCCCTCTTTGACAGACGAGCATCCGGCACTGGTTTCAATGTCTCCTTGTTTTATGTTTATTTTGTTTACGTTTTTGATGGGGGAGGGAGAAAAAAGATTAAAAGAAAAACTTTGTCCGACCTACCGACCCCCTATGCTGAAATTTCATGTTACCGGAAACACAGTACTTTTTTTTCTACGCCTTACTAAACCCGCCCAACTCCAATGGGAGCCTATCAGCTTCGGCTAAACAAGCCGCAACATAATGGCAGCTAATCAATGTCCACTTCAGGCTGTGACTGACAGTTGTTTCCCCACCCTCAACAACTCGAACACAGGAAGCCAACACATTAAAAGGGCTTAGAAAAAGGCAACCCACCTACAGAAACAATAAAGGCAGAGATTAAAATCTAGATTAACACGATGAAACAAATTCCGGTTATAAGAGGGAATGCACACTTGTGCAACCACATGGTTTCAATTGTTTATGTTTATCTGTACTTCTCTTCTTCTATTTTCCAATTGAGTTTTACAGGTTATACGTCACATTCATGGTCGGGAAAAAAACTAAAGATTTGTTTTGCTATGGGCTCACATTGTTATATCACAAGAACTTAGTATTAATCAGAGTTGTTCAAACTTTACATGCACTACAATGATACACATTGGATATAAACTGGGACAATTTGAAATGTGAATGGAGAGAGCAGACTATGTTAACTTGATGACTATGTGCATGTAAAATTACCGTATTTTCCGCACTAAAAGGTGCACCTAAAAGCCTTCCATTTTCTTAAAAGCTCACAATGCGCCTTAAAATCCAATGCACTTTGTGTGTGGTTATTACGGTAATATGTTGACCCCAAAATGGCTCCTTGCTCGAGACATGCTTACAACGCAGAGTTCAAACTTAAGACAATCGGGTTACGCAGTTGAAAACGGAAATAGAGCAGTGGCAAGAGAGTTCAATGTTAATGAGTCAATGTTATTACTTGCTGTTGGTCAAGTGAACCGTGTCGCTTCTTGATTAGTTAAATTTTACTGACATCTGATCATTCTGTAGCAACACCACTCAACAGCTAAGCTTAGCTGTTGTCATTTGTTCAAAGCTTCTTTGATCTGTGACGTGGTTGCGTCAGTGCTGATTGGTTGAGCCACGTGTCTACGCGCTCACGCGCGCACAGCAGAGAGCAGCGGACTAAGGACTGCTGAGGCGCGCTTCTCTCGAGTGGCATTGTTGGCTGTTGGTATTTCCTTGATCGTAGCTCCATCTAGTGGATGCATTGTAGATTGCGTCTTATAGTGCGGTGCGTCCAATATATGAAAAAAAAATACAAAATAGGCCATTCATTGAAGGTGCGCCACATAATCCAATGCGTCTTTTAGTGTGGAAAATATGGTAGAATGTTTAAATTCTAAAAGGTGCAATCTTCAAACTGTACTTCTCTACCTTTTCCTTGCATGCGAAGGATCCGATCAGAGTTGAACCTCTGGCAGTAGACTTTTTCCTCCAGATTAAACGTTCTCCTTCCATCAATCTCTTCATCTGAGATAACATCCTCTTGATAACGCCGCCGTGTAC